>NW_010577436.1:28568-182360 GCF_000705375.1 Tinamus guttatus | reverse complement strand
TATGATGTCTTTTATTCTTCATTTTCTGGTGAAATCCCAGGGCCTGGGACTGTGATACGATGGCAATGTCCTGGTGAAGAGCCTCTCCTGGTGAAGAGGCGCATAGAAGCTTCAAATACTGCAGCTGACTAATGCTAGCGGTAGAGCAACATGTTACCATTCTGTGGGTGCTGGGTGTGGTCCGTTATGGGTACTAAAACACTTGTTGGGCAAGTAGTTATTTACAAGGTAATTGAATCTCAATCAACTTTGCTCTTCTCACTGGTATTTTTAGTAACTACATACTATTATTTAGTATTTAGTAATAAGATCTTGCCTTATTTTACCCAACAGGGTTAGAGATGCTTGTCTGTGCTATGCTATACTTTTCTGGGCAGAAGCAGGGGTCAGTTTTTACTAAGAATTTTAGACTTTTATGTGATTTGTAATGTGCTCAGGTAGAAGACTTAATCTCTTATTTACTGAGTAAATAATCTCTTGAGTAGTTATGATGTCCTAGCAATATTTTGTTCACTTCAGCTAAATAATAAATAAATTAATTATTTAATAAGCACTTTTCATAGATGTGATTGTTTGGTGATTCTGAACTCAGTTAGCAGAGCCCTTGAGAATGGAGACTGGAGACTATTTGCTCACTACATAGAAACCACTTCTCGCTGAGAGTGCTTTGTCCCATTTGGTTAAAGAAACAGATACGTATTAATTCTTCTTCCTATCGTTTGTTCTCATTCTCCTGCATCCTCCAATTCTCAGACCATTTGTGTGCTTCTTGGGTACTTCCTAACTTCTTATTGCACCCTTTGGATTACACCTATGACAACACACTTTCGAGCAGAAAGTTGTAATTGTCAGTAACATAGCTGTGTGCTATCAGCACAAATTCTGATTATTCTGTCTGCTCTGTTGTCTCTTCTCCTTGTCCACTGTGACCTGTAGAGACCCGCTTGTCTTATCTTCCCCTTTCTCTTCCTGGAGGTCCAAGAGACTGAACTTAGGAATGACAGTCAATCGAACAGATTTTCACAGGCCTGTGAAAGCTTATTCACAGGAAAAGCTTTTTCCACCAGGAAAGCTTCTTGTGGTGACTCACAATATGCAGCAGACCTTGAAAACATGGGAAAGACGCAGCCTTGTTGCTTGTAGGAACTATTTGGTATTCCCATAGACTCTGCTTATTATATGCCCCTGCATTGCCTTTTAGGAGGCATTTCATGCCACTCAAGATAGATGCTCTTCTTTTGACAAAATGTACAGAAGAAATCTCTGGTGGAATATAAAAAAAAGGAAACAAAAGTTCCCCTCCAAATTCTGTTTTGATCCATAGGCAAATCAGTGGAAGGGTAAACTGGAAGCTGTAAATTAAAGTGAATTTCCTTCTGATGAATAGTATTGTTATATTATTATTGCCTCAGGAGTTTCCTATCTTTTCCTGCAAAGTCTAGGGCCATCTTGATCTATGTGCTACATTAACTCTAAGGAGTTGGGCAAGAAATTATATGTAAAATCTCGGCTTATTCCAGTCATATAGCATACACTATTTATTACCAAGATAAGTAAAATCAAGAACTATTCACCCTTTCCCTTAACTGGTCACAGCCTGCTCACTTTGTCCTGGGTCTGTAGCAGCAGCAACTTAAGCAGAGACATCTCTTACAGCAAAGGCCACCATTCACCCTGTCTCTTACCTGGTCTTCAGGAGAGGCGTCAGGTACTCCATACTTCAGACTTGGACAGCTACGGCTGTCCTGGGGGGATTTCTTCAGCTGGATTAGTGGCTTGGTAGTTAGCAGCCCTTCTTCTGCAGCTCAAAACATTTTCTATAGGGGAGTGGAGTCTTATCGAGAGCCAGGCTTGGTAAAGAACAGGTCAGATATTGGTGTAGAGACACACTCAAGGTTCCTAAGGGGTTGAGTAGGATGGATTTAATGAAGGGCTTACACTGCAGTCCCAGGTGCTGCACAGAGGGCTCACCAATAGGAAAGATGCTGGACACATGGATGGGACACATGGGTCTGATGCCCAGTTGGGACTCAACTCCTTCTATCCTAAGGACCTCTTAAATCTGCTAGAACTATATTATTATCTGTACTAACGTTAAGAGACTACTCTACAGGAAGCAGTCAAACATGACTGACAAAATGGAATATGCCTGCCTGGCCCGGATGGGAATTGGATCAGTGTGTAGTTTCACATGCTGGGGCTGCTACCATGTACTCTGCCAATGGCTGCCTCCTTGCCAGATCCTCTGCATGTCTTCTCACTATGGGGATTTACAGGGATTTAAGGTCAAAGATAACACAGTTATTCCTTAGTTATTATTACCATTATTGACACTGAGGTCTCTTATTGCCTATGCTTATATCTAGAGTAAAGTGCATGAAGGTTAGCCCCATAGATGGGAAAGCAAACATTTAAATTTTTAAAGCATTTGTTGCTTCATGAGGCTTTGCTTCTAAGGACCATACTGAGTTTGGTATCATGACTTCTGCCTTAGTTTTCTACCATATTATCCATCGCGTGTCAAGGAATGATATCTTGATTTGGTCCTTCTCCTTATGAGTCAGAAAGGCAAATATAAAATTGTGGAGGAAAGGTCATAGGGAGGGTGACACAAGCTTTGGATTGCTATTAGATTGCTGCTGTCCCCATGTCCTGTTGTCCACAACGCTCTTGGTGGAAAAGCGCAAGTCCTATTCTAAAAGATTTTTGAAGAGTAGAGGAAAAGCACAACGTGGAGCTAGAGAAGATGGAGACATTAGATGAGGAAAGAAGCACTCCAGGATGCAGTGGAAAAATGTTTTATTTTCAAGCGGTCAAGTGATAATTGTGAGGGCAATATTGAATGGTGCCTTCTACTCCTATTCCAGTGGTTACTGCAGAATTGGGAAATTGCCCTTACTTTTGCTGGCTTCCTGCTCCCTTCTCTTCCCTTAAAAGTGGTAGGAAAGGACAACTCCAGCTTGGAGCAAAATCAGTGACACAGGCAGTAAGGACCAAGTGCTCTAATAGTAAATATAAATATAGTGTTTATTATTATTATTATATAGTGTTTATTATTATTATTTAAAGGAGCTGTAGAAGGACAGTTCAGGCTACAGGAAGCACCTGTCCAACCTGCGATTCTTTTTGATGAAATTTCCCAGGGCCAGGCAGAGGAACATCTTGGGGATGGCCTGGTGATGCTGCTGCTTCTCCCCTGGGGCTGCTTCATCTCTAGGGCCGGGGGGCTGCCTTCAGCCACTAGGTTGGGGGATCACTGGCAGAGCTGTTGTGCTGAGGAGCCCCTGGATGTGCTGTGGGGAGAAAGAGCCTGTTATAGTTTTTTTGGGACACTGGAAGATACCAGGGAACTGTGTCTGTGGGAGCGCCCACAGCACCACTCTGCATTCCCACATATTCCTTCCCATAGCTAATGCAAACCTGTTCCCCAGCAGCCCTGACCTGTGACAGGCATCAGTCCATCCTCTTGCCTGTGGAGCTCTCGGTGTCCATGAGGCACGCCTCAGCCAAGGCATGGAAGGGCAGGGTGATGTTCTCTCCAAAAATGCCTCAGCAGTTCTTTATGAAAAAGGTGATGGGTGCTGTCACCTGCACACACAAAACCACGGTTTTCAGAGATTTCCCTGTCCCCTTGCAGGTAGTCACGATGAGGGGCTGCCCAATGCTCAGAGATGCTGCTTTGCTGAGCTTTTGCAAGAGCAGGGGGATGTGTGAGGATGGCCCAGAGTTGCCCTCAAGGTGCTAGTGAGGGGCTGAATTCTACAGACCTTCTTGTGGCTCTCCATTTCTTCTGCCATTGGGAGCAAGCTGTCCATGCTGGGGCTCAGCAAGTTGGACCCCATGCAGATGGCCAGTTTGGTGGCCCCCATTCTACTGGTCTCTACGTGCACACTGATGTGAGGGAGCACAGCGCACAAGTGCTGCAGCAGCAGTAGGTTTGCTCTTGGCAGGCAGTGAGCCACCCTATGGAACACCCACCAAAAGTCACATCACTCATGCAGGGTGCAGGGTGCAGGGTGCTTGTCCAGAACAAGCTTGACTTCCATCCCCAAATGGTGACACTGGTCACAAATATTACTCTTTCAGAGGGTCAGTCTTGTTCTGGTGACTGGGCTTTCCCATTTCTACCATCCGCTCCTTGTAGAGGTGTTCCTGGAGGAGCTTGGAGAGGATGCTGCAAAAGAAGTACTTCAAGGCCAAGGGACTTAGATGATGCTCTTCACACTGATGCCAGTGAGTTGAGAGGAAGCATCCATGTGACTTGAGCTCACGAGAGGACAGCTTGCCCGGCCCCGCATGCAGCGTCTTTCCCCCACACTGAGTCTCTGTGGCTTCAGCTCTCATGTGCTTGTGGCCCAGTGGGGGCAGCAGGGGGATTCCTGTAGGACCCACCAGGGCAGGGCATCTAGACAGAGCTGCTGCTTCTCCTGAGACATGTAGCACCAAGGAGAGCCAGCCTGAGCCTCCTGCTCCTCCTGCTCCTTGGCCACAGCGCTAGGCCCGCACGGCTCCTGCCCTTGTGGGCAGAGGCCATGGACCAGGGCCGCACTGCAGGGAGCAGGGTGGAACTCACTCATGGCCCGGGCACATGTGGCCAAACTCACCTGAATGTCACCACGCAGCAGTCCACGGGTCAGGCCAGGATGACAGAGCGGCTGCAGCGCAGGCCCAAGAGCTTGTCGTCCCTCGCAGGCCTGGCCACGGCCGCCTCCTCGCTGCAGAGCACCCAGAGCTCATGGAGCTTCAGGCAGAAGGGGGAGCCAAATCTGCAGGCGACAGAGCAGGAGGTCTCTCCCATGCCGGGCACATGGCATGCAGGGGTCCAGCATGGGGCAGCCCATCTGTGTGCAGGGCAGAACTGTGGGTTCCAGCAGCACGATGGGGGCAGCGGCTGGCACGCCTGTGAGGAGATGAGCCGGGCTGGCTGGCTGCAGCAGGGCCGGGGCCAGGGCTGGGGAGGAAATTTGAGGGATGGAGGGGAGGAAGGAGGGCTGCAGAGGCTTTTCTTACTTGAGGGTGGCAATGGCAACAGTGTGGGCAAAGAGCATGGGGTAGCGATCAACGCCACATTGGATTCTGATATGTAACTCAAGGGACTGTGTCCTATGGTGGAGGGACCAGGAGAGAACCTCATGATGAGAGGCACCAGAGTATGTGGAACCAGGATAATCTCGTCTCCATCGGTTCTCTTTTATGCATCCTTCCAGAGTGGTAGGTGAGAAAAAAATAAAAATAAAAGTAAAAATAAAAATATGCATTGCTATGAAATTACAGCATAAGCTACTTTTAGCACTTACGAAAAAAAAAAAAAAACACACACAGTAACACTCTGAGTAGAGAGAGAGGATCAGTCTGTCCCTTCATCCAAGTCGCTGATGAATGTCAACTAGCACTGGAGCCAGTACTGACCCCTGAGGGGCACCACTAGCAACTGACCTCCAACTGGACTCCCTACCGTTTATCACAACCCTCTGAGCTCTGCCATCCTTCCAGTTCTTTTTTCCATTTACAAATACAAAAAGTGAAGGAAAAAAAAAAACAAAAAACAGTGCAGCCGAGGAAAAGTAATGAACTGGAAAATGACAAATTTTTATTTACCACTTCCATTGAGAAAAAGGAAAATAGAATGGAAAGTATTTTCTACCTCAGAGGATAGTAATTTTCAACCAAAACATTGCAATCAGCAATCTGCTAACTCAAGGAATACATATATCACATATACATATATATACACACATATAGAATACATATTTTTATATCTATATATTTCTATTTGTATGAGATTTTATTGAAACATGTATGGACATGCTCCACCTACTAATAAAGTTTAATTTAAAAGAGCAGTCAGAATCAAATGAATAAAGTGGAAAAAAGTGCTCCCATATCACTTTTTAAAACTTGCAATGCTATGATTTTTATCAAAAGTTGAAAAAGAATGAACTACCTTATTAGTAGTCTGGCCAGGATTGAATTCACGCTTGGTTACATTGCTAAACATTCCCCTCACATTTCATCCAATGTATTTTAGGAATATCCTTCTTAAATAAAAATTACTTTCCTTGCTTTCAAAATCCAGAGTGACTAACATATTTTTCTTCATGTCTTTCCTAGTGTCTTCTTTACAACACTCCTCAGCACAGCATGTGTTCACCTAGAGGAAATAGCTATTAGCTAAAATAAATATTTTAAACTTGCGTTATCATAACATATGCATAGAAGTAGCGGAGGGATTGAGTTCTAGAACAGCTTCCAATGTGGGAATTAAGCTCCCGAGTTAACTGTTTTTCAGAAGATGCTTAGTATAGTATCCCTGATTTGTCCTTATGGCACAGCTGCCTAAGCCGGAAAGTGAATAGTAGTAGGAACTACTGTTTCTGGTAGCTTTCTAGGTGCTACATTTACATATTTTTATACTTTTTTGAGGTAGAAATCATGCTTCAAATAGTTATTTTTACCTCACAAATTTAAGGACTATTGTAGTTGTGAAATTGGACTGATTACAAAACTAAGGTAAAATGGTGACCCACGCCGCAACATTCATGCATGTACCACTTTTCCCATGTTGCTATCTCATTTGTATACTGTAGGTAAGATCTGTCTCTTTACTTGAATTAAGATTATAATCTTTGGGGGGCTTGTTTTTTGTTATATATTTGTATAGTATCAATAACAATACAGTGTTGGTCTTCCAGATGTTACTAAAGGGGTCCTTATTATGTTTGTTATTACAGAAATAACAAAACAAACAACAAAAATTATATCAATGGTTGTATGACATAATACAAAATTTTCACTTCTCTTTCCAAATAATAATCTCAAAATAAAAACAAATCCAGATTCAATGTCTCAGAGAGTCAGTTTGTAGTGTGTTCTAATGGTGATTCCAAGCTGTAGCAAACTGCACATAAAAGAATATAAATAATGCAGACATATATTGCCCATTGATTTATACATTTTAAAAACGTGTTTATTAAAAATAAAAAATAAAGACTTTTGGGAAACCAACATTTCTGTGCAGGAAATGTTCCTGAAAAATTCATGGCTGATGTTTTCACCAGGTAGAAAACTCAGAAATCTTCAAATAGATTTTGCTATGGATGTGCAAATAGAATGAGTCTGAGGCAGCTGATTCTATCGAGGTTCCTGTATACGCTCTGTTATGCTCAAAATCTTGTATGTGGGAAAAGAGGAAATGTTCCTTACATATAAAGCAAAGAATTTATTGATTATGGAAAAAAGCTCTTAATAGCCTAATCCAAGAAGCAGTATTAGTCCGGATATAATTATCACAGAAAAAAAAAGAATACTTTCTTACAGAAAAAATAATGATAACAATTAAAATTGTAATGTGCACTCTTTTCAGTTTCTTTCTCTTTTCTCAGTGTTATGCTTTCACACTCCTCCGGATCCTAATGTCAGAGTTGTTGTTGGGGACGCTATGGACGATTGACGGTTCCTGGACTCCTTCGCTGTTAGGAATATGATGTTGATTTTGGTGGTTTCTTTTTCTTTACCTCTGGGATCCACCTAGGGTCATTTTTATGTGTTTTCTAAAACACTTTTTTATGTGTTTTTTTTTATGTGTACACTTTGTTCATTCTTCATCAGATTGCAGCTCCATGTTGCGTTCCTATTTTTTTTATATGGTGGCTTCTACCTATGTTAGACACTATTTTTCTTCCTCGTCTTTTTTACCTTTAAACTGTTTTTGTCCAGTGAAGGTCTGCATTTCTTTAACTAACCATGAGTGAGTTGTTTTCAGCAGTAAGGTCTCCAGTACCAAGACTGTGTCCCATCTCTTCTCATCTTGTACCTGTACTCCATGTCTCATCCTACCTGTGCTCCTCTAAGTGACATCCTACGTCTTCGCTTTCAAGGCCTCCACTATCACAGCTGGCCTCCGTTTTCTTTACACTATTTCATTATATTAAAATCAAAATATGTCATTCAGCAAAGAATAGCTCCTTGTTACAACTGTTTCTATAAAATTGTGTTTGCACAATACAATAATAAGCAAATAAAAAATAGTCATAGCCACCTCCTCATAAGAAAAATAAAAATCTGTTATATGGATAAGGTAACATGAAGTAAATCTGACAAGCATTGGTCCTGAGATCTTGCCAATACAGTAAAAAATCTATGACCTTTTATTATCAATTCCAATATCATATTCCTAGTCCGCAGGATTTCTGTTTTTTCACCATAAAATCTGTGTCCCTCACTGCTCTTAATCATTTTGCCATCGACAAGACTGGAGCATCATTCCCTCCTCTCCCAAAACAGAATAACTGGAGAGGTTTCTACTTACATTAAAGTTCCAAGGTAAACAACAAAGTGTTGTGAATTAACACAAGTATGACAAATTCAAGCCAGTGTCTTTTCTATTAAACTATATTCCTACCCAAAAGGAACTAAGGATTTCTTTGCCACAATATATCTGGCTACTGATTTTGAAACTTAACAATTAAATATTCATCTTTAAGCTATGCTTTCCTCTTTACTTTAACATTGCCTTAAAATTGATATGAAAGGTTTTAATGAAGGTGTGAAATACTTGGCAGTTAAATCTAACATATGCTATAACACCTGTTAATTTCAACTGTTCATTTAAAGCTGTTAACTTTATTCTTGGCATTTAGTCCGATTCACACTGTGATCCTTAGTTTGAAAGAGAGAGAGAAAAAAAAAAAACAAGCTGCTTATATACTCCCTCCAACAAAACTTTTACTTAATATTTTGCATTTCTGCCATTTTGTTAACATTATGCATTTTCAAGGAAAGGATGTTAAAAATTAGGATTGCAACCTGATGACACACAAAAGATGAGAAATCATGAAAGTTAATGATTCAAGATTTATCTTGAATTTTCCTAGGAAAGCTTGGATAAGCTCAAATCCTTGGAGCCTCCCAGCAGTCTCCATCCATTTAAATCTGATATAAATATAGCACTCATTTTAATGCATAGATATTACTAACATGGAAATATGACTTTCTGCATTAAAATTATAAATTAACAATAAATATGTGATTAACCTGAAGTATATAAAGCTTTCTCTTTATCTTAAGATGATTGTGATCATTGTGCTTTTTGTAGCATTGATCCTGATGGCAGTGAGTCAGGTAGCTGGATTAGTTATGTTAAGAATTCCAGGACTGCTCCAGACAAAAGCAGTGAAGGTTTCAAATAAGGTAGTGATCCAGTATTCAAAGCTGATTCATAAAGATGCTTCAGCTGCATTTTGCAGAGTAGCCTAAAGACGTCTCTCTCTCTCTTTTCAGTGTATTTCAAGTATTTCCATTACTACACATTACTACAACACCAGAACATAGCATAGTAAAAATAGGCCCTACAGTTAAACAAGTACAGGTTGGGCTGTAAGGTGATAGTGCACCAAGAGGAGCCAGTAGATCCTATTAGAACAGGAGCCTAGATAAAATAGGACCATAGTAGAATCTTTCTCTAAGTCATCCTCACATCTGAAATGCCACAGTTGCAATATCTGTGGGTATTAATGGCCTGGAATTCCAGTTGGTGCTTTCTGTTAATGAAGATATCTAGACAGAAGAGAGAATATTATCAGCTGCTTAATTAAAGGAATATGTACATACTAGCTGTTGAGACTAGAGCCTAGAATGGAAACACATAGAAATAGTATAGAATCTTAGTGAAGACCTGATAGGTCTATCCTCTTTCTCCAAGACAAAACAGCAACACGTATAATTTTATGGGTTAAATTTATGTGTTATAATGTGGGTTTATGGGTTAAAGGGCAAATATTTGTGCTTAATGGAGAGGAGTCACTACTAGTTCAAGAGAAAACAAATTTCCTTAATGGATTTACTATCTTTGTCTATTGTCAATAAGTGGCATAGTGCAGTCTCAGAAACATTTTCTCCTTCTGATTTAGTTGGTTATTTTCTTCTTTGTAAATGTTTAATTTATTCATGAGTATGCACATGTGGGTGTGTTTTAAATTTTCAGCTCTAGAAATGTTTACTACACTACAAGTATTCTGGATATTGCTAGCTCTAGCCTTTTTTTTTTTTTTTTTTCCAAAGAGCCCTGTAGGAAATTAGGAGCCTCCATTTATATTAAGAGGAAAAACTGTCTAAATGGTGAATGCTAACTTTGTTTGAAGCTATGGTCCACACTGAGAGAGCTCGTTGAAAACTGCATCCCTGAATATTGATTTACCCTGAAGGCAAAACAAACACCACTAAGTGAACCCCACCACAACGATTAAATTCCCCAAATGTCCCACACTACTCTCCTTTTTAAATCACCACAATTCTAGTCTGATGATAGGTTTCACAAATCATAGTTCTCAGATTTCATTACTAATGAAATTTGTCGTCTAGGTTTGGCAGCTGTGATTGCCACGCAAATGTGAGCCACTAATTAGATTGATTGTCTATTTGATGCCTGCTGATTAGCTTATGAAAACCCTCTGTATTCCTGACTTCATGATAAAATGTTCCTGACTTCATGATTGCTGATTGATACTCAGAAAATGTGATTACTGTCTTGAATAGCCAAGTAATGGCTTTGTCAACTTTCCAAGGATATAGATATTCACCTGACAAGGAGTATAGGGCAGAGGCTTACATTTAGCACTGACTATTATGTTTTTAATGTTTTTTTAATTATAATGTTGAAGACACTTCTCTGCTATGAATGTGAAGTGTTTAGATGTGAGTGCAAGATCTGAAGGTTAACCAGCAGCATCTAATTTCTGGCCTTGGTCTAGGGGATGTCCAAGAGATTCAGGTACTATGGCAGGTAAATTCAGCATTGAGCAGGCAGGTTGTTTGTGTCAGATAATGGCATCTTCCTTGATTTTTTCAGAATCATTCTCTGCAGGGTATTCAAAAGAGGAGATATAATGCCTTTTGAGCTTCAAAGATGTTAAAATTAATGGTTGGCAGAAGTAATCCAAGACAAAAATGAGATCCTGTCCCAGACTATAGAACAAGTATCCTAAAAGCATTACACACAAAGGCTGCTAACAGAGTGACTGGACAGGGATTTGCAATGAGCAACTGTCTGAGCCCAGACATTGATTCACTTATGTAAATTTGGGTGAGTTGTTTAGCCTTTAGTGTCTTCATTTTCTTCCATGGTCCACTTGGTGAAGCAATACAAAAGAAAGTGGTCGCATAACTACTGAACACTTTTAAAGCTGTAGTACTTGCCACCAACGTAATTCTTCATGGCTTCGGTGTGTTGTTCAAAACCAGTGTCTTGTTAAAAGATAGTTCTCCAATGCTTTTATGGCTTATAGAATGTTAGTGACTATTAAAGTATAGTGAAAGGCATACTTGGTTGATATTAGTGACATTTTATTAGACTTTATTGGATTTATTTTAAAAGCCATTAACTTCAAGAAAATGAATAAAGTAGCAAGGCTCTATAATGTTGTACAACAATGTATAAACAATTATATGCAAATTAATTCACATACCAAGAGTTGAAATGGTGTAACCTTTGGAATAAATCCATTGCAATAATCTTTTTAATAGCAAAACACATTTCAAGTCCTCATTGGCCTTCTAACACTGTGTATGTGGTAGGACTATCGAACAAAAGAAGTGCTGATATTTAGATTTTATTACAACAGAGAGCCAGTTATGTGTAAAGCCCAAGGTACTTTCAGAAGGCTGATTACATACATTGATTGATGATTGGCTTCAGAATAATTTTCCTTCCCTACATGAGAAAAAGTGGTGGTTTTGACCCTGCTCGTTCAATCAAAATGTTAATGCAACATGAAGCATGTCTGCCTGCAGATTCAACAAGCCAGGAGAGAATCTAAATTATGCATCATTTCTCTCTAATGTATGTTTATGAAGAAAATTGATTGTCATCCGCCCCCATCTCCTCTGCCAGTGCTGTAACCTAAATAAGTGTTTGTCTTATTGCAGTCAGACAAGAGATTTTGAAGGAATCAGGTATTATTTTTAGCATTTAGTATTTTATTGGAGCTGGAATTATTTCTATTCTTTAATATACTGTTTTCTGTAACAGGAACAGGTAGAATAAATGAAATATATGATTGAAATGCCTGCTACTCACAATAAAAATAAAATGTATTACTCAGAATATACCTCCTGAATATTCCACTTGATGCTGTATAAGGTTACTTAGATTTTTATTAAGTTCTTTCATTCTAAAGCCCTTTCTTTGCCCTTTTCATTCCTGTTCCCTTTCCAGGAACAGTATTTTTCAACATGTCAACTTTTTGTGAAGATGGAAGACTGTCTTTTAATCAATACAGTAAGCAGAGTGAAGAAGTTAGAAATGAATACGAGTGTGGTAAAAGGATCTTATGTAATAAATGTTAGCTGGTAACAGATTTTTAGATTTGTACCAGCACTGAGGGATGTATCAGTCATTGCCAATAGTTTTGTTTGATGTAATTATTCTCTGCACTTGAACACTTTTTGCATGTTTTTCACAGCGGACAACTTTTTGGCTTTTATTGCTGAACCCCAAGGAGAGGAAATCAAATTACTAGGCTATTTTGAAGAAATTCCTATTGCCTAGGCTTCAGATTTGCTTGAGGGAGTTTCAGTCCTATGTGCCACTCTGTCTTCTTTCATAACCAATACAATTATTTTTAAGAGTTCCATAAAAACATCTAGATAACTGATTTGATCATAGGATCATAGAATCATAGAATCCTTAAGGTTGGAAGGGACCTCTAGAGGTCATCTAGTCCAACCCCCCTGCACACGCAGGGTGCCCTAGAGCATGTGGCACAGGACTGCATCATCTCAGCATTTACACCACTTCTCTTCCTTAGAGAGGTAGGAAAATAACTTGGAGAAGTGCCCATACTGATTACACTAGGCAGTGCACACCAGAGTCTTATGGGTAAGAGCCATAGGAGACAGGAGACACATACGTGTATTCTGACGGAGCTCACTCAAGGAAAGGGCAAGCCTGAGAGCAGGTGAACAAGGATCCCACCATGCCGCTAAGGATCCCAGGTAGGCAGCTGGCTGCAAGGATCTTCACCTCAGTAGCTCCTACCAGCTGTTTTCCACCCAAGCTAAAGAGCCAGCACCTCCCAGCAAGAGTATGTCACATCATTAGTTATGTGAGGTAGCCCCAACTTGGGAGCTACAAAGAAACTGCAGGCAGTGCAAGTTCACTGTTCACACACACGGTTTAGGAAAAGTCACTTCATTTCAACTTCCTGACAAAGTGAGCTTGAAGCAGTAGGCTTAGCAAGTAGGCATACAGGTCTACAGAAGAGAAATGCCACAGTTGGCAGTGTCTGTTAATGAGTGCTAGTCAAAAACTTTTTACAGTGAAACAGGCTGCTAGGAGGAAATACTGATTTCACAAGAATTAAATGTTTTTTTGCGGCTGTATCAATGTCATTTAACACCTTGATGGAAAATTTATCAAAATACAACATTTTTATAAGCGTTTCATTTTGATGGTTATTTTATATTTTTATTTAATGCATAGTAAAAATAATAATAATAAAAACCAATTGTCCCACTTTATCAAAACAGCATATTTCTATCTCATCAGAATTTACTGCTTCAGAATAGTTGAGACAGAGTTTTTTGGAATACTGTGACTTGCAGAAAATTCTTAGATTTTGACTTTTGTTCCCCATTAGAAATGAAGTGGCATTTAAAGTCTGAATTTTGTAGGCAAGAAGTTCCATTTGGAAGACAGCTCTAACACAGTGTTCACCTTTTGATCTTTCATGTATTATTTCTAAGTCATATGAGCTGTTGAACAGTTCCTGACAGCAGATGATGAGCTTGCATCAGATCTGAAGGGTAGAATTCATTTTGTGATTAAGAAATCTAGATGTATGAGTCGTCATCTCAAACTGAATCCCCCCAAATGTGTTGAATTAAAGTATAAAAATCCATAAATTAATTGTAAAACTATTAGGCTTCAAGAATTCTGAAAAGACGAGCTCCCTTGTGATTACTGGGAACATAGTGAGTAGCTGTATGACCCTGTGTGGGGGGTCATGGATGTATGAAACATAAGTAGTAACAAATAGACATTTAACTTGGATTTTTAAAAGACTCCATAGGCTTCCTAGACATGAACTGTTGGCCTCTTTGACAATACTTGTTTAATTTTATAATGCGCAAAAGTTTTAATTGGTTTGATGTAAATCACTGCAACAGAACTGAAATTTTGAAATGTTAGTAGTTTGCAGACTACTGATTTCAAACTATGAGATTAATAAGCTCTTAAGCATCAGCCAGGCAGCCTGTTTCCTCTGAAATAACATTTCTGTTATTACATTTATATTTTCCATTATTTGTTATACCCATTAATTTGTTGAAGCAGAAATTCAGGGTGCCAATCAAAGATCACAGTCAGCATAACTGAGTTCAGCATAACTCAGGCTAATAATGTCATGTTGCTGGGATTAAGCCCTTTTGAAATCTTGGCCCTTAATTTTTTTTATTGTTTACACAATGGTGATCAGGAAAATTTGCTGCATGTGCACTGTATAAACCTGAAAACCTGCCCATGCTCCCTAAATGCAAACAAGACTGAACATTTTCTATTCAGTAGAGCCACTCTTATTTCAAACACAGACATTTGTTTTCTTCCCCATCATAAGATACAGTTTTCAAAGTCGAAAAGAAAGGAGAAGGCAAGAATGCTTCTTTATTCTTTTGAAAACCATGAGCAAGAGCAATGCTACTAGCTGCTCCAGGCATCTGTGGCAATCTCTGTTGAGGGTGGTGGGTATGGCGGATATAAGATGTTGTTTCTTCAGGAATGCAATTTCTCATGAACAATCCCAGTGACTATCACAGTTTGCTGTCACTCCCAGGAGACTGTGGGAGCCAATTTTATGTAATATAAATCACTGCTTTGTTCGTTTAGCAGTTTTACTCCAGGTAGAGGAAAAGGTGCATTTTGCTTTGTCAGAAAACCATGCCCTTAAATTTAGATTGTGACAATGTAGTAAAACGTTTTGTTTCTGCTAGGTTTTGTCTTTGGAGTTCTTGTTTTGTGCCACCTAAATCGTTTGGTTGGCAGGCAGCAGAGTTACTGTGGTATATCATCTAAAAATCACATGGAGTTGTTCACAATGTCCAGTCACACTTCAGTGGGCACAGTACACTTTGTTAGGAGAAGATATTGTATGACAAATTATATATCCATATCAGTATATGTATGCATGAATAGATAAGAGTTTCAGAATTCGACTGATGTTTTTTCATTGAAAGAACAGCTGTTTAGAGAAACATTTTTTCCTCTTTAATGAGAGAAAAGTGAATTCTGAAAGAAAAAAAAAAGCAAAACAAACATAGAGATTAAAAAAAAAACTCCAAGGATTGCTATTTTTCTTGAGCTGGGGATATAACCCAGAAATGGCAGTATAGTACACCTTTCACCTTTGTCAAGGAACACATGGAAAGAATACAATTTAGCTTGGGAAAACAAACTGCTTTACGTCACTGTTTCTCCTCATGAACGTTCAACTTTGGAGTCCTCAACAGAAATATTTAGATGGGGTGTGTCATTCTGTGGTAATTTTGTTTCAGCAATATCAATGAAATGGAACATCTAGAGAAAACAACAGAACAGGGAATCTCAGGCATCACTCTACTTGTAAATTTTTTATTTTAAATGACTTATTTGTAAAGAGAGAACAGCATGTTAAGACTGAAGACAAAAGCTCAGAGCTTGATTATCCAGTGCTTTCTCTGCAGCATTGTAATTAGTACACTTCTTTGTAAATTGGGTCTAATACAGTCATGTTTTGGAGCTGCTAGTGTTTTATGACACCTTTGCACAAGTGTGGATGACTTATCACAGTATCCTGAAAACCAGAACATTAGCAAAACTCTTACAGCTTTTATTAGTCACTAGTGGTAGAGGGCTTCAAGTAAAATTGTCCATCATTTGTTTATAAAATATGCATAAGTCAGCTTTCTATGCAACAGCTATGGTCAGTCTCACCCTACTGAGGTTCATGAGCTCCCTTCTTGCCCATCTCTTCTAAGTCTTCTAAGTTTCTGTAGGGCTCTATTAGTTGGTGGCAACAGCACAGTGGTTATCTAATGGAAGGAAAGTTTTCCTATCCAGAAAAAGCAGGAAGACTTTACTATTAAAGTAAGGGAAGACAGGCAGTTAAAGGTTCTTCATATATGACATGAATGTATGGATAGAAAAACTTAGTATGTCAGGTAATAGTTGATGTTATTCATGAATGTGTAATTGTTATGTTTTGTCAGACGCATAGCAATGTCTTGTTATACAGTTTTTTACACTTTTTTCATGTGGATATTTACAAAGATCTTTTAAGAGGTGGATATATCTATCATTTACAGAGCAAGAAGAGAGATGAATTGTGACAGCTGGCATTCACAAGGAGAAAAAAAATATGAATTATGTTGAACTGGTAATCTAAATTCTTATTCAAACTCTCTTTGCAAGTGCATGTGTCTCACTAAAACAAGAAGGAAGCTAAGCTGAATTTGCAACTAGCATATGGCTCATTGTTTGCCCATCCAAATGAAGTTGGAGTGGAGCTTCAACTTGTCAGATTATGTTATAGAGGACATCCAAGATTGTATTATATTCTTATTAGCTGTCCAGAACTTAATGAGCTCAATAGAGATAGATTGCTTAATAAGGTCCCTAAAAGTGTATTTTTTTCTGTCAGAAGATGGGAAAGTAATTTGACTGATCTTGCTGTCCAGTAGTTCAATTTTTTAATCACCCAGATGTCTCAAAAAAAAAAAAAAAAAAAACTTCCTCAAGTACATCTACAGGAGTCAGATTTTTCTCAAGTTATATCATCTATATACTTTCAGTAATTACACTCCATTTACCGGGTCATGGGAAATGACATTTAACTTGGAAGCAAAATGAATAACAATGAATTCACCTCTAATAGTTTTCCAGTTACTCTGACCTTGTAAAATTACAGTGATATTTATTTTTTGGTTGTATGGGCTTACTTATTGCCTTACTAAATAGCTATGTTGGTCTGAATGCAAAATAATATTCTTATAGAAATAATTAACAGGTTGCCTCTATTCTACCAGTAGACTGGTCTAGACTGGTTTTTATTATCAGCAAATGAAAAGAAGAACTAAGTGCTTAATCTTGAGCAGGAGGTCCTTCCCAAAACTTGGCAAACCAGTCAAATTCACACTTAGGGGCAAATCCATATGGATTCAGACTCAGTTATGACATCAGCAAGTTTTATCCAAAATCGTGTGTATGTATATGGTCACTTCTCAGAAAATAAATATACACCTCTGGAATCCAGATCTCTCCAGTTACTTAGAAAGAGTAGCAAAAATATTAATGTTATTCTGAATTGCTTCTAAGATAATAGTGTTTACAATAATAATTTACTGAGTAGTTAATTCACAGTAGATGTAATTATTTTGTCTATTATCAGTGAAAAATACAATAGTTTGATAAGCTTTTGTCCTTGGAACATGTGTAATTTAGAAACAATTCATTATTGTATCAAGTTTTATATAGTCATCCTTTGTGCTAATGATGACAAGGAAAAGCAACAATTGTGCGTAGATTGAATTTAACCTTAAATTCACTAACCGAAACGGAAGATTTCTTACGATTTAGATACAGAACAAAGGTGTTAATGACATTCAAATCCCTCAAATTACTGTGATATCATAAAGGTAGTTGATTTTTCTGAAATAGAAACCTCCCAAGGAAAGCTGCTTTGAATAGCTGCTGCTGACATCTGAGACAGACCTGTGCTTTTAGACCACTTCTGGCCTATGATTCAACCTGAAAGCACTAAAGCCAAGTGCCACTCAAGTAGGTGATTCGAATTAACATGTCTTTCTTTTAGATATATATTTTTTCAGAAAATAGGCTATCTGAATATATCACTAGAGTGAGAGGCTTCAGCAGCCTTAATGAAATGTTTAGAAATAATTTTCACAAGCACACTGTTAGCAGTTATAGTGTCCACCTGGAATGGAAGGTTAACTGGAAACTGCAGGCAGCGTCCACTCCTTTGCCCTGCTCTAAGTATTCAGATTATTTTCTTCTTTCCAGGAGGAAATTATGGGCTTTTTTCATCTCAAAACTTTATGCACTTTTTTTTTTTAATGCTGAAGCAAATCCCTAGTTCTTTTAAGCATTTCCTGGTAAGAGACTTTTTGACTTATGACTTTGGCATAACTTTAAAATGCTTATGTGTAGAAGACAAGACTGATTAAGTATAAGCTAATTATTAAAGAAAAAAAAATCCATATCCACATCCATAAAATAATATTAATAGTTAAAAAACTAGCAGTTTAAAATGAGAATATGAAATATGTGCTCGCAATTAATTTAAACACAACATATAAAATCACAGCATGTTATCAGACTTGTGGGGCAGATTTTAAGCTGGGAAAGAAATAGTGTAATACCAATCATTTCCCTGCTGGTTTATACTAAGTGAGGAAATCTCTTCTTAGAGTGAATTCCCTATGTTGTAAAGTTATAGGATAGGGTTGATCTTTTTATCTCTGTGATGATAGAATGAAGATCTTACTCCATCTCTAAGGCCTACATGTTCAAGCATACTACAAATAAGGAACTATAGAATGTCACGGTTGTGAATTAATGTAAATGAACCATCTGCATCATCATTGTATTAATATGGTTTGTATTTCTGTTCTAATACATAGCTCTATTACTGAATCGCTATAATTTGGACACTGTGGTGGGTTAGCATAAATGACCATAACTGCACTCATTTTGTCACAGTCTATACTGGACTGTCTCTTCTAGATACTGTACTTTCTAATTTATGCATTAAATGTTTAAACTGTGTGCAGTTGAAAGTGATCTAAACTTCAAGCTTTTTTGCTTTCCGAACCCTTGATTTTATGACCTCTGTAATATGCTAAGGCCCACTGAAGACTGCAGTTGCTGTGTTGTACAACATGCAAAATCAGGCTGCAAGAAGTACACTGCCTTCCACTGCAGCAGCACTTGGGGCTAACCCAAAGCCTCTTTGGAAAAAGACATAACATTTCACTAAGCACTTGTGGTAATTATCCACTGGAACAAGTCCTTACGTATTATCTAAGAGGCCTTAAGAATAAAAGTGATAAGGTACCCCACAGATGACTGTCAAAAACTCATGGTTCAATTGCTTCTTCTCAGAGTCTAATTTTCTCTTACATTATCTGTTATACTATCTAATCAAACACTAATGGCAAAGAAAGTGCTCCCCCCCATGCACTTAGAGAGCTTTCTGTCCTCTCTAGCCTTGCACAGGAGAGCTTTCAAAGCATATTTCACATGCTTTTGCTATTTCCCCAAACTGTTTGTCTTCTATGAGATTAAGCCTTTTGATTTTTGACCACTGAGATGAAAGGCTGAATCAGTTAACAACATTTTGTTTTACTTTTTGTGGGATTTTTTTTGTTTGTTTTCTTTTTTTTTCTTTCCTAAAATAGTTATTACTGACAGTAGCAGGAGAAATGTTTTTCTTGGAGACTTTAGAGCTAAAATATTTTGCCTGGCAATGCAACAACAAAAGAACCCTCAAGTGGTATTAATACTGTACTGCGCTCAGTACTTTACAAACATGGTAAGAGACAGTCCTTGCACCAAAGACTTTCTAATCTGAAGAAAATAAAGCAAAGAGAAATGAAAGCAAGTTGCTCTCAGCCACAGGGAAGTAGATTACGTGACAAAAAAATCAAAGTTTTGTAGCAAGAAATCCTTTGATTATATATAACATACATTAATGTACCAAAATATTAACTTTTTTTGGTATGGACACCAAGATGGAATCTTGTGATCCCTAATATTTAATTTTTAAAATACCTAATATTTAATATTTGTGGTACCTAGTATTTAACTCTTAAGGGGGAACTAATAACCTTTATTAATAACTGTCCTTATTATCTATTTAAATAATTGTTTGAATTTATTTGTGCTCAGAAGATCAGTGATGTCAATCTGACATTATTTGTACTTTTGGAATCTTTTGTCTCTAATCTGTGAGATGTATGAGGATTCAATCCTAATTTGACTAGGGTTGTGTAAAAGAAAAAATTGTCATAGAAAAAGAGAGATGGGAGGAAGTAATGATAGCAAATGCAAAGAAAAAATATGAAAGATAAGATATAGTCCATAATTTTTCCTGGTTTTGTTTGTTTGTTTTTGTTTTGTTGTTTGCTGACAAATCTTGGATAAAAAATATGTTAGAAAAAAAGGAGTAAGCATGGCCTGGAAAAGAGATTATTGGACTGGCAATTCTTCAATTAAGAGATTCTATTTTTATAAAGAGGAGAGTAACTACTTGTTTACCAAAGTCCATGAACAAGAAACAATCTATCTAGTTAATGTACAACAAAATTTAGATGGTTAAGCAGTGTATGAGGCTACCTGTGAATGATACAGATTCTGTGGTAGCAGAGATTTTAAAGACAAGGCAAAACGGACATCTGCCAGGGTGGATTAGGTATCATTGATAGTGTCTAAAAGATGTTATTGATCCAGAGATTTCTTGAGTTCTTCACAGTTCTCTGATTATCTGATAGTATTTCTTTCCCAATAAATAGATAGATAGATAGATAGGTAGATAGATAAACCAGGAACCTTAGGACCAACAGAAAGGATCGTGATAGTAGGAACTAAAAAGCTGATTGAATTTCCTAAGTTACAATTCTTGCTCATACAAATGACCGAAGATTTCCAGATGGAAACTTGCTTGCCTGTCTCCTATTCTAGTTTCCCAGTAACTGAGAAAATTAATGGCAAGGGACTTGATTTAGATCACAGTTTGTTCTTACAAGTCCAAAGATGGTGTAGAAGAGGTGTTTTAAAATGAAGTCTTGCAGTTTTGAAGTCAGCCAGTATATTCTACCAAGCTATTAAAAAAAAGGTCGTTATTAGATCATTAGGTCATGAAATACTTTGAATATCAGTTAATTTTTTTCTACCAAGTTAGCTCATCTAGAGGACACAGTTTTGGATTGTGTAGTGATCTGTCTTGAAGCCCTGAAAAGACAGCGCTATAAGCCCAAACTGTTATAAAGGCTTAACACATTTTTTTTTTTTTTGTCTTACTAAGACACCAGCGATCTTAGTTTACCTTTATTTTTCTGACCAATATGTGGCTTCCAAAAGAGAGCTCAAGGACTAGAAGAAAACATGGGAATAATTGGTAGGTTGTAAGGAAAAATCATATTCCACCACACCGCACTACCAGAGGCAGAATGTTCTTTGCAGAGTTAAACAGTCATTTGAAGTTGTTTTCTCTCAATTGAGTAAGAAAAGACCAGTTAACATTTTTTTTTTTTAAAGTATGCCTGGTAATCATATGACCAGGTTGGGGCCCTTATATCTGGGTGTATGGATTTCTATATCTGTATGCTGTTGAGGAGATAGTTAGAATTTTGATTACAGAATAAAGCATCTAGAGGAAGTGCTGTATGCAAATGACGAGGAGCATGGGTCAAAGTTTTATGCTTTCTGGGACTGCCTAGCATATTAACAGATCTAGGGAAAAAGTGACTGGAGTTAAAAATTAATAGCACACTGACAAGTATGATTTAAACCTATCCAAATCTAAATCAGTCATCCCTGTTGAAATCTTCAAATGCTTAAGAGGTAACCCATAGCCACTGGTGTCAAAAAGTGCTGTGAGGATTGAGAAATTAATCTGCATTTCACTCACATAACAGTTTTGTCCTTGTGTGAATGGTAAGTGAGGGATTTTGCTGCCCTTGTGTCTTTTATTTAACCTCCATTAGCACTGCATGTACTAAAATGTTACTGTGTTAAATAAACATTGCTTCTTTGAAAACAAATTAGATAGCAAATAATATGTTAAGAGCAGACTAAATTGTTCCTTCCAGATTCCATTCGGTTGAGACTCATCTCCCTTTCCCGGTGTCAAGTATTTGTTGCTGTGCACTTCCTCATGTTCATCAAAAAGTCAGATAATTTTTTTTCAGGCACTGGACTAACTGTGAATTGATTGCTTCCTCTAATTGGCCTTTATGGCGTATCTGGATCTTCTAAATCCTGTACTGCTTCTGCTTACTAAGTAGGTGACAGAAACTTTTATAATTGGCTAGCAGCAGAAAAGTATTATATAGTTATTCATATAGAAAATGTTTCAAAGTTTTGAAAATATTTCCCCTTCTCAGCGGCTGTTCCATATGTTAACCAATCATCTGATGTCGTGCAACACAGCAAACCAGTTTTGATTCAATTATTAATGAAACTTCCTTCTTAAACCTCCCAGGCACCTGTGTGTATGACAAGCCATAGATGGCACTGGGTAATTCAAAGATTGCAGTGATAAATCAGGCCATGGAGTGAATGGCAACGTCCATATCTAGCTCCAGATCCAAAATGTCATCTATTTTGTTATTTCCTTTATGGTAGCACACCATATGTGTTAAGTGCTTTGCTTTCTTGAAAGACAGATAAAGTCCTTATTTAAAGTAGTTCACAGGCTAGGATGGACAGGTTAGTAAACAAAGATGAGGGGCAGAAGAAGCAATAGCAGGCTGGGCATATTTTTGCAGAAGTGTTTATTTAATAGCTTAAATGTGGAGCGGGGAGAGGTGCTTACAGATAAATCAGGTTGCTTTGGTGGTTCATATCATTAGCTGATTTGTGGGAATCAAAATCTTTAATCATAACCCATTCCCAATTGCTGTGTTATTATTCAAACAGAAATCACAAATTGGGGGTTGCTAGTTTATGTCTGAGGCTCAGACAGGTGAATTTCAATTACAGTTGGCTTAGTCCCAGCTACGCCACATCTACATGAGAATTTTGGTTAAAACCGGTAGCATAATTTTGAAGAGAATACCCTAGCTCGCTCTCTCTCTCTCTTTTTTTTTTTCTTTGGAAAGTTACCAAATTATTTTTGGTATATGTAGAATACGAAATCAACTGAGAAGTTCCTGTCCGTATGGATTATGAATATTTACCATCCCCTAATAGAGACTAAAAGTTAAGAAATAACAACTGGTCCTTCACAAAACTTCAAAAGACCCGGTGAGAATGTTTGGTCCAAGGGACAAAACTAACTCTATCTAAAATACATCCTTGAATAACTCTGAATTACTTGCTCATATAAACATATTCTCACTGTGATGAAAATAGCAATATAATTGTCAGAATGCTATTGCTTCAGTTGGCTCTAGTGTTCTTGTTCTCCTAATATATAAATTAGGCTAATAGTGCTTAATGAGGACGGAAAGATTGCAATGATGGCCAAATCAGTGATGAAAAGTACTTTGAGAACTTTGGGCATAAGCCCTACAAAACTGCATGGCATTGTTATATGAAGCAAATTCTGCGTTCTCTTGAAATTTAATGAGGTAAATAACTTCAACATTGTAACATTAAATATTCAAAAGCATTTAGCATTTAAGCTAAATTTAAGCATTGCTTAATAAAGAATGCATTAACAAGACAAAAAGGAGGACAGTCAGTAGGCAGCTTCAGTTCCTACAGCAAATCCAGGGCAAGGCAAAGAACTATTGTGCATTGAAATCTAGGTATAAAGAGAAATATTATTTGAATTTCTTACTGCTTCTTTTGCTGAGTTTTTCTTTTGAAAGGAAGCCAATCTATCAAGATTTGATATCTAATTAAGAAATTTAATATAAATTCATTTCTCTTTCTTTTCAATTTACCCAGTTTTTACTGGATTTTATAATAAAAGGTATATATGAAAAAAGAGTAAAAGAGGGTAATTATATGCACAATTATTTAAAAAATACAGTAAGAATGTCAAGGAATGAAGAGAACATACACTAGCACAGTGTCAAGATATGTGCTGCACATTAGTAACAATCAGAGGATTAATACGAATGAATAAAACATGCCTCTAACATTATAGATATTAAAGACATGTATGGTAAGTTTAGAAACAGAAATGAAGCTTTGTGTTTTAAGAGATTGTAGTCAGAAAAAAAATCCATTTGACTTTAATAAAATAAAAAATTAGAATAAGAAAAAGCAGCTTGCTTTTTCTCTTCTTCTACAGCATGACCAAAACAAAATGCTCTAAAATGTATTATGACACTTCCCTGTAGTCAGATAAGCAATTATATTTGTCATCAGAAACTTAAAGCAAAGAAAAAGAAAACTTTCATGAGCACATTACTTTCCAAAGATATTCTTCTTAGATTGTTTTTCTAAGTATCAAGTAACAAGAGTTTAAAAATTCTCAAAACTTGGTTTCATAGCTATGATTTTCATTTTGCTGTTAACAGTAAAAAGATTCTCAAACTACATTTTTTTTCCAATTTGTGTATTTTTCCATGTAATATATTACCTTACAGGTGAATAAAAGTAACATCTTTCAGAAAATTTTCCCAGTTCGTCTTGATGGCCGCTTAGAAGAAAAAAATATTTTTAGATTGTCTCAAAAGTTTACACAGTTAAAGATTAAAAGTATTTGCTTACAGATTGCATCCCTGAGTGACCAAAGAATCACTTTCATTTTGTAAAGAGTTTGCACAGTTGAACCAAAAGGCATACTCAGAGCATCCCAATGGAGTCACTAATTATATGGGGATGTAAATATGTTGTTTCAAAAGTAGGAAGAGAACAAGACTCCTACTACCCACATAAAGCTTTAAATAGAATTCAGCATGTTCTCCTTTCCCCTGTAATCAGATAATATTTAATTATTTCAGTTGCTCAAGGTCTTTCCAAATTTTTAGTGTCACTTTCATGTTTCTGAAAATATTTTATCATTCATTTGAATCTCAGCTTCCCTGAAGCAGAGGTATTTTGCATTAAAGATTGAACATAACCAGCTGCAGGGCTAATTCACCTGGGGATGCTAGGGCCTTTTTTTTTTTTTTTTTTTAATACAGCAATATGACTAGGAACAAGAACAATTTAAAGAAGAAACCTGTATGCATATATATACATATATATATATGTATAAGTGTATGTACATTCAATTTGGAATTATTCTTCATTACCAAAGTATGAGTATTAAATTTAAACAAGCTAGTGTATTATTAAGTAAATCCTTGACATTTCCTGGACAAAGTGACTTTAAGATAGGTTCCTCATGCTTTACCAAACTCCTTGTTAGAAGAGCAATTACTTTTACCACTGTTTTTGCTAATTCATATTTGCACCAGAAATCATAAATCAGCTGCTTTGGGATCAATATTTTCCCACAGCTATAATTATTGGCGTATGCCACTGTTTCCACATAGGTTTTAATGTTTTCTAATGTCCTTCTGTTTCAACACCTGTAATTTCAGGTTGTGAAAGAAAAGTGGTTCTTACTCTTGGTCTTGTCTCCTAGCCCTGAGAGAAAAAAAAAGCAGAAAGCATGAAAACAATTAGTCATGATGAACCTATGGAGTTGAAGGGAGGGAGATACCATATGTAAAAGGAATAACTAATGTGGGTACAGGAAATATGTCACTGGCAAGCTTAGAGAAGGGATAAACATGGGTCAGAAACATTGATAAATTCACTAGAATTTGAGAAGAGGGAAATTGCACACCAAGTGGAGCTGATATTAATCCTTTCTTGCTTTTTCCTCTTAGAATAACTACTTCATATACTCAAATTCTTACATGTGTGTGAGGAAGTCTGAGTTCGAAAGAGGAGGAAGATTTGACACCACAGTATTTGTAAGAATACTACCAACATTTTTTTTTGTTTCCAAAAGAAGAGCAATTTTAAAAACTCATCAAGATTTCAGAGTTTTTTGGAGTTGCCAGTGTTGCAAGAGAGTCCTGAAGTCATTAGTAAACATATCAAGGGAAGAAATGACTTATGGGCATTTGTGCCAATGGTATCCAGTTCTGTTGACCTGCTGATTTTCCCACCTTCCTGTGCAAAATCCTACTGACTCTGCTTTTTGATCCTTCCACCTTACAAAGATTGTTCATCTTTAAATATCCTATTTGGTCACCAAACTGTCTTTTCTTCTACAAGAAGCCATACACCATCAAATAATTTACTTCCTTTGCCCTGCTTCTGTCCTCAAAAAGATGGGGAACTCCTCATTTTCCAAATGAAATGAAAAGCGGGGGAGAGCAGAGTAAGCAAAGCATAAAAGCAAGAACACACACATACAAAAAGAGATGATGCTAGATCATAAATATAAAATATATACTGGATGAAAACATGCGTAATCCATATATTTTGAACTTTTCTTACATCAAATATTGAGTGCGATAAAGTGGAAATATGTATTGTGTTCAAACTCAGGAAATCTGGACAGAATTTTGAACTTTGCAGTCAATCTATTCTGTGACGTGAGGTGCTTCATTCTACATCTCTGTCTTCTGCCATCCCCCTTCTTCTATCGCTAGGGACTCCTTTGCTTTTCTCTCTTCTTTATGACCTTGAACAAATTTTCTTGTGTAATTTTAAAGGTAAATGATAGCCTTTCAGAAATCTTTGTAGATATGTGTATGTGCATAGTAACAATACATAAATATAGAAATATAAAATTCCACACCTGCAATTTGGAAACCATTTTATTTGGAACTCCACATCTGTATGTATATTAAACTTTTTGAATCTGCTTTTCAGTTTCAGATACATTCACAGTGTTCTTCACATGTATAATCAAAGTGTCTGGAAGGTTCTTTTTCTTGTTTCTTTTTCTCAGATGAAAGTGATGGATCTGCCTAACATATGTGTCTGCCTAAAGTACGATTTCACTTGCATAAGCTTCCCGCTTGTTTTTATGTGGATGAGACCATGATGGCATGTCATATAAAGATGAAGGTGCTGAAATTTCAGAGCTCTGCAGTCTTGGGGAATCCAGGGAGTTCCATGAGGTACTGAAAAGCTGAAAACAAACAAACAAACAAACAAACAAACAAGAGTGCCTACATACAAAGAAGGAAAAAGAGGAGAGTTGAAGAAATGTAGCTCAATCAGCTTTATTCAGTTTCTACCAAAATACTGGGAAAGGATGATCAGGGTATTCATAGGTAGTAGAAGATGCATAACAACCAGTATGGATTTATCCAGTACAATTTGTACCAAACCAATATTTAGTTTATTTGTAGCAGAGTAGTCGACCTCATGGAAAGAGGATAAACAGTCATTTATCTTCCCAATGTCCTATGTGTTTCATTTTCTGAGGACTTTATTTTAGCTCATGTGATATTTTCAGAAGTATTTTATGGAAACATGATTTGCATAATATTAGTATAATATATTTGCAAAAGTGTTGGAAAGCTCAATACAAGGAATGGTTTTCAATGGCTCGTATTCAGGATGGGAGACTGTGTCAAGACAGGAGCTGCTGAGGTCTGTCCAGGTGCCAGTATTTTCATGAATGAACAATAAAATAGAGGATAGATTTATTAAACTCGCAAGTGAGACTCGGGTGAAAGGAATTGCCATTACACTGGGATGAGTGAATAAAGTTCATGATATTCTTAAAGCAGTAGAGACACAAGTCTGAGGAAAACAACATATCGTTTGGTCGGAGTGAGTGCAATGAGAACAATCTTCTGGTGCACAACAGAGAATGGAAGAGAGCTGGCTCAAGTAACACGAATGGACGTGGAATTGTAGTGGATTGCAACGGAATAATATTAAAAAAATACAAAGAAAGCAAATTTAATGCTGAGGGTATAGAAACACAAGTAGCATCTGGAGAACTGCTAAAGTAATCTTTTCACTTTTCTCAACAGGAAGACTTCTGTTAGAGTTCTCTGACCAGTGATGTCTCTAATTTTATCTGCGGTGACCCTGCAATCGTTTTGCCTCAGGGTTAGTGTTCACATGATCTTATTCTGTAGTGTCCTGTTCCATATTTAAATCCCTTGGCACAAGTAGGTATGCTAGGAAATGTATGGTTATTCAAATGTAAGTTTTGCCTGCAAGCACAAGTTCATGCATGTCGCAAAGACGACTAATTAAAATTTATGCACTGTTTTAACAGTAAATTTCATATTCCTATAGTGAGGAAATTCTGCTTGCATGTCAATAGGAATATTTTTCCATGACATACAAATACCAAGGCAGTGTTCTCTTAAGGCTCAGGACATCAACGTAACTTGATGGCATTCTATTTTTGCAGTCAAGCTACATGAGAAGATATATTGTATGTTCCCAGTTCATGAGAGACATATTCTAACAACATCTCTTAAGAGTTTGTATCTTCTAATGGCAGAACAGATGGAGTTTCAAGTCTCTGAGGAGCCATGTAAGACTTGTAAGACTGGCTTTGAGTTTTCCCATATATATATATGCTTAACCCCTAGCTTCCTGTCCAATTACTTTTGTATCTTTCTTAGAGAAGCCGTTATTTTTTTTTTCCTGTGAGTTAGATCAGATTCAAGACCATTATTTATAATTCATGCAGTTGATTTATAATAGATTTCTCTTCTTTCTAAAATAATTGGATAGGTAGTGTCAAGAAGAGATGACATACCATCTCTTTTTGCTCATCACAGTAAACCTTCCAAACCTGCAAAACCAGCTTCCCTGACAGCAAGTTACTCTGTGATATAGACCTAACAAAGCAGACAGTTGTTTGATAAACAAATCATATCTATATGTGCTGTTGACCCTGCTGATATTTTCGCAATGGTGAATGCATTGGAATTAATTCAAAATATTACAACTTTACAGTACATTTATTTTAATAACCAAACAGTGTCAAGGCTTTCTCTCTGGCACAAAAATCTTATGGCACAGTTGCACTAGGTTCATTTGACTCTCCAAAACATAATAGTCACATGCAAAATTCATATTAAGAATGGTTACTGGCCCAGGTTGACTCCTCAAATATAGACATTTTGGGAAAATCTTGATTTTCCTGGGCTAAAATCATGTCAATAATTGACAGTTATAGATGATCTATTTTCAGTGTCAGGGCTGGTTCTTCAGCACTGTTTAATTTATTATCCAGAGAGTCTGAGATAGTTGGAAATTCTGTTAGCTGACTGGATATAGGAAGAGAAAAAAAAATACCTTTGACACAGAATAAGAAAGATACTTGAGTTTTGTTAATTCGTTTAGTTAATAAATTCTTCTGACATGCTGATTTCCTGGTTTGGAATGTGTTTAACTTAAGATGACATGTGCGGGCTGGGCTGTTTTCACACCACAGATTTTGTTAAGACACTTTAAAATCCCCTAAATAGAATAAGATATCCCAGCCTTTTGTGACATATACTGCCATATATAAATTTAAGTGAATATGTAAATTGGATAGTTCGAATTGAATTATAGAAGGGCACTTTTGAACACTGGTTCCTCTACACTTTACCCACGATGTGTCTTTTAACATCTGCTAGTCATTTGCTCTGTCAGGCCAAGGACTTT
This sequence comes from Tinamus guttatus, assembly GCF_000705375.1. Next base: position 153,067 of record NW_010577436.1, on the reverse strand, counting down.
ATGGATATGAAATGAGTAATAAAATGCTTCCTCTTTATTACCACCATTCTAGATTTTTACTGTTATGAACTTCTAATTTTTGGTAGCAATTTTACTGTGATAGTTAGAAATAAGCTAAAGTACAAGTTGGTAACCAGCCTGTACATAATCCCACTATAACAGCAGGCACAGTGAAAACTGCCGTGTGTTCATATCCTCTTCAGCAAACGTGTTGTTGTCTCAACTGCTACCTTATTTTTGTACTGCTATTATTATACTGCTACATAACACTGGGTTGTTTTTAGGAATTTGGGATAGAGATTTAGTAATATGCTCTGTCCCAGATTCACAGTGTGCTTTTAAAATTATCATCTTTTACCTTTGGATGTCTGGTTCTTTTAAAGACATTTAACACAGCTAATATTATTTAGGTAATGGGAAAAGGGTAAGAAAATCTTTTTAAATATTATTCCTTGGAAATGTTCTTCTAGAAGCTTCTATTGGCTTCTAAAGGCCAGTCAATTTTTGCATTCTGTTTCAGCAACAAACTCTATAGCTATGCAGTTAGGCTCGTACTTTCTCTGCTCTCTAAACAGTTTTTCCTCCAGCTTGAAGATACCACTGTTTTCTCTTCTAGTCCCTAGAGGATGATCTCTCTTCTAGGCTTTTTCTTTTGTTGCTGAAATTGAATAATTCTTGTAACTTCTGAGAGGCGTTTCACTTTGTGACTGCTGAAACTTGGTTGTGAACTTTTAGCAGGAACTACTCTAACAAAAGCTACACTGTTGTTCCTTGCTTTTCTGCCTACAGCAAACCTTTGACTGTATTTGTATTGCTTTTCAACAACAATTCAGATTTACACCCAAAAGTTATGCACCCAAACTTTTACAAGCCTTGAGGAGTCACAGATGAATGCTGAATATGATTTAGATAGTCTGTATCAACTGTGTTCAGGTGAAAACAACTAACGCTATCATTTCCTGAAACATCAGCCATTGGGACTTACTGCGATTCCTTCTCCAGGTTCTCTTTGTCCCTTGGAAATGTGGTTCGAGCTGCAGCTTCTCTCTTGATTCATGCGATATTTTCCTAAGGCAGTTCAAACTGAGCTCATAAGTATGAGCTGATTGATTTTTTGTTTTTCAGAAGTTGATCAAAGTCTTTTGATTTAAGTCTAAGAAACCTTGGCCAAATTACACTTAACTGATGAATTTCACGTATATGATGTAAAGTAGAGCATGCTGCACACTTGAGGTGATATACTTATTTTTCTCCTTTCTACATTGTGAATGTATTGCTAATCAGCTTCATTTCAGACCTTCAGAATGAAGAAATCAGGTTATTTCTCTCTGTGTCATTAGTGTTTAAAGATTCCAGCCAAAGAAATCTTCTCAACAACCAAGTGCAATGTCTTTGTACTCCACCTGCGTGAGCAGAGATTTGATGCTTGAAGAAGCTGCTTGTTGTTGCCTCAGACTTATGCACATTACCTGATGCTCAGCTAAATGTTATATTACAGAGTCTGCAGTCATCTTTAAAATACATGGTTCTATTTCACAAGAAGAGCAAAAATACAGAATCTTGATTTTGTTCCATGAGTTAGGGCAATCTATCAAAACAAAACAAAACAAAACAAAAAGGTTCTCATCCCCAGTGCTAGGTCTTGTTTATACATTTTCTATTAGAAAATTTTTGGATTAAAAATCATTTTGTTGTTGTTGTTGTTTTGGTGTATTCTGTAGTTTGCATTTAAAAAGTGAGGGAAAGCACTCAATTATCCAGAACTTCTGCTGACTTTGGCACTGTCCTGAGAATCACTTGCTGAGCTCAGGGCCCTGCAAAGTCATCTGTCTAATGCGGAGAGGGAGTTTGGTGGCTACACAAGGAGCAGCAGTTTTTAAGAAAACAGTGCTCTAGCTCTGTGTGAGCAGAAAACCCCAAGAAAATATCTTAGATAATTTCAGTTTATGAATCTTCTTCTGCAAATACATGAGGGAATGAAATCCAAAATGCCATCTAGAAATTAGGCATATAGTCTAGGGAAGTCATCAGTCTTCTTTTTACAGTGAACTAAGAAAGTTAGACACTTCTAGAAGTGAATTCATCTCTTTTCAAAATAGGAGGTTAAAATGGATGGTATGAATGATCTACCATAGATTTTTTGTTTCTCTCTGATATATAGATGTAGCCTAGACAATTAAATTGAATTTACAAAGCCTTCAGACACCTACTGTTAAGTAAGGTAAATTTCACTTTTATCGAAACTGAATGTGGAACATGTATAAGTTCTTTAGGGTACTGGTAGATTAGAATGATATAAAATGGAATATTCAAAAATGTTTCCATAAGATATAAGGCTTTTTTTTTCTTTTCTAAATTTACCTTTTTCTTATTTCATGATATAATAAAGAGAGAATCTAGAGCTCAACACTTGGAGGATACTTTAGACTGCATGCCATCATGTACTTTATTTTTTAAAAATTGATGAACAAGAAAAAAATAGATTTCCTGAATAAGAATGATTTGTTGTTCTCTTTGTGCTAAGCATATAATGGTCAGGAGGAGATTTGTGGTCTGCCTCTGGAAGAAGTGTGTCTGCCAGTGTCTCCCTACAGAATTCTCACTGCTGAATTGGAGGATATTTTCAAATACTAGTCCTGCAATGTTTTAATTGGCATAGAATTCTGGCATATAATTCACTTTGCTGAGTAAAGAGTCCAGATGTGTAAGCTTTACAAAACCTGTGATTTTAATCTGCTATGTTGCATCATCAGCATTTCTAACATAGTTACACATTAGCTAATGAGGACACATTTACAAAGACACTTGGTCTTTATCATCAGACTATTTTACAGGAACCAAGACACAAGGCAATTCTATGTACTTTCAAAACTGTCAGTACGTGTGATGGGGAGGCGTATTTTGCTATGTTGTCTGTCAAAGTCAATGGGCAGCTGAAGTTATTTTTTGAACTCGTAATACTCTTTTGACATTAATTGCTTAACTAAAGATCTACAAAAGGTAGTTGCTGCTGATAGCATCTTTTTGATTCATGTAATATGTTTTTACTGGTGCATCTGATGTGAAATTTTTGTTCTCTGAATTTAAGCACATTCATTTTTTTCCTTCAGAGGTTTCTGCTTTTTTTGTGTTGAACTCACTGCTTAACAAAGAAAAGTATTAGCGTGTCCATATGACTTTGAAAGCTTTCTTTCCCATTATAATTAGGCAGCCGTTTCTTATAGGAATATACATGTATACATTTATATACATGTATATAGGAATATGCATGTAAAGACAATTGGTAGTCATTCTTTATCTAATTGAAGATACAACAAAGTTGTTCCCTGTCTCATGATGAGAGACACCCGCAACCGCACATTCTGCCAAGTTTTAACTGATAATGCTTTCATAGTTTTGTTTATTTTTTTAAGTTTTTGTTGCTTTGGCTATTCAGCAGCAATTTTGTGTGATGGAAGTCCTATCACTATCATTGTTTCATTCTTTTTTCAAAGTGGAGAAAATGTGTCATGTGCTTTTTTTTTCATCTAGACACTAAAGTAGAATGAGCTAAGATGACTTATGGTATGAGTTTTAGCTATAGAATAATAAAACCTAATGGTATACAAGATAGACAAGATATGTTTATCCCCATAACAACTAACATTGACGCTCCTGTTAATGGAGAAATAGTTTTGATACAGTACTTGGACTCCAGAAAGTTCATATGTCCATGTGCCAGCTGCTGGAGAGACTGGAAAAACAGACACACCTACTGGATAGAATGAGTGTTCAAGCTCTGATGCTAGAGGATTCCGCATTGAATATAGGTACATATGTGTCATAATGTCATACATTAATTCCTTATGATCAGCCAGGAAAGCGGATAGAATGAAGATATTAGTGCTATGTGTGTTATATATAAATGCTGAGAGTGTCTATGTGTGTTGATCTGTGTGGTCAGATATATATGTTTGTAAATTGTACAACTCTATATCAACCTGGAGTTCAAGAGAGCTAAATTTGACTTCTTCAGGAACACACTTGGAGGAATTTCCTGGGCCACGGTCCTAGAAGAAAAAGGTGTCCAGGAGATGTAGCTAATATTCAAGAACCACTTTCTCCAAACTGAAGATCAGTCCATTCCTACAAAAAAGAAGTCAAGCTAAGGGGAGACCTGCATGGATGGTCAAGGAACTCTTGGGAAAACTTAAAGAGAAAGTATATATAATGTGGAAAAAGGGTCAGACCACACAGGAAGAATATAGGAACATTGTCAAAGAATGCAGGGGTGTGGTGAGGAAAGTTAAGGCCTGTTTGGAATTAGAGTTAGCAAGAGATGTCAGGGACAACAGGAAGGGCTTCTACAAATACATCAGCAGCAAGAGGAAGAATAAGGAAAGTGTGGGTCCACTGCTGAAAGGGGTGGGTGCCTTGGTGATGGAGGATACAGAGAAGACAAAGTTACTAAACACTTTCTTTGCTTCTGTCTTTACTGCTAAGGCTAGTCCTCATGAACTACAAAGCCTAGAAAAAAGAGAGAAAATCTAGGGGCAGGAAGACTTTCTGCTGGTCAAGGAGGATTGGGTTAGGGATTATTTAAGCAAAAAGCACATCCACAAGTCTATGGGTCCAGATGGGACGCACCCAGGAGTGGTGCGGGAACTGCCGGGGGTTATTATTGCTCAGCCACTCTCTATCATCTCTGACAAGTCATTGGTAGTGGGGGAGATGCCACAGGACTGGGGGAAAGCCAACGTCACTCCAATCTTCAAAAAGGACAAGAGGGAGGAATCAGGAAACTACAGGCTGGTCAGCCTCACCTCCATCCCTGGAAAAGCGATGGAGCAGTTCATCGTAGAGACCATCTCTAGGCATGTGAAGGAAAAGAAGGTGATGAGGGGAAGTGGTGTTTAACCATCCTGATGAGATCTACTATGAGATGACTGGCTGGATGGATAAGGGGAGAGCAGTGGATGTTGTCTACCTTGACTTCAGCAAGGCTTTCGACACCATCTCCCATAATATCCTTATGGGGAAGATCTGGAAGTGTGGGTTAGATGAGTGGACAGTGAGGTGGATTGAGAACTGCCTGGATGGCAGAGCTCAGAGGGTGTTAATAAAAGGGGCTGAGTCCAGTTGGAGGCCTGTGGCCAGTGGAGTCCTCTAGGCATCAGTACTGGGCCCAGTGATATTCAATTTTTTCATCAATGACTTGGACAAGGGCACAGAGTGCATCCTCAAGAAGTTTGCAGATGATACCAAACTGGGAAGAGTGGCCAGCCCTCCAGAGGGCTGTGCTGCCGTGCAGAGAGACCTAGACAGGATGGAGAGCTGGACAGAGAGGAACCTTCTGAGGTTCAACAAGGACAAGTGCAGGGTCCTGCACCTGGAGAGGAATAACCCCAGGCACCAGTACAGAGTAGGGGTTGACTTGCTGGAAAGCAGCTCTGCAGAGGTTGGAAACAAGCTAACCATGAGGCAACTATGTGGTTTCATGGCCAAGAAGGCCAATGTCATGTCTTTGAGCAGTGTATAGATGTCTCAGAGGCCACATTTTAGCAGATTTTTATGTGTGAATTGAGCCTTGTGTGTCCTCTTCAGGGTAAGCTATAATGTTGTCCAGGTTGTATTAACTGGTCAAAAAAGTCTCATATAGGACAACATTTAGTCAACTAAATATGTTGTAGGAAACTTAAATAATTTTACCTCAGGCTTTTACACTGTAAAATCTGTTTGTGAGGGTTTGTATTTAAAATCCCCTTTGAGGAAAGGAATATGTATTTGAAGAATACAGTTAAAACCATTTGGGGATGTTTTTCTTTGGATGAGTTGGCTTGCTTTCTGCAAGTAGTCCTGTTCAGTGAGTGTAAAGATATTCTATGCAACTAATTTAAAAATACATTTTCACATAGTAGATAATCAAAGTTATTAGTTCCTACTAAGACATTAAATTACAGAGATTATTTTTTCCGGGGGTATAAACAGATATAAACTAGGCTATTTGTTTTGCCAGTGTATCATAGCATCTTCAACCACATTTACTTAGCTAGATGTTATCCTTATATATGTAGATCTCCCACTTGCCTAAAGAATTAATTTGATTTACCACAGCTCTTTATAACTGTCCCAATGACAAGGTCAACCAGTGTGAGGGCCTTGGCTTTTCTCTGTAGGTTCCAGGCTTTTTGTTGTTCTTTTTGTTTTGTTTTGTTTTTGTCTTTTTTATTTTTTTTTTGTATTTACCCACATTTTTTCCTCTTTTGCGACAGCATGTGAGCATTGTGCTTGTGCTTTTTTCAATCCTTGGACATCTTCCAGCTTCTCTACTAACTGCAGTGGCAATGTTGCCAGCTGCTGTAACAGAGGTGTAATCATAAACTGGTTGTTATACTGTCTACTTGGGTTTGCTGCTTTTTGCTAATGTCAGCGTGGGATTGAATTGGAAGTTTTCTGGCAGTTTCTGGCTCGTTTATACACACAATGTTCCTGTCTCTTCTCATCTCTTCATGTAACTGAGGAAATGTGTTGGGTTGCACAAGCCTCTCTACAGCTGCTTGCAAGTACTGCTTAGTTTAAAGAAAGCCTGTATTCCTTTGCTATCTTATGGGGAAGTGAACCTCAAACCCATGATGCTTTGACTTCTTCTTATTAATGTTTGTCTTACAGTCAGTACTTCCAGGACTTCATTTTTCATCCTTTTCATTGTGTAAATCTTACTTGCAGTTTGAAGGGTTTGTTCTCAGCATCACTAAGCTCAAGACTCACAAAGCTGAGGGAAGAATGGAGGGAAGATATTTGTTTTAAAGACAAGGTACTTAAATTATGGCGTTTTGGAGAAGGACCTTCAAGAACCATTTTTATTCTCAGTACTACTGCAAAGCAGCTAGAGCAGTCACAAAATCCAACAGCTTTGGAAGGAACCTTGTTGTAAAGAGAGCTCTAAGAGGCAGTGATGTTGGCTGTAGGCCAGGCATGTGCCTCCAGCACGGGGAGCAACAGCCCAGAGATCTGCGTGGTGTTCTGGGCAAGGGAGGGAAATCCAGTTGTGCATCATATCTGGTTCTCCACACTCCACTTTACATGTGAGGGGCTATAGGCTGTGAAAGTCCCTTGCATCACTATTCTCTGGTATTTCAAAAATATCTTTTGGTTGTTAAGACTCCACTCTGTAAGCCTTCTTTCAGTTTGACCTTTTTCAGAGCCAAGGCCATGCCATCATCCACTTAATTAGCTATTTCTTTGGAGATATTTTGTGAGCATGTCTCATTTCTCAGTTTTAGATTCTGAGTCTGATTTGATGAGTTAATGATCCTATTAGTAGACTCAGCATGGTAGTGACATTTTCAGAAATAGTATATAGGAAGAGATTGGGAGATAGGTTGTGTTTCTTACACGTTATTCATATTCTTCCTGCTTCATCGTTCCAAAGAATCTGCATGGTGACATTTTGAGGATAAATAGAGTAAAAATATTTTATAACTGGGTGGCAACATTCTGCCGATTCTGAGTTTGCGTGGGTAAACTACCCTTAGGGTCGGAATATCTTGCTTCATTCTCAATTACCTAAAGGCTTTTTTTTTTTTCCCCAGTCATTTTGCTGTGTTTTTTTTTTTCATTTGAACTAAATTGTGTCTGGAAATTAGGGTGGAATTTAGGAACAGGAATTTAGGGTGGTGATCAGTGGTGCAGAGTCTAGTTGGAGGCCTGTAGCTAGCGGGGTCCCCCAGGGGTCAGTCCTTGGTCCAGTCCTGTTCGATTTATTCATCAATGACCTGGATGAAGGCACAGAGTGCTCCCTCAGCGAGTTTGCTGATGATACCAAACTGGGAGGAGTAGCTGATACCCCAGAGGGCTGCGCTGCCATCCAGAGGGACCTGGACAGACTGGACAACTGGGCGGTGAAAAACCTCATGCAATTCAACAAGGCCAAGTGCAAGGTTCTGCACTTGGGGAGGAATAACCCTAGACACCAGTACAGGCTGGGGACTGACCTTCTGGAGTGCAACTCTGCGGAGAAAGACCTGGGTGTCATGGTGGATGACACGTTGACCATGAGGCAGCAGTGTGCCCTCGTGGCCAAGAAGGCCAATGGGATCCTGGGCTGCATTAAGTAGAGCGTCAACAGCAGGTCAAGGGAGGTGATCCTGCCCCTCTACTCAGCCCTAGTGAGGCCACATCTGGAGTACTGTGTCCAGTTCTGGGCCCTCCAGTACAAGAGGGATGTGGAGCTCCTGTCCAGCGCAGGGCCACAAGGATGATCAGGGGCCTGGAACATCTGCCCTACGAGGAGAGGCTGAGGGAACTGGGCCTGTTCAGCCTGGAGAAGAGAAGGCTGAGAGGGGACCTGAGCAGTGTGTATAAGTACCTCAAGGGAGGGAGTGAGGAGGATGGTGCTGGCCTATTTCACTGGTGACCACCAACAGAACTAGAGGTAATGGCCACAAACTGAAACACCAAAAGTTCCACAGGAACTTAAGGAAATAATTGTTAACAGTGAGGGTGACAGAGCACTGGAACAGGTTGCCAAGAGAGGTTGTAGAGTCTCCTTCTCTGGAGATCTTCCAAAACCGCTTGGATGCAGTCCTGTGCCACGTGTTCTAGGTGACCCTGCATGTGCAGGGAAGTTAGACTAGATGATCTCTAGAGGTCCTTTCCGACCTTAATGATTCTATGATTCTATGAAATGTACTTTCTATTCCTTATTATGCCAAATTTCTAGCTCACTTTTCATGAAAAAGTCAGTCTATGACTTTAGAAATTAAGCTGTGTCTTGAGCAACTAAGGACATTGTTGTTACTCAAGGGTATATTTCCAAATTTTATCTATTAGTTCTGCAGTTCCAAGGAGACTGCTTGCACACTTAAGCCTGTGCAGGTGGGAGTGGGAGGTAGGAGTTAGAGGCAATTACATGATCTCGCATTTTTTTTTTATAAGAGCTATGATTTTAACAATTATTCTAATAAACTGGAAAAACATTACTTCCAGAGCAGCCCTTGGTATATTAAGCACAGATACAATACTTGGTGAGGTATTTCATCTGAGTTATGAAGTTACGATCTGATGTTTTCAGGATTAGTATATATGAAAAGTGGTAGTTGAATATATCATATTTAAAAATATTCATGTTCTATCTACTGGTATTATCAGTGCTATCAGAAAACCTAGTAAGTAAAAAAGGTATATACAACATCCTTACACTGTGTTTAATCTGTATGTGACTTCTCTTAATTACTGCTGTGATTAGCACACTGTATGAGGATTATTGTTACAGTAATAATCCCCCACCACACAGATTTTCATAAGAAAAGGAATCCTCATGTGAATCTAATTTACACCAAAGTGCTGATGAATTCATAAAACTAATTAATTCTTCAGTATTATTCAAGTGCCCTGCTTGAGGAAAGGATACATGGCTTATGACAAGTTGTATATACATCTATTATAACTATGATTTGCACATAGTGCCCAAGTATCATGAAGAATCAGAATTATGATTATATTTCTTCCAAAGGAAATGATTTTTTAAGTTAAAACTGACTGTATTTGTCAGCCTTGCATTTCTAATTCAGTATTCTTATCAAACTGAAAATGAAACTCTTTTCCCTTCTTTTTTAATAACAGGCTCTATTTAGACATTTCATAGTAAGATTGAAAAAATCCATAATCTTATAATAGTCTTGTTCTCTTATACCCTACTGTCCTGAAGTTACAGCTTTTCTTTTCTGTAGTCTTTACGACTTACATAGTACTTCCAGATTTGCAGGACTATATTTTAGGCTTCTCTCCTGATGTCTATTACATCCACTTCTATATGACTGTCCATAAACCTGGTCTTCTGGACTCACATCTTGCCTATCAATCATGGCCGTTTCTTTAGTGTCTTCCGAGCAAATATGTGTTCATTAAAAAAAAAAATCTATAATTATAATGTCATTTTCTTTCTAATTTTGCTCAATGTCTTTGCTACCGCTTTCCTACTTGTTGTTTTTACTGTTGCTGTAATCTAATAATTTAGGCTGACTAGGACTTTCTCTTTGGAAGGTTATTCTAGTTCCACTTAGTTCATCTTTTATTCCCTAATTTAATTTACTACCATTATGTTTATTTTCCAGACCATATAAAGTGTTCTCTGCTGTTTTCTTTCATTCTTCTTGTTAGTCTGAAGCCTTTTCACGTATAAGTTTATGCTTTTTATCTAGTATAGAGCTAACATCCACCTGCTCCACCTACATTTAGGTAGCTCCTTGTATATTTTGCAATAGAAGAATGTCAAGTAGCTGGGATAGTTATGTATTTATTGTCTTTTTGCTATCTAGCTGTGTATTCAGTATCACCAAGTGCTTAAGAATCTTAGAATCATTCAGGTTGGAAGGGACCTTGGGAGGTTACTAGTCCAATCTCCAGATCAGAGCAGGGTCAGTGCTGTATTCAGACCAGATTTCTTAGGATTTTTTCTAGTCATATTTTGAAAATCTCCATTGACTGAAACTGAAAAGCCTCTCCATGAAATGCAAGATGCTGTGGAAGGTCTTGTCAAAAACCTTGCTAGAGTTCAGGTACGCACCAGTCACTGTTCTCCTCTCATGTACACCTCTAGTGATTTGATCACAGAAGACAATTAAATCAGTCAAACGTGTTTTGTTTGTTTGCTTGTTCGATTTTTGTTTGTTTGTTTCCCTTTAGTAAATCCATGCTGGATGTTCTCTGGAACCTTCTTTTACTTATCCTTTGTGTCCCTTGCCAGATTCAACACAGGTCGATCTTTGGCTTTTCTAACACCATTCCTGCATGCTCTGACAATAATTCTGTATTCCTCCTCTGCAGCCTATCCTCTCTTCAATTTGTTCCATATGTCCTTTTTTCACTTATTCAAACTTTAGACAAACCAATCTCTGATACATCTCCTTGTATTTCAAGCTTATTCATTCTATAATTCCTTTTTTCATATATGTAATTTGAAATAGCTGATTTTTAAGGAATTCCTAAAAGCTTATACTACTCAATGTCCTGTTTATCTGCTATTATCTTATTACCCATTTCTACCTTCTGCAATTTTTGTGCAACTTCTTTTAACACCTTTTGAGATTAAAGACAGATATGATCATTTTTTAACAAATTAATTTAAAAATTTGCGCCTCTCATAAAAAGGATAGAGAGAGAGAGAAGTGTGAAACAGGACTCTTCTCTTTAGTCATTACCTCTCCTTTTATATATGCACTTTCCAGATAATGGAAACAGGACTGTAACAAAGATGACAGAGTCGCTGTCAATAAGCCCTTTGCCTAAACTGGCCAGTGTTTTAATCCATATTTCAGATATAGTTGATATTTCTCCGTAATAGTTTGTATCAATTTCACCAATATATGAGTTCAATATTCCCATAATTTAATGGCACACTATCATTTTTATTTGCATAGCCTGCTAAAAATATACATTGTTGGATTTTTACTTCCATCATTTTTGTTCTTGAAGGACACCATTTCAATATTCTTGGAGTATAACTGCAACACCCTTACGTTTTCTAATTTCTACTATTTCTTTTCTACTTATTTCTGTCACAATTGATGACATTTGTCCATCTTGTCTTACAGTTTAATTGAAATATTTTAAAGAACACAATCTTTGCTTTCACCATTTTGCTAGCTATAGCTTTCCTTAGCATGTTTTCTGGATGTAATCTAAGATGAGGTTGAAAAATTGTTGAGCTCATTAACCAATAATTGTAAATTCCATCTTTCCTGTCATGCTATCTGTCATTAAATGAGACAGTAAAATAATCCAGAGGGGCAACAACTACTGGGCTTTATTTAGTTGCTTTTATTCACCAGCGCAAGATCTTTTCCATAACAACATTCACCATTAACTGGCACGATTGTTATAGGATTTGGCTGATCAATTAGTAAACAGGAATTAGCAATTAGCACAACTAAAATCAAGTACACAGTATACAGGGGACTCTCAATGTTGCAAAGAGTGAAAAATATATTGTAGCATTTCTACACCCTGAAAGTACAGGGGACGCTCAACCTGGCGAGGAGTCACCTTAGCCAAGTATTCCAGGTTAAGGGAAGTAAAGGGATATTCACAGCTGGAGGAATTGTTCAGGTGTCATTCTTGATTCCCTGTTCAACTCATCAGTGTTAGACTCTGTCTTTTATACCCTTAGGGAAGGAGTATGTGACTGTGATATAGTCATTCTTTCAAAACACTTTTTGCAAAATCTTCAGGCAAGATTGATAAGAGCATTTGTTTTTTTTGCATGGTCAGCATGATCATCATAATGAGTCTTGGTTCCTTATCAGTATTTGCAAGCTTGTCCATTTTGCTATAGTTGCAGTTTTTAGTGAAGTGAGACCACTCTGCTTCCACAGGTTTTCCCACTTCCCTGTCTTTCCCTGTCTTCCTGAGGGGGACTGTACCCATTCTTTCCATTATCAGGTTTTTGCCACACTATCAGAGTGTAATTAGCAGTGCCATCATTAACTCCTTACTCGCCCATCACTTGCTTTTCAGTTGTGTAATTTTCTTTCTCAGCTCACTTCATTTCCATAAAAGATATCTCTCCATGCATTATTATATGTCTAACTATAGTGCCTAATAATTTTGATTTTTCTCTGGAATCCCATTGTGCTAGGTGCTGTATAAATGTATAAATACAGATCAATAATGAAGAAAACCTGTCTCTACTATGAAAAGTGTAGGAATGAGAGACAGCAGATGAATACAGACAGATGGGAGAAAAAGGAGGCAAAAGGAATTATTTTTAAGGGTTTACGACTGTGTCCTGACTCCATCATTCTGTTCTAGATGTATATTTTCTATTGAACTGACAAGTGTCTGTAAAATATACTTATTTTACAATCTATGTGGATTTTGTATCTTAAAGGAATCTATGTCCTTGTTCCTTGTGTGCTTGAATCTCCAGGTATAACACTGAAATACCATAAGAGTTGTTTTAGCATTAAGAAGATATTGTCCTTGTTGGCACTTGCTAGGAGAGGGTGGCCAGCAAAAGGGTTGACTGTGCCTTACTCACATGTCTCCAACTAATGACTTGATATTCTGTGCAATTTTATCATGTGGACAAGAATAGGTGACATTTTGTTTTATAATTGGGATCATCTCACTTTGTGATGAATAGCCTTATTGGCAGAGTTATTTATTTTATAATTTTGCAGCTTTGCATAGAATTCTTATACCTGGAGATCTCTTAAGCTCACTTTAACATATTGCTATCTGAACGTGAAAGGATAGAACACTGCTTGTTGTACGTATACTCTCTGGATATACATTCTTGGACTCAATATCATTTGAGGCTGGATTTTTTACTCTTTACCTTTTGAGAATAGATAATTCTGGCAGCAGATGGATTTTGAATTTGCCTTCACATTTCTCTAGATAACATATCTGAGCCATCAGCAATGGACAGTTCCCTCAGCATAGAGAAATTATTAGTTGGGAATGGGAATGGAATGCCTACAAGTCTACTGTGTGTCTTTGCATTTTCTAATTCACATGAAATTTCACATGAATTTTAGGTATGCTTTCTGTCCAGATTGGAGCTTTTGCTCTCACTATGTGTCTAGCTCTTGGACACTGTACCTGCTTAGTGAAATTGATATTGCTGTCAGTTTCCCAGCTAATCCCAACCATAAAATTGATGATGTTGTTATTTTCACTGGACAGTTGCAGAGGCTTCCTGTGATTCCTAGCTCCTGACCCACTACATGAATCTGACTTGGATATATCATAGCCTGTGGGATTCTTTCTGGAGTCAGCCAAAGCTTGTTAAATACAAGGTGTTTGAAATTAAAGAGTTGATCTCAATGAACTGCTTATTTTAGTATAACTTTGTTTTGTCAGGACTCATGAGGACTAGCAGTACACGTTGACAGCTGCCTACTGACAAATACCTCATCAGTGGTCTAAACAGTATGAATGTTCTAGCAGAGAGAAATTAATTGTACTTGATGCGTTTATCAAGTGCTTCAAGCTAAAAACTCCAAATTACAGAGATGAATTCGGTTTCCACAAAACTTGAACTATTCATCCAGTTATTCCCCATCTCCTTCCTCACGTCAGTCCTGTGCTGGCTTGTGAAGGTTATGACACTCGATGTGAAGCTAAACTATAACATGATGTTTCAGATATTCTTAAAAAAAAAGAAATATACTTAAAACCATTTTCAGCCTGACTTGTAATCATCAAAGAAAGGAACACTATTATTATTATTATTAAACAGAGCTGAACCTAGCTCTACTGCAAACAAGGTTAAACAGATTCAAAAACCGGTAATGAAGGACATTCATAAACATTTCAATAAAATGATCTTTTCACACATTTTTTTTTTTAAATCATCTGGATAACTGATGTGTAGAGATGTTGTCATCTAGTCTTCTCTGCTTTATCTTGAAAATGCTGCTTTTGTGTCACAGCCAAGGAGCAGTAAGAGTATAATTAGGGACATGCCGAAGTACCAATAACCTGTTGTGTCATCATTTGCAAGTATTTTAATGCCCATGTCAGAACTTCTGTTTTCTCTGAAAGACCAGGGTTTTACTAGGAAAGTTGCCATCTATCAGGTCAAGTTATGAAAAAGAAATTCTTTTCACAACAACCTCAAGTACAGTTCCAGGTTATGAGCTGGACAGACAGTCAGAGGAATAGCAGCTGTCTGGAATAGTGACAGAAAATAGACTTTAAAACAGATTTATAACAACTCAGGAAAAATTACTGTTTCTTCCCTTCAAAACAAAAAGCTCGGCGGAAGTAGGTGTTCCTGAGATACATTCCTGATATCTTTCTATTCTGCCAGCTGATCACATGTGATAAATTACTATAACAGCATGTTACTTCTTGTTATGAGAAAAAAAAAAGATTTTGAATTTATGGCATTTGCTTAAAAATAAGCTGAAAATGTTTATTCTTTGATATACTTTCTTTTGGAAATATTCTTACTGTTTCTCAGACAAAGTCTCCCAAAAGTTAGATTGTTTTGTTTGGTTTTTGTTTTCCAGTGAGATTTCTTAGAGAAATGAAGTTTAAATGATCATGTTGCATGCCTGTTCATCCCTCTGCTTCACTTGTCCATAGTTTTTTAACCTGTTTGCAAAGTTCAACCAACTTTGACATAGATAGAGTTATTTCAAGACATTCATTTCTTAGACATATCATGAAAACAGACAGCTAAGTATTTGAGAGAGAACATACTGCTGTCAGCAGTATGACCTCCACCCTTATTAAACAGTAGGGAATACACATGGAAGAAGCACATTATGGAAACGTCAACCATCACATAAATGTAAGGTGGGAGTTATGTCTTCCTAGTCACCACTAGAGGTAACTCTATAGCATATCAAAATTTATCA
Source organism: Tinamus guttatus (assembly GCF_000705375.1). Next base: position 137,717 of record NW_010577436.1, on the reverse strand, counting down.
GTTTCTCTGATCCATGAAGCCATTGTTTTTTATTTTTTTAAAAATGTTTCTGTCTCTGACTGCTTAAAACACCTTTCAGATGTATATTTCAGAGTATAATTTTTTGAAACATCTCGTCCTACTTTTCTCTTGTTACAGTCTCAACTTCCTTTATTTTTCCCCTGTCCTGCCAAAGTTGTCAATGTTCAGTTTATCTCTGACACCTGAATAATGGAGCTGCATCAACAGAAATGAAGTTTTCTGTACAGTATAGGGTTTGCACTGTGTCTGGTCTTTTACACTACCTTGCCTGTACTATATTAGCTCAGTGGAAGCTGTTGCAGAGATTAACTTTGCCATCTAATGCCCTGTTTACTGTAAAATGCCATGAATGTTCTTTAGGAGAGATGTGCTGTGCTCCAATACATGAACATAAAAAACATGTGAACAGATGAACATGTGAACAGATGAACATATGAACAGAAGGCAAATGCCTTCTAAGTCACGCTAAAGTTGTTAAGTAAACAGCATATTATTAATGAATAGAAAATCTTTTTTATCTTGATCTGGATTCACTTTTTCTAGACGAAAAATTCATAATAGAGAACCATCAAAAGTCAGAATAATGAAAGAAAAGAGAGAAACTTAGGGTCAGGCAGCTTGCTCAGTGTAAATGCTAATCTGCTTCTGAAAGCTGGTGCAGTGCATATTAACTTACAGCACCCTGAAATGGTCTCCTCAACAGGCCAGTTCATTTGAAGATGTTCTTTTCTGTTCCAGATTTTACTCTGACAGATGTACTTTTAAGTCTTTTGTTTATACTTCTGTAATCTGTGCTACAAAACAGGTGTCTGAAAGGATCATGGCAAACTCCATCTACCTCCATTTGTTCGTTGTGTGCAAAAAAACAAAAATGTCCAGAGTTCCTCTCCAATACATTGGATTTATCACAATATACAATTATAAAACTTGGACTGAAGTAGCAAGCACAATGTTTGTAAAAGAATTTTAAATAAACTAAAGAATATTAAGATGAAAAACATTTTATCACAATCAACTCTTTTAGGATTTATGGACACCAAAGGTTTGGATTTACAAATGTGTTTTCATCACAGCAAATACACTTCTCTGTCCTTCCAAGCCAAACTCACACGGAAGCAGCTGTTCCCAAATTGCTATTGGACATAATTCAATTCTGTTTCTGAAGTCATTACCTTAGGCACGTTGCTATGACAACATAACATTCTTTGTTGTTAATGCTTATGTCTCAGAAACAATTAGAGAAGTACCACTATCCTAAAATTGAGTTTAATTAGATTATTCCAAAAAATAGTCTCTGATATCATGCATTTGAGGAGGGGGGTAAATCCTTAATAAACGATGCTAGACAAAGATTGATTCTGCATATTCCCTTCACTTTCTCTTCACTGCCTACCTAATTCTGCATAAAGAAAAAGGAAGGTAAAATCAACAATTCTATTGCTCCACATCAGGAACATGATATAACCACATTTAACCAGGAAGTCTTAAAAGGAAAGTACATATTTCCTTGTTAAATGCCTTTTTTTCTCTCTTGAATATTTTTAAATATTCAGAGGTTTTTACATTTTTAACATGATTATTACATTTTTTCTCCTTAGATTACAGTGCTTATTACTAATATGGGAATTCACTACAAGATGCATCTTGTTACACAAACATGCATCTCCAATAATAATTATTAAAAAACCCTCAATTTACCACTAAGAGAAGTTTGCAAGTCTTGTTCAAGGTGATTTTCATTCTACCTAAAAATTAATTCTCTGATTTTAAGATTTTTATATAATTTACCTTGTAGTCAGCACAGGGCACTTCATCCCATTTTTCAGAGACCTGTTGAAGTAGAAAGTGATTTATATTCTAGAGGTTACAGTCTACTCACAGGCAATAGGGACAGATAAGACATTAAAAGCTGAGTGCTTAATCTTTAGGCAGATAAAGTCGGAAGATCCTACCTGAGTTACAAGAATTAAGAATGAAAATATGAATTGTCAATTTCTTCCTAATTTCCTTTTTTTACAGAGACAACAAAGACAAGACAATAAAGACCAATAAGACTGATGGGACTGGTCCCCAAACACAATGCTCATAGAAAGGGTACCTTGATATGGTACCCTGTGACAACATGGCAATACCAATCAACCCAATATCAACCCAAAAGATCCTTTTAAATCCTGAATGCCTACACAGTAAGAGTGTTCTTACCTATTACAATTGAGAAACAGAGAAAATTTGGTATTTTCAGCATTACAGATGCATCCAGAACTTTATCTAATATAATCACCAAATACAAAATAAATTCTTCCCTTCAGACTGAATCTGGAGTAAAGAGGAAGTCTACATGAACTACAGATAAGAGGTCGCTCCATTCCATTTCTGGGATCTTTGTTAGATATGCGGTGCTATAACAACGTTCTGTTACTATCTCACGCACGCACAACCACCTTGAAATTAATTTCTTGTTTATTCAGAACGTTCCATTTTTTCTATTTCTCTTTGTGGAAAAAAACATCATTCAAAAATAGTAACCAAGAGAGATCAAGAAAAGAGCTCACTGCATTGTACCTCAGCTATACTCTAGCAACTTAGGAAGAAATATATTCATAAAAAATATTTCCATCTCTCTTAATTTTTTAATTTTTCATACATAATAATGGTAATAATAATGGTAACAACTCAATTTACAGTTCATATTGCACATCTTTTTATGCTCTTTCTCAATTTCTACAAAAGTCACAATTGTTGGATTTGGAACTGCTGAAAAATGATAGCATTAAGTACTAATTGCTTCCCTGCTCAGTAATTTCTGTGAACCAGGAGTAGCTGCAGAAAGAAATTTTCTTTGTGGAAAATGAGCTAACTCCTAAAGCAACTCAGTAACTTAATTTTTGCACATATGCAGTAAAACTGTTTCCTCAGGTGTAAGACAGTGACTCTGAGATCCGTATTACTTTATACCAGTAAATTCCATTGCTGAAATACAGACACCTTCTAAGTTCTGTGCCTGTAAGTAAGTAGAAGTCCAGGCATCCCTGACAGAAATATTGACTAGATTTAATTTAGTCTCCTAGAGAAAATACCTCAAATTTGTAGTTCAGATTTGCCTGAAGAACCATAAAGGTTTGGACCCTTATGTCCCCATTGTGCTGGAATGCATTTCTCATGCACCTTGAACATATCTCCCATTTCTGTTCCCTTGGACAGGAGAATGTACAGTAAGTGCAGACACCGGAGACTTGTTTCAAAACTACGTTACTGCTCCCACTGGGAATGTTGTTATAGATGCAGCTTTTGATGAGCAATTTTTTAAATTCTTTTTTTCTAGAAAGAGCTGCAGCCAAACAAGCTAAGAATCTCTATAAACATATTGCTCCTCCTGATAGTTTTTCTAGTGCAGGCACTGCAGCTCAAAGCACAGTACCCGCTAGCACTTTGTGATGGTAAATGGTACTGTAATGGTACTGGACAGAGACTTGTGGTTTACATCTAAGTCGTTCTGAAAGGAAGATGTGACTGGACTAACTGACTAATCAGTGCATATTTTTTTGCAAGCTGAATATGAACAAATTGTATGAATGCATCACTTGCCTGTAGCTTAAGTCACACTGGATTTTTTTTTTTTTTAAATAAACAGGTAACTAAACAGGCAACTAAATTGATCATTTACACTATTTTTTTTATTACCTGAACTTGAATTTTAAGATATTTGAGAAGTCTGCAGATAAGAAAGATAAAAGGAATCAGGGTATCTGGGTCACTCTGTTATGGTGGTACGGCAGAAGCGTGCAGGGGTAATTTGAGTGAGTGTTCTTTTGTTCGCCATAATAAGGTAGAATGGATAATTGCCATGGCAGAAATCATGAGACCATTCAGTGATGCAAAATGAAGTAGAAGAAGAAACTCCCATTGCTGAAAAGCCAAGAAGGTTATTCACAAAGCACCAGCAACTTAATACACACTAGAATATTTTATTGCTGTCATTGAGGCGCTTTATATCATAATTAGAGCTCTTTTAGCTGTATTCATTGTGAACAGTTTTTACATCTCGATTAGCATTTGTGGAAAGCAAAATGCTCTCTTTTCTTTTCGTGGTTTGTCTGCAATTTGATCATTTTCTCCAAATGTTCAATTTATATTTACAAATAGATCTGTGCCTTTATTTTCTACAAGTCATTAGTATGGTGCTGTGCAGGGGGAAGAGAATGATGAGGACCTCTAGAGAAAAGATAAAAAGGGGACCTCAGTGTTATTCTAGTCATAAAGTTATGTTGGTCTTACAGCAGTTAAGGTTCTAAAAACCAGGAAACTGAGAAGAAAGGTGGTACTAGTGTGAGTCATTGAGCAACCACCTTAACTCATGATAGGATTTTTTCAATGCTTATGAACGTGAGTTAAAGGAGCTTGGAATCCAGCAGATGCAGAAAGGAGACATATGGGAGCACTAGTGAGCTTTTTCATGATAAAATGAGCTTTGACTTTGCATCCATCCTCTTTAATTGAAATTGAATTTTTTTGACAATTTATAACATACCATAATTGGGAAAAAAGAAAAAGGCCCATAAGCTCTTTGGTAAATGAAAATTTGTTTGCTTTTGATAAATATTGGTGGTGTTTCACCTCTTTCCAGGATCATATCATCACTAATGTTCTACTCCAACTTGATATCGCTGTAAGAAGCACAGGACAATGGAAAATGGGTACAAATTAAAACACAGGGCGTTCCAGCTCCATGTGAGGAAGAACTTCTTTCCTGTGAGGGTGACAGAGCCCTGGAACAGGCTGCCCAGAGAGGTTGTGGAGTCTCCTTCTCTGGAGACCTTCCAAACCCGCCTGGATGCCACCCTGTGCCACGTGCTCTAGGTGACCCTGCGTGTGCAGGGGGGTTGGACTAGATGATCTCCAGAGGTCCTTTCCAACCTCAATCAGTCTTTGATTCTGTGAAGAAGCACACCTGAAATCCACAGCAGTAGAATGATACAAATATTAACTTTGTGAAGGGAGGTTCTAACTTCATTTTGTTACTGTTGATATTCCTTTTCTTGGTAACCCTAGCATTAAAACCTGATCTGTTTATTATTCACCTTCAGATCGCTGAAACAGAGCTATTTTATGACCTTTTCAGAAATATTTAGCTCTATGCATTAAAACAAAAATGCTTGTCCTCTTGCTCAAACACCAATTATGTTGATATTGAAATAGAATAAGCTTTAAGAGAATATCTTCTTTTTTATCAGCTCAAGTATGAAAGGTCCTTTATATTTTCCTGAATCAGTTATTTCTTTGTTGTAAATATTCTGTTTTGTGAGATGTAAAGCTTAATGTTACTGAATATATGCATTGAAGGCAGTTAGAGTTGTCAAATAGAGCAATATCTCATACACAGAAAATAATCTTTCAAGGTTCATATGCTGCCACTTCTTACTTACTTAGTAAGCATGTTTGTAAGTGTCACTTGGCTCATTAGTATAAGGGTCAGCGAGCCCAGCCTTGAAGGCTTATCAGAGGCAATAGTCAACATACCTGCTTAAGAATACACATACACATTTTCCAAAAGGAAGCTAAAAATCCCCAGACAAAAAGTTCAGCTCAGAATGTTTGTAAATCCGTGTATCAAGCACATTATCAAAACAATGCTTTCCCATAGGTAGAAGATTTGATTTCAGTTCCCAGCTTCTGAAGGTGGTATATTAACCAAGGAACAGTGATGCTTGTTTGGAGAAGTGACATTTAGTTCCTGCTCAACGAATACTAATGATTTCTGAGACCAAGGACTGGAAGTGAAGTCCAGTCCTTCGTTAATGAATGTTGATGTCAATAAGAGTAAAAAATCCTCTTCCTATACTCTATCTTGACCTTTTGTCAAGAATTACTATATTCTTGACAAAAAGCTATATAAAGGTTCTGGTTTTGCCACTTCCTCATAACTGACAATGCTTTTAAAAGGTTGAGACCTACTAGCCTAGGTTTTTAGTTAGGAAAACAGAAATATTCTAGATGTAGTCAGCTGTACTCCATAAAGATGTAGAATTCTGATATGTTGTTATATATAAAGGATTTCTGCTCAGGTCTCTTCAGGAAAAAAAATAACTTTTTCATTAACTTATAGGGAGGCTAGATACCTGATCAAGAGCCTCTGAATTATTCTGCTCATCCAAGTATCCTCAGCCTCATGATCCCAGGCTTTTAGCCTCACGATCCTAGGCCCTGATCCATATGTGGGACTTCAACCACCCTGATATCTGCTGGGATGATCACACAGCTAGAAGCAGGTGTTCCAGGAGGTTCCTGCAGAACATTGCAGATAACTTCTTGATGCAGGTGGTTAATTAGCCAACAAGGGGAGGAGCGCTGCTAGACCTAGTACTGACAGAGATGGTCTAGTGGGAAACGTGAAGTTTGGGGGCAGTCTTGGCTGCAGTGACCTCCTCCCAATGTGAGGAGGAACTTCTTTACTGTGAGGTTGACAGAGCCCTGGAACAGGTTGCCCAGAGAGGAGTCTTCTTATCTGGAGATCTTCCAAACCCGCTTGGATGCCACCCTGTGCCACGTGATCTAGGTGTCCCTGCTTATGCAGAAGAGTTGGACTAGATGGTCTCTAGAGGTCCCTTCCAACTTTAACCATTCTGTGATTATGTGATTCTGTGAGCTGGGCCTGTTTAGTCTGCAGAAGAGAAGACTGAAAGGAGATTTGATCAATATGTTCAAGTACCTGAGGACTGATTTTAGGGAGGATGGGGCCAGGCTCTTCTCCATAGTGGCCGGTGACAGGACAAGGGGTAATGAGTATAAGTTGAAACATAGGAAGTTAAACTCCATAAGAGGAAGAACTTCTTTCTTGTGAGGGTGACAGAGCCCTGGAACAGGCTGTCCAGAGAGGCTGTGGAGTCTTCTTCTCTGGAGATCTTCCAAACCCATCTGGATGCCACCCTGTGCCATGTGCTCTAGGTGTCCCTGCTGGAGCTGGTAAGTTGGACTAGATGATCTCTAGAGGTCCCTTCCAACCTCAACCATTCTGTGATTCTGTGATTCTGTGATTTCATTTTCAAGAATTCAGAGATACTTCAGCCTATGCTCTGAATCTTTCGTTAAATATCTGTTCTGTATTTGAAATCCATGTTTCAGTGAAGTTGTTTATGTATGGCATGATGACTATATCGAAGAATGTCACCTACAAATAGGTTCAAGTGTATGGTTTGGGTATGAATTTAAAATCTACAATTCTTCGCTGTTTTTTGAGGGCAAATTTTGCAAAAGGAGGATCCATTAGCTTAAAGTCTTGCAAAGCTGTATTTTCCATGGTGTTTGCACAGATATCTACCCTGATTTGTTGCAAACTTTGCAATGAATAACAACAATAACAAATCCTTGACCATTAATTTGCTGTTTTGCTTTAAGTCATTTCTTTTCACTACTTACATCAGACTTATCATTAATAATAACAGATCATGAAGTCACAATAACTTTGTGGTGAATAATTCCTGAATATATAAATTATATCAGATCACCCTTCAAAAGTGATTGAAAGTGATTTGTTTACTGAAAGTCTACTAGAAGAACCCAAACTCTTTGTTAATTTCCTTTAACATATTCATACACTTCTAACAGAAGGCACATTCAGAACAGACATCTGAAAGAGATTTAAAAAGAATGAATCAAAACCACCTTGTGGGCAAACTGTCAAGGCCAGTGCAGCTAGCAGAAATTAACACCAGACAAAGGTTTGTTCCAATATCTCCCTACCTGATATTCGTGTTGATCACTAAGAAGATTTCAAAAGCAAGATGAGTGTAGCATCACAGAGATTGTCATTCTCTTCCTCTTGGGGAAAAATTGGTGGTGACTAGAGCAGAAAATCAAGATTTTTTTTTTCTTTCTTTTCAACTTTCTTGAGAGCCTGAGCTCGGTGAGTTTGTGCAATCTACCATATGAATAAAAAAAGAGCTAGAGCCCCAAAAGGAAGTGCTGATGAGATGTGAGAACTGAAATGCTAAATGACTTAGAATAGCAAACTTGCAAGAATCTATGCTGCATCCGTAAGGGTGGTGAGCACTGAAAAGCAATCTCCTTTTACGCTAGAGGTAAATTTTTTTCAGATGGCGGTAATGATGATGAGAAGGAACATAGGATTTTTCATACTGGCTCAGACAGTTTGTCTGTTGAGTCTCGCATTCTGTCTGCCTTCAGAAGTGACCAATGATTGATGTTTGAGGGAAAGTTGAAAAGCCCATAATGTACTTAGCCAGTTGTGCGGAGAGAAAGGGAAAGAAGGGGATATCTTCTTGACCCCTGCAGCTACCAATTTACCCTCTGAAGCATAGTAATAGGTTACTTAAACATTTGTATTGTTGTTAGTACTCATAGAATTATTCAGCCCTTTAAAAATCTTTCTACGATATTTGACTTAATAATCTCCTGCTGGAGTTAATTCCAAAGGCTGACAGCATGCTGTGAAAACTATTCACTTTCACAATATTTGCTGTACTTTTACTTTCCGTTTATTTCATTGTACATCCTTTATTGATTCATTTTGGCATAGGGTTAAAAGTAGGCCCTTATGATTCTGTACATCATGAAAATAGAGAAATAGCAGACCATTCCTATTTAATTTGTCCCTCGGTGAAATAAAGGTCAAAGTGTTTTTGTTTGTGTGGGGAAGAGCTCAGTGTCTCAGTCTCCTGTGCCTGCAAACACAAAAGGTAACAATGATAAAATTTTCCTTTATAAGAGATGAAATAATTGCATTTTTCTTTTTGGAGTATCCTACCTTTATGTGGTGCATTCTTCACATCGTATTTCAATGTGTATATTTTCATTATCAATAATCTGATAGATTTCTGAAGAAATTTCAGTAACAGAAGTGTTACCATGGAAAACAATCCAAAGCTGCCAAAAAGTTTCTAATTGAGTCAGATCATCCACAAACATATCAAATTTCCATCCAGAGTTTTATATGGAAACAAACAAGAGTTAGTGATATTGTATTTTTAAGACCAGTAAGAATCATTCTGTTTGTCATGCCATACCTACAAATTCATCAAAAGATTTCTATTTTTATATCAATCTATACATTCTGTGAAAGCTGGAATCCGCTCTAAGCCTGTTGTACTGAACTAGAGATATCTGTATATACCTCCTTGGATGCTGGACTGAGGTCCTTTTGACATGTTCTCTGATCACATACAAGATCCTACTGATTCACAGCTTGGATTACACAATCCAATATCCTGTGGTAGTAAGAGAAATATGTACAAAATTCATCAATGCATTTCTTCATGAATGCTTAATAGCATATGTATCTCACAGTTGACTAAAATTCCCAGAAATGTATGTGCAAGAATTATATAAATCCATGTTTATATAGTGCGATTTTAAGTGCAATTTTAATTAACCTTTAGCACAGGTAACTAATGAAACTACCGTGAAATCAAACCCTGGGTGACTATACTGATTCACTTATACACATATTTTTTATTGTTTTCCTTGTTTTACTTCTAAACCAAAATAAAATTATATTTACCCAATATCTTTATTTCTTAAAACCACTCTCTGGGAGGAGTGGAAACTGTGGGTTTGACTCTGCAGGTCAGTGTGATCAAACAGACCTGGTATGTCCTCAAGGACTCTCACATCTATCCTGCCAGCTTTTCCCCTGGGAAGAATAGTTTGGGCAATAAATGCAGCCTGATGATTCACTTTCCATTTCTCCTGCAATGCTGAAAGCTGTCATTTCTTCAACAGGAAGATGAGAAAGACTGAAATAAGGAAATGATAAAGGCTGAAATAAGGAAAGGGTATGATGCTACTGAAGGCTACTATTCTTTCTCATCTTCTTGTCCCTTTGATTCTTGTTCCTGGCATCAGGACAGTAGGAGAAAGGGCTGAACAACCCCTGCTCCTTATCCTTGGGTGCTGCCTGTTTCTACAGGCTCCTAAATACATAGGTACTTCAGTTTGCTACCTTCATATTCCTGTCATGCTCTGTGCAAATGTTCAGGAATCCTTTCAGCTGGGCACATCAAAGCCATCTGGTGCCCACCAGAAGCTGAGCTTTTCTCTACCTACTTCTTCTGAATGTTTCTTCATCAGGCATTGACAGACCACCTGTAAACAACTTTTGAAAGGTTTGGAATCTACCTGGAATGAAATTGTAAGTGTTAACCTTTCCTTGAAAATAGTGCAGAAGAGCTGATATATGTTGTCAGAGCTCTGGATCCTTCACTAAGGCCTCTTGGAATTAGATAATTTGTTACCCTTGCTCCATATTTCCACATGTTCAGCCAGGTGTTCACATCCCTGTTTAAGCCACAGAAGTGTCTACACTGCTGGCCAGCCCCCATAATCAGATGAGAACTCCATCTGCTGCTACCTAATAGACTAGTAATTTTAAAACATTCTGTTATTACATGGGTGACTCAGGTTCAGTTCCTTTTTCTGTCTGAAGAAGGACTTTACCTGGGTCTTATCAAAATATACTGTGTACTTAAAAAAGTGAAAGAGGTCTTACTCTATCTTTTTCTTTTGAAGCCGTGATGATGTGTATAAAAGATTTTGAGTTTCATTGTCCTGGAAACAGAGGGAATAAGGAGCTGAAGCTCTGCAGTGCTAAGGGCTGGCCTGAGCACTGATCCATTAGAGAAAGGGGGTTCCAAATAATTTTTTACATCCAACCACTGTTTAATGTTGACTACAGAATTGTTCCTGGGAGCGGTAACTACCATTTTCCAATTGACTAGTGATGATTATCTTTGTGTTGCTCCTGTACAGTGTGTGCTGGACCTTATTGTGAGGATTTTGAATGTTCCTGTTCACTGCAGTGGGTACCTGTGGGCCCACCCGAAATCTCAGATTTCAAGGAGTCATATGCTTAGTTTTGGATGTTGCAATACAGAAATTTTTAGGCATTTAAATGCTAACATGGATCCAGTTTTTAATGTCTTTCAACATTTGACCTTTTTTTTTTCCTCCCTGCTATTTCAGACTCTACTGAAGGAGGTCTAATTTGTGGCAACATTATACTTAGTCTGCTTTCTCCATCTTGCTGAAAATTATTATCTTCAAGTTCCTTTTTTCTATCAGTACTGTTCAGCAATAATTATGGCTCCTGCTTGATCAAGAGATTCAGAAGTTGGTAGGATTAGTCATTTTTCCTATTCAACTTCCACAATGTCATGATAATGACACTTTCTTAATCTAAACACCTGTCTGTCCTTTGCTGTACCAAAAGCACCTCTCCTATCATTTCATTTCCTTTGAGTCCTTTCTTCTTTTTGTTAAACCACAATCATATAATCTGCATTTCCTTCATGCATTCTTTTTATTTCACATCAATGCACAGCCAACAGGTTACCTCCTTCTGTGCTAATAGTACCTCTAATTGATAATGGATATCCACTCCCTCGTTGCTGTTGTCAGTTTCTAATGTAAATCTCATACACACAAATATATATGTTTTCTTTTTTGCATTACAGATGTGCCAAAATAACAAAGCAATCAGTTTCATCTCTGCAACTACTAAATCATATGTTCTGAGCACTTGGAGAATCATAACAGCTGGAGATGGAAGGGATAGGTCAGACTATTCACTCTCTTTCAGTGCCAGATTGTTTTGAACAATATATTTTTTAACCTTGTCCAGTCCATTTTTAAATGTAGCTTCTTTTCATTCTACTTAAATCCAAGAGAGGGAGAGACAGATTACTGTTATATTGCAGAATAACTCTCTTTGACTCTGAGACAGTTCTGGATTTTAGATTTATTTCACTAAGTGTACAGACTGAGATGAAGTGCATTTCATTTTTATAAAGAACTAAAGTACAGATAATAAGAAATTTAAGGCAAAGTGAGAATTGATACAAAAATACTAACAAATTTATGAATTTTCAGGATCTGAAAAATATGTCATGACTTTTTGAATGACTGTTACCTTGGACCTTTTGTTAAAACTTAACTTTTGTTAAAACCTTACCCACAGTCAAATAACTCTTCTTCTGACCTATAAATGGGTTGAGTACTCAGCTGTTACAAATCCAGTGTCCCTCCTGTCAATACTATTTGGCCAGTTTGTGCCAACTGAGGATCCATCCTGTTCATTAGCCATATGTTCTTCGATGATAAGCATCACAAATTAGGACTGGATTTTCTGAAAATCTCATTTCTGTCTTAGGTCCCTGGACATGTATCTAAGAGAAAAAGTTTGCAAAAGTTAACAGACTTGATTGTGGCATTAATGGATTCAGTTTTAAAATTCACAGGGCTCTTGAAATTCTTTCAGTTTCTTGACTTCAAAAAAATATGGTGCAAGTGACTCTAAAAGTAAGCTATTGTATTGAGGAATTGCAAAATCAAAATTCCATGGAAAATCTGGGAGCCTGAGAGTTAGAAGATGTATTGGACATATATTTCTGCTTACATTTAGGTGTTTTTTTGTTTCTGATTTTTTACGCATTTGGGCACCTGGAATACTGGATGCAAGCCAATATAAGGTGTCACTAGAAATAGGGGAAAAATTTGAAAGGATGTCAGAGGAGCAACAAAAATGATCTGAGAAGACCAACACAAAAGATTAAGAGACCAGTCCTACTTATGTTGTACAATATAGTAAACTAAAATCAGTTGAAGAGGCTTTAAAAGAATCATACCAGAAGAATGATGCATCCTTAAAAATTTTCTGTTAACCTTCTTCACATCAAGAAGAAAAAAAAATATCCTGCTTCAGCAAAAGCCAGACAGCCATCTGAAAACGTACTAGCAATATGCAAGATTACATGCCATGAAAGCAGAAACAGAAAGTTTGGAACTGAACAAAGGAAAATATCCAATGAAATGGGAAAATAAAATGAGTATTAGTCTGACTTAATTGTGTTAAATGCTTTCTAAGTGATAACTTAGTATGTATTGCTTAGATTTGTAAAATCAAATCAATTCATCTTGGGAGGCAGAGGACTGAAGATCTGCCAGGTAGGGGCTTGTCAAGGGGACTAGGCAATGCCTGGGACAGGAATTGCGTGTGCCCCTTCACATTCTTAGGACAAGGTTCTCTAAGGTGCACTTTATATAGCAGTACATTGTGGGAAGACAGTTTGATTTAAAGTAGTTGCCAAGAGGTCCCAAGTTAGAAAAGTCTATTCTCTTACTTCAATGTGGGCAAACCCGAGAGAGGCATGAGGCGGGGAGGGGAGAAGTGGATGCTGCACCCCGATAGCATGTTCACCCTTTACTGACTCAGCTAGACCACTTGCACTCACTACCCTGATGCTCATATACTATGCAACACTGACTGGTTTCAACATTTTTACTCTTCCCTACAAAGCCACCCTGCAGAAACAGCACAGCAGAACTGCTACATTCCTCAGTTTTCATGCTTTAAGATCCATTTTAATTAGGTGGTGGAGAAAATTAAATTATTTTGCCATTCCTGTGTCCCAGTTTGACAAACTGGGACTTGGCACTAGTTCAGTAGAAGATACTCCATGCAGCTATATATGGTATATGTTAATGATGCTATTAGTAACACATGGCTGAGTGTTAGTATGTAAGACCTTATAGTTTCATCTCTTTAAGGAACTGACTTGATTAATGTTAGATAGGATTTTTAAACGAAAGTATAATTTCTGTGGCAGTGTTTTATACCGCCAAGGAAAGAGGGATAATCTTAATTATTCCCCCTCCTCACTCACATGCATGTAATATATTATTTTCTTAAAAAAAAAAAAATTACTAAGTTTTGAAGGGTCTCTGGTCACCATAATGAGTCTCCTAGCACATGGTCTGCTGAGGGCTGATGGGTCCCTCACTGTGAAGCAGTTGCAGGTTGCCCAGTTAGTGCGAGATGCCCCTTCAAGAAACTATTTATGTAGGTCAAGTATTTTTATATGGCATCTTGTCATTGGAATAACTAAGACAGATCCTCTAATGGGTATAATGACACAATGGGGACACATTCATCAAAGGAGTAGCAGGTAGGCTGTTTTTTGGAAAAGGGGAATGATAATGATTAAATGGCAATCCTACTAATTAAAAGTCAAAAGTAGATAAATAAAGGATAATTCCCATGATAATTACCAAATTTATATATTTAGAGAAATGTGGCACATCATAAATATTGAATTGTGCTGTTTTCTGAAATGTGTCTGTGCCAGGTCTCTATAAATAAAGGCCCGGGGGACTAATTACTAGAAATTTTCATTATTTATCTCCTTCCATATTTTAACAAACAGAAAAAGCTCTGTCTTGTCTTCAGTGCAAACCACAAAGGAAACATACTCTTTTTTTTTTTTTTTTTTTGGATGACTCTTTTAGGGAGAAGAGAGGAAAGGATTATGCAGTGGCAAAATACAAATAAGAGATCTCAACCATGAGAAAATCTTTCAAGAAAATCTTGGCTTCTCTTTTCTTCTCAGCGTTAACCTCCTATTAAGTATCCGAGTTTTATGTCTATGTGTAGCTCCACTGACTTCAATTAAGCTCTCTCAGATACCCAGACCCCTGCTGAGAGAGCTGTTGCAGCCCTTTAAAAACTCACCCAGCATAAAACTGTAGCACCAGAGTGGTGAATCAGGCCATTTGAGTAATTTTAATTATTAGTCCTGCTTCGCACCTTAAGTAGTAATTTATGCAAAGGAGGTACACAAAGGATTTTTTAAGACCTTTGATATTTCTGCTAATATTAGTGGGAAATTTTTATGTCCAGTTTGCACAGAATTAATTGTGTATTATGTGCACAATTCTGTGCACATTTGGCCTTACTGATTCAGGATGCTGAGGCACTGGGAAAGATCCTGCATTGCACAAGCCTGTGTCTTCTTGATTCACTCGGTAAAAAAGCAAGACCCTGGTTAACAGGGTAAGAAGCTCTGCTGTAAGTAATGACTCTCTGATCTTCTGGGACGCTCAAAGAGAGCATGGTGTGAGTAATGCAGCAGTACAGAAATGGTAAAAGAGTTTCGGTTGTTAGAGGCTGTGAGCTTATTTGGAAATCTCCGTGTTGAGTTGTGTAGTTGGCACTTTAGATCATCAGACCTGGATAATTGTTTGAATTGCATTGTTTTGACCAGAGATTCTTGCTGATGCAACAGAGCCGTGTTGGGCTGAAGTGTGGGAGAGGTTCAGACTGGGACTATTGATGAACAACTGCTGCCTACTGGCAATGCTTCTCCTCCTTTCTTGTCTGTCAGCCCTACGATAGCCCTCTTCAGGCTTTTGGCTGCTAAAAAGGGATAATATTTTTCTTACATTACGAATTATAGCAAACGTGGTAGTTCTAAGCAGTTAAAATATATATCTAAGAAGTGCCAAGAATTGCTTGAAGGGAGTAATAGCCAGCTATTGCTGGTATGCTAAGCCATCAGATCTTTTTGAAACATGCCAAGTAAACATGCTGCAAAATCATTCACACAGTTGCAGAGAGCTGTTATGCTGAAGTGAAATTCTGCAAGCTGAGACCCTAACTTTTTTCTGAATTCCAGTGCTTTTGAAAAGATTAAAGTACTACAAGTTTCTGAAGTCCCCCATCCAAGATGTGAGTCCAAGAGTAAAAATAGGACCCCTGACCCTTCTCTTCTTCCCTATTTAGACACTTTACTCTGGAACCATGGGTGAAGTGCTGTGGTGGAATACTACTGCTATTAAGTGAAAAATGAGCTTTTACAGGAAGTCATGAAAACGAGAGTGATAATTAAATCTTCATATAACTTTAGGTTGCATTGTAAGTGCTTAGCTGAAAAATTTGTCTTTAACTCATGGCCCGCAGCAATCACATCTGTTATATTTTAGGAACAGAAAGCTAATGAGGTGGAATCTGGAGTACTGAGCTTAATTGGGCTTGTTTTGATTAAGTGTATGTGCTGGGAATATTTTACACACTAGTATAAATTGCAAAACAGTCAACATAAGCCACAGAATTTGCAAAACCCTTAGTGTTAGAGAAAGAAGAGTTTCCAATAAACAATAAATGGCAAAAGAAAATATCTGAGGTTTTCATGAAAAAAAAAAAAAAGTATGTACTTGAACTTGCCTAATTAGTGGCTTTCCTATGGATGTAAATCCATTTTCTCTCTTGTTCACACACGCACAGACACACACGCAGATGCACACCAATGTGTGATATGGTATACAACTGTAACAGCTTGTCTTTTGGCTGGGTGGATTACGCCTGACTGACAAAGCCATTAAGAACTGCATAATCATTATAGACGCATGAAAATGTGATATATCCTTTATATATTACATATTTAGCAGAAAAGGATAATATTTTACAGCAGTTTTAAAAATATGGTCTTCAAGGGTTTTTTTTTCAGTTTTTCTCTTGATGGTCCTTATCTCTATGGGCCATATTCTTAGATAATGTAAACTCACACAGCTCCATTGCTTCCAGTACAGTTTGCCGATCCACTCAATTTAGATCTGATTTCTCAAGTTCCTATGTGTATTCAGACCTTAGAAGGTGGAAAAAATATAAGTAATACATTTTAGTACCAATAAAGATGATTTTAAATTGATTTTCTAAACATAGAAAAATGCTACAAACCAGAAGCCTGATATTTTGAGATCATCCATAAGTACAAATAGATGCTGACTCTTCAAAGTAAACTACATATTAATAAAAAGTGGATCTATTTAGATAGTAGTAAAAAACTCATCAACTCATACATTTTTTTGCCCAGTGCTTTCCTTAGTACCTCTTGAAGCAACTTGTAAATAAAAATACACCCATTTTTGCATATGAGGAAAGCAAGGCACAGAAGAATGAAATGGCTTGTAGATAGCCAGTTCCCTGAATGGTGGAGTTCTGTCCAGGGGCCGCCTGATTTGTCTGACATAGACCATGGAGGCTGATATGAGCCTCATGATAGGGGGTTTGCCTCTTGAATCCTTCCCTGACTATGCAGGTTAAAGACCACAAAGCTAACATTTTCCCAGCACTCATATTTTTTTCAAGATACTTCCTGAAACTCAGTGATGACTGTCTAAGGTTGAATCTTTTCACCTGTTATACACCTTTTCCCACCACCCCAAATACTACGTTTTGCAAAATTTGGCTGAGATTTTCAAAGATTCCTAATGAAGTTTGTTTAAATTTCAATGGGATTTGGTTATCTGGGTATGTAAAGGCCTTGAAAGCCTTGTCTTTGTTCAATAGACAGTTTATTATAATTGACACAACCATTACAAACACTACCAAAGAATTCCTTAAAAGTTAGTAACTTCTATCTAGCTGTTTATTGGTTTTATGCATTTCAAAACCTTTAACCTGGGATATGGGTACTGGTAGGTAGAGGAGACATACATACCTTCAGATAAGTCTCTAAAGAATCCCTTCTCTTTTGAGTATTGGTGCTGGCAATTCTGTTCATGAGGGGTTCATAGGGGTAAAGTCACTAGAAACGGGGAAGCTTATTAAGCCTAAGCATAGAAGCTCTGCTGCTGTCCAGGCAAATGATGATCTTGATAATTTTGATGATTTAATGGGTTAGACTAAATTCTGCTGTCACACTGAAAATCCGGCTGGCAAATTGCAGCACCTTCCACTTGGGAATCAGAATGTTCTTTATGCACATATAGACCTCTTCTATCGTATTGATACAGGCTTAGGGCCTCAGTGAAGTAACACGAATGCAAAGTACAACACCTCAGCGTAGGCCTTGCTGCAGCAAGCTCCTTTCCTCTTGCAAAAAAATCTCTCTAATGGCCACAGTTATTCAGGGTTTTGGCTTTACATTTCATTCAGAGCATTGCACCTCCAGTTGCATAGTGACCCCTAACACTATATTGTGTGATTGGTTCAATAATGACTCTGAGGAACGAGAGCCACCTACTGTATTATCAACTCCACCTCCTGGGGTTCCCCTTACAGGGACTTCCATTCAAGTCTGTACTAGAGTAACACATGCAATTGCACTATAAAGAATGAAAATGTGAAAGGGGCAACTCCTGAAGCTTCAGGTCATGAGATGATTGCTCTCTGTGATTAGGAAAAATCCCCTCCTCTTATATGAAATATAATAGCTTTCGTACCTAAGAATCAGGACTGGCCATTGTTAAAGATGGGAGAGCTCATGTATTCTCTGATTTCCCTCCTCTTTACCTTTCATAATACAACAAAGAAAAAGAAAACTTTCAGAAAATTTCTGCTTCCTTAGACAAAATAAAAATTGAGTAATGAGAAAATAACTCCCACTACTCTGCTGCCCAATCTTTTGCTACAGTTTTTTCCTCTAAAAATCCATTTTGATTGTTTCTTTTACTTGCATGGACAGTGTCTAGTGCTTCTAGAGTCTGGTGTAAAAATGTCTGAATTAATTTCATTATATTGAGCCTACTAAGTATGATCTATTTTTTAAGCAAGTTGCTCTTGTGAAAGACTGTGGTCTCTAAGGATCGTTTGTCAGTCACCTCATGAAATAAAGGTTATTATTATTATTATCAGTGCTGAACAATAGCTGATAACTTAAAGTTGAAGAAAGGTCAAGAGTCTAATCACTGATATGCTTTCATCAGCTATCTTTTCTATTTAGGATTAAGCAATTGTTAAGGGCATATTTTTCAGCCTTAAAATTTATTCTGTTTTTCTTCATTGTCAGTATGCATTCAGGCATGTGCACACAAATCCCCCTCTCTTTCTATCTATCTGCTTGGTTTTGATCAAACAAACAAATACAAAAACATTTCAGAATGTGGAATGCAAATAATTGCAACATTTGCCTGTTTGTGTATTAGAGAGGAATAAGTGGAGCGCAATTCCCTTTCTCTGTTAGCAGATACTGCCTCTGCGGCATCGCTGAGCAAATTTCAATTCTCTAGCACAGTTCAACTACCAACATTCCATTACTCAGCTTGTGCTGGAGTGCTTCTTCCATCCACCCCACTTAAGAGCATGGGACGCAGTGTGGCAGCTGGAGACCTTTGTTTTAGAATTCATGCACTATAAAACAGACCAGACTTGCTGGAGATACATCCTTATTCTTTTGATCCTGCAAACTATGGAGTATCAGTAATGTATGAGGCTGTTCAGATCTGGGAGACTGAACAGCGCTGGTGGGACGTGCTGCATCTGCTCAAACTTCAGTACGAGCGTGAGAAGTTTATATAGGTCAGCAATGTCTTTCTTGAAACTGAAGAAGGTGGCCATGCTTGGAATATGTAATGTAGGTGGAGACTGCCTGACAGACACAGAAAAGTGTAAAACCAAAGGCTGGCATCAACTGAATCCCTTCACTGATTCTGAAAGCATCGTTGAAACTACTAAATAGGTCATTGTTGGTAAATGACTGTCTGAAATAGTCTATTTCTGTGCTATAGATTAAAAAGAAAATATTAGCGCAAGAGAAAAAAAAAAGCGGAGATGAAATTGATTTCATTTAACAACAACCTTCCAGCCTTGCCTCACGTCTCACTGAAATAACCTTTCTAATTAATTATAGTGGAACCTGAAAATAAAGCACTTGTAGGCTGAAGGGTTTTAGAAGTCATCAGAATTATCCGGTGCTCAATATAGCCA
Organism: Tinamus guttatus; assembly: GCF_000705375.1. The sequence goes on along the minus strand of NW_010577436.1, from coordinate 118,204 downwards.
AAATCCTATATGCTATTATATTCTTGTGCTAGCAAGTTAACATCTATAAAGCTGTGAGTGGAGCAAGAGGCAAACATTGGTATGATCAAATGTTATATTGATATCCAAATACATTATGGTAGGCTGGAAATCAATCATTTCTGAGCATTTTCTTCTTTTGATTTTGTATTAAATTCTGGGTGATTGCAATAATTGGTGTTTCTCTTTCACTATTTTCAGGTCTGGGAACACAGCCAGACATGCCATGCAGAGTCCTGCCAGAAAACTATTTCCCCTTTTTTGTACCACAAAAAAAAATTACAAGCATATATTCATATATGTTGGCTGTTATCCCCTCAGAAGAAGGACAATTTCAAAAGGCTTCTCTCAATCTTACTCCCCTGGGTTTAGTTTGTCCAGTCTTTCAGATCCCTAGGTGTCAGCATTTCAATGACTTTTTTTTTTTTTTTTAAAAAAAAACAGCCCAGAGTCCTTTTTGTCATTTCCCAAATGCTCTGTGTCTTGATCCTATATGCTTGAGTCTAAGCTTCTGTAGATACTCTCCTTTTGTTCTAAAAATATTTCTCAAATATGCCAAAATATTTACTTTTGATCTCTCAGGATACCAGATACTCCATACACATTGGTGTAGGGAAAAAATTATTTCTCATATTTAGTGACCTTCTCTAAACACACTACAAGGTATATCTGTTTATTACTCTGGCTTTCTTCAAATCAATAGCTCCCAACTGTAGACCATGCACCATCAATGATTTGTAGAGCACTTGTTGGAGGTCCATAGAGAACTGCCTAACAAAACAAAAGTTCTTTGCATTTCCAGCTGCTATCTTTCATTAAAAACAGTTAAAATTACATTAAATAGTTTCTGAATGCCATATTCAAAACAGGCAATTGCTGCTGCTACCACAAGGCTGATATCTAGCTCTTGTGAATGTTCTGTGTGGTGATCATTAGAAGAAGGAGAAAGGGTGAGTCAAGGGCTTGAAGTGTGACCCATACACTGGAGAAGTTTGAGAACACTTTCTCTTTGCAGGTTTTCTGTTTCAGCTATAATTCTCCAATTGCCCCATGTGGATTTATCTATCAAGTCAAATCAATTTTATGATTTCTAAAGTGTGATGGCTTTCATTTGCTGTAAATCTGACCAGAGATTATGATACTTTGTACAGCATACCTATAAATAAGTTCTATGACAGCCTCATTAATCAGAATACATTTTAAAAACATTAGCCTTTTTCCCCTCTGTTGAATCCAGAGATTATCTTTCTTCAATTATAATTAGTGTTCATTCAAATCAATACGTTTGTGTTTTTTTTTTCAAACTGAGTTACACTGTGACTGTTACAGACCTTCATCCTCCAGCTAAACAATATCCCAACATTTTAGAGGTGTTTGAAAACTTGACTCCACATTAGCATTTTGAAGATGGACTCTATTTTAAACAGGGATAAATCTGTTCAAAGAGATCAATTACATTACTGAAATGCTGGCTGTTGTGCTTTTTAACTATGAAGTGTCTGGCTCTGAAAAGGAAGCCTGCATTGGGCTTCTATTTTTTACAGTGGAGTGACTTTAAGAGGAGGCTAGGGTGTCACTGGTCCAGACCAATGGAAAACTTTGTTATTTGGGTTGACCACTGAAAGAGGGTGTTAGGGGGAAAGTCACTGGAGAAAAACATGGTTCCTAGGACATCTAGATTCCTTGTCAATTGTGCTGATCATTTGACCAGTTTGTATGATGGTAGAAGTTATCTCATGCAAACATTTAAGAGTTAGTTTTCAAAGTATGAGTCTATGGCTGGATAAAATGTTTGTTTTATATCAGCAACATTTTAAATTATTATATTAAAAACATGCTTTAAAAAAAAAAAAAGATGTCAGTTCTTTCAGCCATGTGAAGAGAATCAGGCTACAGGATAGCCCCCTGAGCAAATAGATTGACATTATATCAGTATTGTACCAAAAATAGTGTTGCATAGAACTGCATCCTAAGCTTGTCATTCTAACTTCTTTCTGCAGTTAGTGCAGGAGAGATATCACTGCATGATAAATGCAAGCTATCGTTAGCTGAGATGAACTGTTCTGTAAAGGAGCTTGTATTGATGTTAGAGAGAGAGAGAGAGCAAAGGGGAGCAGGCAGATAAGTAATTTTTAGATGCGCAGGATATAGAAAATAGAGCCAATCCTAAATCTGGGAACACTTCAGTGCATATGGGAGGATCTACTTAACTAGACTTGTGTGTGAGATACTTGATGAGTTTCTCAGTCCTGTCAAGACTGAAATGCTTCAAAACATGTGCAGAAGCAGAAATTGATCATAGAAATCGAAGGTGCTTTTAGAGATCAGAAACAGATTAATAGAAGTTTTCATGATTTCAATTTTGAACCTGAGTAGTTCAAATACATTTTGCCCCCTTTTTTTTTTTTCTTTATCTGGACAAATGCATCCACCTCATAAAGACAATCACTTCCCGAATATCGCCAATTATCCAATTTTTGAATCTTTATATGCAACAATATTTGGAAATGTACTAGGATAAGTTCTAAATATGAATATTTGTGTCGTGAAGTTGGTGAAGAGAAGAAAGAGTAGCAGATTCTCAACTGATGGAGACTGAGCGCAGAGTATGTCATGCAACACTCATGGCAGTGTCACACCAGAACTTGTGAAAATCCAATGAAGGCTGCTAAAATGAATTTCCCAACATTGCTATCACTGGAAATCAAGTAAAGGCAACTTTCACACCCACTTTCACCACCTTTTATGTCTAAACATATCCACAACTCTGACACACTTCCTTTTATAATTAAAAAAATGACCAATCTTGACAATATATTTTGATGTCCAGTGTGATTCTGTTGTCACCTACGCTAAAAGTTGTGGTCTCCTATCATCAGATGTATGCTGCACTGAAGTCTAACTGATCGAGCAAACAGTAGTCATCCCTCTTTCCTTCCCAGACTAATGAATCTAGTAATAAGAAAGTAGCCAAAACAAAGTAAAGTTGAGAGCTGCTCTGCTCACTGCTCTGAAATTTTGGCTTAGGTATTCCTTCTCCCATTTCATCATTTCAAGTCATGAAAAGGTAGATGATACCATGAGAAAGAATTGAACAAGAAGATTAAAACTATTGTTTCTATACAATAAAGATTTGCATCTTTTCTACAAAACTTTTTTACCTTAAGCAGGGTGAAGTTTTGGGCAGGTCCATCTGGCAAGCATTCCTGTTCCCAAAAATAGATGGCTCTGCTGAAAGGGAACTCCCCCTAGGAAGAGCACCAGACAGACACAGAAAGGCAGGGTAAGGGAGAATGAAAGGTAGGTAAATCTGGAAGGGGTCAGGAAGGGGCTAACAGTAGAAGTCTGATAGGTCTTCCCACTCTGTCAGCTTTTCTTTTCAAAGTTAAATTAGGCTGCAATGAACAATAGGAATAATAATTTTTGTTTCAGGTTAAAATTGCAAGGTGATTTTGTTCTTTGTCTGGGATTTTATGACCATATCTATATATATGATGTGCACAGTGTGTCGTGTCTGAGGAAGTTTAATCATAGGAAGGAAGATTTTCACGGTCAACTTCAAAAACTTTAAAAATTAAATATTTTGAAACAACTCTCAGTTTGCTAATGAATATCTTCTATAAAATGTTATTAAAATTTGTCCTTGAAAGCTGTGCTGATCCTTATACTCACTTGTCCATCGCTGTAAGTCACGTCAAGAAATGCAAAGGGGTGACTTTACATTGTGCTCACTCTACCTAGAAACATCCTCTACTCTCCTTCACTGTTCAGTTAAGATGTGGACAAAGTGAATGGTAAAGAGATATCATACTTATGATCTAGCTTAGCTGGTATTTTCACATAATGCTATGCTGTGTCATATGTGAATACCATGCATCTCCAGCTAGTTGTCATTTTAGCACACGAAAGTTATAATTCTTTCATTAGAATTTTTGGCTTAGAGATAGCATTGATTGCATCAGTTATATTGTCTCTGTTTCCCAGTCTGTTACTCTCTCCAATTGACATACCCTAAATTAACACCTGTGCACTGACCTTCCATCAGACACTTTCCTATGAGTGTCCAGAGGGTGGCAACAGCCTTCCACAATTCGTAGAGACAAACTCATGGAGAAGATCATCTTACTTCAGCACAAGAACTTGGTGCTGTGCTTCTACAGTTTCTTCAGACTTATGCAGACGAGCAAATCCTAGAGAGAAGAGTTATGATTTTGCAAAGTGAATGTGCATGTGTACACTGAACTGCTTAAGGTTTTCAAACAAAAAACAGGATATTTTTTCCTGCAGAAATATGAAAATCTCCTTTTAGAACTCATGAATGAAAGGAGTCAGTTCATGTGCCATATCAGAAAAAAAAGTGTATCTAAAATGGCCTCTATTTCACTGATGACTACAGGAAAAACTGCAAGATAATTTGGGTAACCAGCTTGGAAGTGGACATCTTCACTCTTGATTTCTAGGGAGAAAATTCAATTTGAGATTGACTCACTATATTTAGCTTGTTCCAGGCACACTGCAGTCCCACTATCATTAATGGAGAGAAAGGGTTTGATTTAGTTAGCCATACATAGCCACATCTGAAATATATATATATATATTCAAGATATCCAAACCAGACTGGCAAATATGACATGGGAATTAGAGGAAACACGCCTTTCTGGTGCAATTGCTGAAGCTAGGTCACATCTCCTAGAGCATCTCTGTTGATAACTGCCTTTAGACTATTGAATTCCACCTCCTGGCTCATGTTTAGACCATTCTGTGTGAACACTTATGCTTAGGTCTAAGCAGGTGTTTAAGCAAAATTCTCTTTGTGAAGTTGAATGAGATGAACCTCATACAAAAGACTTGAAGACCCTTGTCAATTCTGCAATGAAACAACTCTCTTTGCAGGTACCCAGTACATCTTTATGCTCTGAATTTCTTCTTCTGTAACAGATATGTATGCATGATATGAAAGATAAAGATAGGCTATTTTCCACTAATTAAATTACTTTCATGTATTTTATTGTAAATACCAGCTCTTTACTGTGCATTTTTAATCTCTATATGCTTCCAAATACTCCTCCAAGTTAGTGGGAACTGAGGAGGAAAATGTGCTGAATATATAGTGATGAACGCAATTGGCAGGTCATTTTTATACAGGCATCTTTCCTTTCATTTTGGCCATCTTCTTTCAATTTTGTATTGTAAATGAGTAATCAGGAAAAAGAAAAAAATGCGAAATAAAAGAAAAAAAAAGGGTGTTACTCAAAATTTAGGAACGACATGAACATGAGCGTCCTTGTGCTACTGCTACATATTATCATAAAATTGCAGAATGTCAATGCATTGAGATAGTTTGGATCATATTTTGCTTCACAGACAGGACAGTATAGTTTAACATTTGGCCAAATTACCTTGTAACTACAAATTCAGATTTGATTTTTTCCCATTTGCCCATTTGTTCTGCATAAATTGAAGCCAAAGATCTTTCCTTCCTAACATTTTCTGTAACAAATTCAATTTGTAGTACTGTGTAATAACGACTGACCATAAATTGTGCAAATCTGCCAGTAATTGGCAAGCAAATGTTGCCTGAATTTGATTATGCTTTTTTTTTTTTTTATATAGAACTCAGATCCTGTAAAGACAAACATTTTGTACATGAGTGTTCAAAGCATTCAAATAGCTGCTGAACTGTTGACTAGTAATACCATGAAGGTATGTGGTGTTTCTTCACTGACTATTGAACTTACAAAGGCTTTTTTTTTTTTTTTTTTTTTTTTGTCTCAAAACAGGTGTAAGGCTTCTCAGCAATATACATATTGCAACATTCAGTTTTGCTGCTCTAAGTCATGTCCACACCATGGCATTAGGTGAAAAAGAAATGTGTTGAAAGGAAGAGGTGGGAGGAAGAGGAAGAGAAGAAGCCTTCAGAACTGAATTTGCTAGTTCCACTGCTTCTAGGGGAAGAGGCTAATAGGACAGCAACTTGTGTACTGAGGAGCATATTGGTAACCTATACTTCCTCTCATAGCACCAAACTCCCTTCAGTGATAGCACACTGAAAACTAATCTGGCTTCTTAGAAAGTAAAAGCAGGCATAATGGCTATGATGAGATTTATATATATATTATACATATACATATATATTTGCCTATCTGCTGACATAAGAAATTGACTGTGTTGCTCAGTCCTATACTAACTGCCTGCACATGATCAGGATCTACACACACACAAAGAGAGCTGTGCTCCCCAGGACCAGATTACTTCAAACAGAAAAGACATCCTACGACTAAAAAAAGAAAAAGAATATATTTTTATAGAATATATTTTTACAGTTGAGTGTTGTGCAGGCAGAGAAAAAAGTAAACATCTTGCTAGCAGCATCCCAGGAAATTTTCCTGTTTAGCTGTTTGTTAAAACAATCTAATTGAAAATGCATAAACAATGGCCAGTCTAATTAAATTACCTGATAAACATGATATTGACCATTGGGTTTGTATAAATCTCTGTATTTTTATATATAGACTCATACATTTTAACACAGAACTCTGAGCTCATTTTAATAGGGAACTCCGTAAAGAGAGTATGGGTATGTTGCCACTCTGAGAAGGCTGTGGGAAGTGTGAGTGAGCTCTGGGTAATGTAGTCGGATTTCTCTTTTAATAAACTGAATAACTAGAACAGGCAGTTATGCTAAATGGTCCAACTGAAAACTCAGCAGCTAGTCAAGGTAAGAGAAAGTTTAAGATAAAACTAATAATATGCTAGAGTTTTAAGACATTTTCCAAAGGAGCAAATAATGTTGAGTATCAGAGCCCAAAGGAGAGCTGGACATGCAGGTCTATTTCTGACCCTGCTGGTGATTTGCTGTATGATCTCGCACAAATTTGATGACCCTTTCTGGGCATTGATTTAAATGCCCATTAAAAAAAAAAAAAAAGTTATCATTTATTTTCCACTTGGGAAACCAGGGGAGGAAAGATCTGAAGCTTAACTAAAGCTTAACTAAGCTTGTCTCCTCCTCTGGAGATCTTCCAAACCCACCTGGATGCCACCCTGTGCCACGTGCTCTAGGTGTCCCTGCTGGAGCAGGGGGGTTGGACAAGATGATCTCTAGAGGTCCCTTCCAACCTTAACAATTCTGTGTGATTCTGTGATTCTGTAATGCTCCTAAAGAACTTTAACATCTCTGGATGAGTGATACTTGGTAAATGTAACATTTAGAGACTTGAGCTTAATCTTCTATATGTTGTAACGGAGGAGTAACAACTGAGTTATAGTAGTTACAGTCAGTTATAGTGATGCCCACCGAGTTATAGTGGTTATAGTCAGTAAGATGACTTTTCATTTCATCATTGGTGAGGAAGGAGGGTGAGGAAGAGAGACCTCACCCTCTCTCTGTCCTTATAAGGCTATTAATGCTATTATGCTAGGTAGGTAGAAAACTGCAGATGAGTTGTGCTTCATATCCACACTAGAGAAAAAAAGGTCTGCCCAATATTCTGTAACAGCTTGCAAAGCAGTGAAGAAAGTTTGACCAATGAAGATATGCCTGAATGCAGCTGAGGATTAAAAAAAAATCAGGTTGTCATTTTGGGTTGAAAGAGAAAAGCCCAGCAATTTGTAATCTTGATGTTCTACGTCAATGATTTATCAAGGTACTACACTTTCTTAAGAACATTGCTTTACTCTGCTGATGTTTAAAGGATGGAAGAAGGGTTGCCAAAACAGACCCTGGATTTACAGCAAATGGGATAAACATTTTATTCAATATTATTTTAGACATTTTTCTCTAGAGCTTTCAGATTTCCGTCACTAGCCCACTGAGTCTGGGGACAAATTGGTTTTAAAAAATAGTCATATAGCATTCCAGCTATAAGTGAATTGAATCTAAGCACATTCAGGATAGAATGGAGCTTTTAAAACAAACATTTTATAAAAATGCTGATGGGTATTCCTAGTTTTCCTCTCTTTTGGTATATGAATTTTCTGTGCTTCTAACAGACAGAAGCTAAAACTCACTGAAGAAATTTAGTGAAAAGGTGACCTGGTGAAGCAGTTCTTTTTCTGTTCTTTTGGGAGAAAAGAGTGAGGTTTAGCTTTTAGTTTTCAGTCATAATCTCAGTGAGGTTAAGAGGAGAAAGAGTTCAAAGAAACACAGTTCCAAAGAAATTGAATTTTGCCATGTGGTCTGCAGTGAGCAGAGAGCCTTGGTGTGTATGTAGCATAGGCACCTAGTTCAAGTATTCCTTCATCTTCAGTGAGTCAGTGGGTAACCACATTCTCAATAGGGTCAGTGAAGAAAGCTAAGAGGTGATCCAATCTGCTGAAATTAAGCATAAATTTTCCCTTGCCTGTTCAGGAAAATGGTAGGAAATGTGAAGTATCTTACATTGACAGCACCTAAGAGAACAAGGTTCTCCTGAAACAGGAAAAGAATCTCATTAGTGCCATTCATCACCCTCATCTTTGCCTTTTGCCTAAGAAATGCAAGATGCCACAGCCTGCTCAGCCACATTGCCCACATCTGGTAGACTGCTTAGACCCTCAAACTGAACCTGAAAGCTGAATCTGAACCCCCAAACTCTACTCTCTGAAACCTTACTAGGAAGCTTGACCGAAGCTGTCTTATTTCTCCTGATTTCATAGTTTGGATGACCACACGTGAATGCTCAGCCCTGTATCTTGACCCAATTTAACTTTCTAGTGCAGATATAGCCTGAGGTCAACTCCAGTAAAGTGGCTTTATTTCTAAAACAGTTATTTCCGCATATATATTTATGCAAGCAGACTTTGGGGCATGACTAATATACTGTGAATTCCAAGTGCTTACAGAAATGGGCAGAGTTGGAGATCAGGTGACAGGTTCACTGCTGGAGATTTAGACAGGGTCCAAGTTCCTAGGGCTCAGCTTGCACAAGTCTTACAAGAACTGGGCTCCATCCATTTTTTTTTTCCTTAAATTTTATAAATAATAAAAAAGAGAGAGACAGACACTTTTGTTTTATATTTTTACTTCATTTTTTCACTTTTATGGAATGGCTAATCGTCTCCATTGGAGCTGCTATACCTCTGATTCTGTAAAAAACTTTTTTCAACTAAATTTAAATTCAAGTCCTACAGACTCTGCTTTCATAAAGAGAAGACAAGCATATAAAAAGATGGATGTTTAAAACCTTTGTCATGATCATATATTTTTGAATTTCAAAAAATCCTGGCCATAAAAGAGAAAAGAAATATCTGAGAACATTTCTGCATATTCTGCTTGGTGTATAGGGCATGAAAACTTACATTTTCTCAGGCAGGATTTGAACTGGGATCTTTCCGGAGTGAATGCCTTGTTACTGCCAGTGGAGAATTTTTTTTTAAAAAAAGGGAAAAAAAAGAAAAAAAAGATTAATGATAGCCTTTTGTGGGGGGGTAGAGGTGGCGGTGAAAAGTTGCCTTAAGTGAGCTTAATGGTCACTCAAGTCTGGAGATTATTCCTAGCAGTGTAGCAGTGAGTATAAGTGAAAGGGGAGGCAATTAAGTGCCTATTCTTCTTTTGATGTATGGGATTTATGTATTGGCCTTCTCTTGGACATTTATTCCCCAGCTCCATGATTTTTAATACATGAAATATTCAGGTCTCCCTTTTTCTTTCCATCGACCATTAAAAAGCCTTGTAGTTGCATTAAGACATCTCAGTATAGATCTTGTATTACCTGTCATATCGTTGGCACTGCCTATGCCAAGTTGCTCAAGACCACACACTACTTTAGGCTGCTAGAGCTTTTTGCAGTGGAAGTAATGGAAACAAATAGCCAAAGTGTCAAGGTCTGTCAAAAGCACAAGCATCTACACTGCACTGCAGCATGGAGTGCAAACAAAGTTGGAGAGTGGGTGGAAGAAACAGAGCAATTTGGTTTAGTTGTTCAAAACATGACAATTTGGGTTGCATGGGGTTCAAAGCAGTATCTGCAAAGGACAGGCAAACCTCCATATCACAAATTTCAAAAGTTCTTCATTCACAGGACCATTTGTGCTTTGAGGCAGCTGTTCAAACTAAGGCCTGTACAATACCTGCTGTTGTTCTCCTATTTGTTTACACCACCAATTCACATATAACACAAATATCATCATCACCTATGTTGTGTCCTTATGAGGGGGAAAATACGAAGTTGTACAGACCTTATTTGTGTCCCGACAAATAGATAGGAGACTGAGACAGCTTCTGTGTGGGTAAAGTGAATACTACTAGCAACTCCTGTCTCTGGGGAAAAAAAGCTACAGAGATGAGCTATTTTAGACCATTCATGGGCTGACATGAAACTAACAAAAATAAATAAGGCACTATTTCATAAGAATATAATATTTGCAATATTTGGGCAGGGTCTTGTGTTGCAAAATTTAATTTTCAACATTAAAAATAAAAATGAAGAAAAAGAACACCCCAAAACTCTTAAAAATTTATGTTTCTATAAAACGTGCAAATTATCTTCTGTTTATACTCATTTTTCTTTTTTGATCTCATACTTTTTTCCAATATAGGAAGGGCTTTTATGTTTTAGTTTGCTTTCACATGGTTGAGCTGGAAATTAATACTACAATGTTCTTTTGGAAAGAAAGAAGCTGCATTTTTCTTAGGTAGGCTATAAAGAAATCCACCACGAGTGTAAAATCTCTTGGAAAAGCAGCTAAAATGGAGGGAAATATTTTAATACAATATAATGTACTATTCACTGATAATAGGTGATTTGTACTTGATCATTTCCTAGGATTTCTATTCCCAGTATGGCAATACGGAATGAAAAGCACTGGAAAGTGTACAACTGGAAAGTTGTAGATAATTTTGATTCAAATAAATGGTAGAAATTTTAATTTCTGAAGCTAAATTTAAAATAAAAGATGAGTAGAGTTGGCTTTATATCTTCTATTGAAAAACTCAAAAAATCTATCTTTTCAAATGTTAGAAAGGAAATCAGACATTTTAGCAATTAGAACTGAATATCTCAAGGAGATATTGAGAGAGAGAATAGGAATATCCTGTGGGCGGTGTTAGCAACCTTCATGTATACTTTGTTCAATGGAGTGATGTTCCATTTAACTGACTTGGAAGTACTGGGGAAGTTATCAGTAGCTTCCTTTTAAAGAATGAAGAACTGGATTCATTCAGGCTTGACTTCAACTTGTTTCATGTTATTTTATTTTAATTTTATGTAGATGATTATACTCAACCTCAGGATCTCTTGAAAGGACCTGTAGTACTGAATGCTATAAGCAGATGAAGACATAATGATGACCCTGGATGGCTTTGAAGGAATGTCTGTATTGTGTTAGTGAGATTTCCTCACATTTGCTATTGCAAAACTAACTTCAAAGCCAGGAACAGAGTTTTCTTGAACCAAAGATTGCCACTGGGAACAAGACATTTTCCCTCAGGCATCACTTTATGCTAAGACTACTTTCATTTCCTGGGCTGGTAACACTGAGAAAGCTGCATTGTATGTTCTGGACATGCTGGTGTATGCATCAGGTTCCACGATCATTTCCTAAAACAATAACAATTTTATGTTATAAAATATAAAAAAACTTATTTTCTGTAAGGGTGACTGAGCACTGGAAGCTGTTGGCCAGACAAACTGTGGATTCTGCATCCTTGGGGCTATTGAACAGCCATTTGGACATGGTCCTGGACAACCTGTTCTAGCTGACCCTGTTCTGAGCAAGGGGGTTGGACCAGAAGAACTCCAGAGGTCCTACCAACCTTAAACGTTCTGTGACTCTGTGATTCTGTGAAAGGGGTGAAGGAAGGTCCCGACTCTCTTTGGGAACTGCTACACTAAGCCTGCTGAGATGAATGACAGTGGAGGTAAGCATTGTCTTCCGACTCCTAGACTGACCTTCAGATTAATGGAAATGAGTTTTCACTTGTTCCAAAGCTGAACTAAACAAGAAGAGACTGGTGAACTCTTTCTGCTTTTGTTATTCAGCCCTATTGTCCCCTCAGCCTGAGTGACACCATAAGCACATGAACTTTATGACAAGAAGCTTTTAGGTAGAGTTCTGTTTATGAAGAACAAAATGACCTTCTGGGTTCAAAATGCAACCTATATTTAATACTGCAAACCTCCATCTCCTTTTTTTTTTATCACGTTATAAAAGAGAAGTATGGAGACTCCCTACTTATGCACTGAACAATGGTGCTATGGAATAAAAATGACCGAGTTCTGCATTGCCTGCTTTCCTTTGGGGTTTATAAAACCAAAACACATTTTTTCAGACATCTCTATGAATTAATAAATGCAAATGTGATTTAATAAAGGACAGTGGGTGACTGTACTATGTAGTTGCATGAAGCAGAGAAAGATGGGGGTGGAGACTGGATTATTCTAATCAAACTGCTCACACCTTGCCCTCCTTGACATGCAATACCACTTTAAACAGCAGTATTCTAATAAAGAAAAGAGCTACTGTACTTACCCACTCAATAATTTGCATAATTCTGAAGAGCTGAAAATGTCACTGCTGTTTTACCATAATTGTTGGGAAATGATTAGCTATAGCATTTATACATTCTAAAAAAATGTATTTTACTATTCTGTTTAAATATTAATAAGGATTAATAAAATGAAAAATCACCTTGGAAGACAAACATTTCATATAAAATGTTATATACCATGAAAGCACATTAGTTGTTGATCCTTTTGATGTAACTTGTCATTTCTGGGAAAGAATAAAAAAGACAAGATTTGACTCTCTCTCTTGCAATTTCAAATGTAAATTTTAATAACTGGAATGGCTAAAATAGTCCATTATTTTCTTCCTTCTCTGCTTGCAACTGAGCTTAGAATACTTTAAATTTATATCTGGTAATTTATACATTTTTCAACAATGACGTATGTACCAAAGCTGCTCATCTCTTGTTCTTCTTTCTTCTCCCTACAGAACACTTGACAAGGTGACTGAGGCACAGGTTCAAGTTAACAGAAAATAGAACATCACTGTCCTCACAGCGCCCTAAACTCAGCAAGATCTCCCTTGTTTCAAAGATACATGAGGTAAAATGCAGCTCCAATACAAAATGGTCCTTTTATCATTATCTCAAGGATCTCAAAGAAGTCCAGCATCCTTTCACTTTCTATCCCTTTTTCTGACTCTTCTTTTTTCTTAAACTATAGTAATGGTGCAGCTGAGACTTAGAAAGGTCACTTCTACAATACTCATTAAGGGCTAGGCTGCAACTTCTCTACCTATCCTCATCTGGGATCCTGACTGAGAACCCACTCTCTCTTAGGATTTAGTCTATGTTCAGTGTATATGATGTGTTCCTTCTGGTGCACAACACATTTCATTTTGACAATCTGTAAAGAAGCTTATTAACCATTTTTCTCCCAATTCATTGCAAATTTTTCTCCCCTGGAATGGAAGAAGAAAAAATACATCAATTAGTGTTACACAGATTAAGATAAAGGTTTTACCCATTCACATCAACAGAATTTTATAGAGGGTGAGGCATCACATATTGTGTCATGCATTATATTAATTCTTATTCAAGGAAACATGGCTTCTATCTGAAACCAATAACTGTTTCAAAATGCAACATATACCCACTATGAAGTTCTAGTTGTATTTATTGATTTATTTCTGTTCAGAAGAAAATAATAAGTCATATTTAGAAATAGCTACACCATCTTTATTGCAGATTCTGTTAGTCTTTAATTTTATCCTAAGGTAAAGAAGAAACCTAAACAATTATTGCCTTTCGTGAAATGTAGATGATAAAACAAAGAGTATAATGGGCTGGACTAAAAGTGATCACAGAGCTTTACAAAGAGTGGTCACTCTATCTGCTGTACTAAAATGTGGATGTGCATGGCATCCTAGAGGAAGAATCATACCCTTTAAACAGAGCCAGGATTTTAATAACTTCTGTACAAGTCCTAGTGTTAAGAGTTTTTTTGAAGGTAAAGCTGGTGATGCCATGAGCATATCTCAGAGTGGAAGAGACTCTGGCCATCTTCTTCAGAAAAGTTTGGAAAGGCAACCATTACATATGGTTGTAATGCACAATGTAGAACTGTCTGCATTTTTCTGAGTTATTTCTAAGGCAGTGTAGCCCTGCTAGTATGGATCTCCATGTAGGTTAATTTACTTCTCATAATTTATCCGTATTATATATGGACAAACTGGATGATCAGTAGAAAGGACCACATAGTATTGTGTATATAAACTTACAAACTATGGTCTTCTCTAGCATGATTTTCTGTTCTAAAGACCATATACTTTTTTCCCAGAAATCAGATGAAAGCATCACTTTTTAGAAAGACATCTAATCTTCTGTTAAGGATTTCAAGCTCCGGTGAGCTGTTCCTATGCTTAATTAGCCTTACTGCTAGGAAATTGCAGTTGCTGTTATTTCAAGGTTGAATTTGTCTAGCTTCAGTTTCCAGGCATTCGATCTTGCTATGCCTTTGTCTGCAAGACTGAAAGTCCTCCACTATCAAGTATTTGTTCCTTGTGTCAGTACCTATTCACAGTGATCAAGACACCTCTCAACCTTTCTATTCAATAAATTGAGCTCTTTAAGCTTCACATCATAAGACTTGTTTTCCAGTGTCTGAATAGTTTTTTGTTTAGCTGCCTATTTCTAATGTTTCCACTAACCTTATAAGGGTGGAGAATTAGTCACTAAGATTTAGAAGGTATAGTTACTACCACTCTCACCTTTGATTCTGCTGCCAGCTCGCATGATTGTTAAAAGAAATACTCTAAAATGAACCCTTTAAAATATCTATTGGAAAGGTACTCAGATAAAATGAGTGCATTCATTTGACATTGAATGGCGAAGTGCATACAAAAGCAGCAGATACAAATTCTCAGATCTCTCAGATACTTTCAGCCCATCTTTTCCACCAAATGTCTGCTTTGCCCTCCAGTATTTGTGACAAAATCTAATTTCAAAGTTAGATTTTGTGCATATTTTCCATATGACTCATAAGGACTTTCTTTCTTTCCAATGTTAACATTTTTTTTATTTTAGACAATGTTTTGCCAGTCTTTTTCCTTCAAGATTTTTAGCCAGAGAGTTTAGCCATTTAGTTCATGAACACTGTATTTATCAAGACAGGCATTGCAAATACTGGAAGACCTGGAAGTTTGTGTCCACTTATTTTAAACTGTTGTCTTTCCCAAAATACGCAGAATGGATCTTTTACATCTATTCTGAATGGATAGTTCATAACAACAACAAAAATAATGTATATTGATAACAATTCTGTGTTAATTCATTAAGGTCTGCTCATACCTGATAGCTAATTAAAAAAAAAGAAAAGATAGTTGAAGGATAAAATAGGGCTTGCAAGAATATCACACACAGGTTCCTAATATATTTCCTGTCTGTCACACTTATTACTGCAGGGTGGGCTGACAGGTTAATTATGTACTTGCAGGAGAACTGATACAGAGGATATTACAATCTCAAAAGCAAACACTTATAATCATTTTATCTAAACAGAAGACAGCTTCACCTTGATGAAGGTCTACATTTAGTTAACATTTTAAGGCAACAGTCACTGTTATCTCAAGGAATATACCTTATAAACTATCCATCAGTAGGTACCAAGCCAGTTGTATATAGTAGGCGCTATGAGAACTGGAACAATTCAGATCCTAGCATATGGAGAAAGAGATGGATTTTGTGATGATGCCATAGGTCTGGGAACTCACAAAATTCTATTTTAATTTCCAGATTAATTAATTTCCATATCCCTTGTGTGCAGCCCCTTTAATGTCAAATAAATACAATGTGTGAGACTCTATTCAGTGGGTCATATGACATGGTGTTTTGCCAATTGACAGGGGGGAGTGACAGAAAAAGCCAGACACCAATGGAAGAAATTACGCTGTTAAAATTAAGGCAATACAGAACAATACATTTAACAAAACAGTAAGCTTACTACGCGCTCGGTTTTAGCAAAAGACAAAATAAGCAAGGTAATGCACCTAACCATTACTATACAAGAAAGAGAATAGTGATTAAGAAAAAGATTCTTCAGGCACATGGAGGACAAGAGTAGTCAGCATGGATTCACCAAGGGGAAATCATGCTTGACTAACCTGATAGCCTTCTATGATGGAATGACCGGCTGGATAGATGAGGAGAGAGCGGTGGATGTCGTCTATCTCGACTTCACCAAGGCTTTTGACACCGTCCCTCACAACATCCTCCTGGGCAAGCTCCGGAAGTGTGGGATAGATGAGCGGACAGTGAGGTGGATTAGGAACTGGCTGGATGGCAGAGCTCAGAGGGTGGTGATCGGCGGTGCAGAGTCTAGTCGGAGGCCTGTAGGGGACCTGGACAGACTGGACAGCTGGGCAGCGAAAAACCTCATGCAATTCAACAAGGCCAAGTGCAAGGTTCTGTACCGGGGGAGGAATAACCCCAGACACCAGTACAGGCTGGGGACTGACCTTCTGGAGGGCAACTCTGCGGAGAAAGACCTGGGTGTCATGGTGGATGACAAGTTGACCATGAGGCAGCAGTGCCCTCGTGGCCAAGAAGGCCAAAGGGATCCTGGGGTGTGTTAAGAAGAGCATCAACAGCAGGTCAAGGGAGGTGATCCTGCCCCTCTACTCAGCCCTGGTGAGGCCGTATCTGGAGTATTGTGTGGGCTCCACAGTACAAGAGGGATGTGGAGCTGCTGGAGAGAGTCCAGCGCAGGGCTACAAGGATGATCAGGGGCCTGGAACATCTGCCCTACAAGGAGAGACTGAGGGAGCTGGGCCTGTTCAGCCTGGAGAAGAGAAGGCTGAGAGGGGACCTGATCAGTGTCTATAAGTCCCTCAAGGGAGGGAGTGAGGAGGATGGTACTGGCCTCTTTTCACTGGTGGCCACCAACAGAACTAGAGGAAATGGCAGGAAACTGAAGCATCAAAAGTTCCACAGGAACTTACGGAAAAAAATCTTAACAGTGAGGGTGACAGAGCGCTGGAACAGGCTGCCCAGAGAGGTTGTGGAGTCTCCTTCTCTGGAGATCTTCCAAACCCACTTGGATGCAGTCCTGTGCCATGTGCTTTAGGTGACCCTGTGTGTGCAGAGGGATTGGGCTAGATGACCTCTAGAGGTCCCTTCCAACCTTAAGGATTCTGTGATTCTGTGATTCTATGAAGATACATCACCATTTGCCTAAATATGTTGCCATCATCCAGATCTGCAATCCCTGGGGAGTCTCTGGTGCAGTGAGGATTTGGAGAGCCTTCCCAGCAATTGGGAGGTCTTACATGGTGCATCCACCCATAAGTGAAGTTTCCAAAGTCGCAGCAAGAGGGTCCAGCTTTTATAGAGCCAAATCAACAAATCATGATAACTTGCATTTTCTTTGTGAGTGGCAACATCTGGTGTGGCATACTTTCCCTCTCATCTGGGACCAGGACTTGGCCAGAACCCAGGCCTTGGATGGGAGGGTTCACTTCAAGGTCAAAAACACGTGCATGAGAGTCTACAAAAAGTTAGAGCTTAGTAAGCCTCTGGGCAGGTTAGCATAAACTGTCCGGCAGGCCTACTTGCAATTTAGCACAACCATGTCTACAGGTGAGTTTTGTGTACTTCTACAAAGGCAGTGCCGTATTCATCTGTAAATCAACAACAACTCGAGGCAGTTGTTCTGCCCCTAGTAGTTCACATGGGGAGATTATCTGACCTGTCAGATTATATTATCACTATATATACGTCATGTCACTTAGGAAGCATCGTCCCAGATATATGAGATCTTCACAACTAATAATGTGTTTCCAATGTGCTTACACTGTGAGAGTGATCCTGTTAAAAAGCAGAAATCTACTGCTGCTGCAGAGCATTGCAATTTCTGGCTTGTTCTGGGACAAGCAAATGTAACTTATCAACACATCACAGATCGGGCTGGTCATCTATATCTAGCAAATGTGTTTGCAGATCTGGAGGATGACCAAACTTCTCTACAGAATACATATACAATACCTGAATACTGAAAAGGGCTATTTGGTGACGAGCAAAAAGAGCCCCACACAGAATATTTCAACTTGACAGACGCATGTACAGCTGTAGTCAAATAATAGAGACCTTTATGCATTTTAAAAAAATCCCTCAAATTTAAGTCCATTTCATATTTTCAGGCTGCTTGAATACGTTTCACTTCTTCTCTTTTCCTCAGTTCAACTGTTTTTTCTTTTTTAAATAGGCTGAATTATTATTCATGTATCTCCTTCAATTATCTAACATATTTAACACTCACCCATTTGATGCATTCTGTACTCTGTGTTTGTTCATTATCTTCCACAATTAAACCCAGGGAGTAATTAAAAATAATATTTGGATACACATTTATTTTTCTACTAGCTCCACAATGGAACACATGCTTGCCTCTGTACACCAAAGCTACAAAAAAGGTTCTATATCAGCTTTTGGATTTATGTAAACTTTCCAAAAATGTGTAGCAGAAAAAAAAGTGCACTAGTATTAGATTCCCCACACTGAGCTGGTCTTAACACAAAAATAAAATATTCATCAACTAAATTATTCAAAGACTAATTGTTGGTATTTGTTGAATAATGTATTCTGTTCATGGCATCTGAATACTGAGGTGAATAAATTATATGACAAAGTAGCAAAATCACTGACTTGTATTTGTTGAATAGCACTTGGCCTGTGCTAACCATTTTTTAATAAAATACCATGTAAGAGAACAAAAAAGTCTTACCTTGTTTTCTTTTCTAACAAAGAATATGGCTTTAGGTGTGTATTGTGATGGCACTTAAGGTGTACAACAGATGCTGTTGAGAACAGTACCATGACAGCTAGAACAATAATATGCTATACAATGACTTTCAGACTCCACCAAATAGAGCATTTCTTCACTTCAGAAAACAATGATCTCATTGCTGCTAGAAAGAATTCTAGTAAGTAGGCCATAGTGATCATACAAATAGCTTAAACTCTGCTTATTCTGTATGAGAGTTTATATATCCTGCATATTCAACTATTTAACCCCTCCACCCAGTATACTTGTTGGAACGACAGACTCAATTGTCAAAACAAATACTGCACTACTGAAAAATATACACGTTTTTATTTAAGGGTAGCACTGAACTGTTCCACATAAATAGAAAATCTCAGTTTTCAGCACTGAGCTGCTTCATTGAGGAAACCTATGAACCAGGAATCTTAGTCTGAATAAAAAATGTGCATATCCAATATATGCATGTTGAACATATACCTAAGAGACAGCAGTCTCTTGAGTCAATATTGACTTGCACAACAACAAATGTGATCGGAACAGAAAAGGTCTAGCAAAGCACTTCAGGCCAAACTTCTGTTATGCAGGTCGGTGGTATATTTTTTAAAAAAGGAACAAGCCTGCATAAAAAAAAAAATGTGTAATTATCTTGTGACTTTTGATTCATCAAGGCAACGAATGAGTAGCAACGAACCTTCAAAGGGTGCGACCATTTCAATTTATGCAAGGGAATTACTGATTGTTGTGGTACATAGCCCTGCAGTCCATAGCCCTGCAGTTTAAGCTTTGCTGCAAGCAGACATTCACACATACAGAGCATTTTAACAACAATATCTTGTCAAAAAAAAGTCAGATACCCCATCTTTAACATTTACCTAGAAAACAGAACAAAAAGTGTGTAGCATCCTATGGATCATTCATGGGCTCTTCGGGATTTATTGATGCTTATGAAAAGGTATTTTTAAATATCTTGTCATGGTCATCCAATAATTGGTAATTGACTTTTTCCTCCCACTACAAGATCAGATTACCTTTAAACATTTTTGTTGTGCAATGTGTTAAAATGTGCTCAGTAGGTGTATTTTCACATGGGCAGCCAGCATAAAATTTTTGCCATATGATTATTTTTTCATTTCAGCGATCCAGCTAGCACTGATATCACTTACCCTTAGTGTTAGTCAAAAGAGTTTGACACTATATTAAAGGTGCTTGTAAATTATTAAAGCTAGCGTAATTGTGCTTAAATTAAGCATATGCTTAAAAAAAAAATGTGCTCCGGAAACTTACTTGCTGTGGTTTGGATTTAAGTATTCAGTCATCTACCTGGTCCTAAGAAAGCAACTGACATTTTACAGAATGTTTTATTTTGATCTGCGAATATAATACAGTATACTTTTAAAAGAATTTATCTTCCTCATATATATTATTGTCATCACTGACTGGGTGAACAGATTTTTTTTTCAGGTATTTCTTCTCTGCCTTCCACCACCACCAGATGTTTAATAATTACTTGGACTGCTAATTCTGTTGGTGCCTTCAGTCTTGATTGATAAGAGATGCCAGTGCTGTCACAAACTCAAGGTGAAAGCTTCACCTGGAGAAAGAAGCATGCAAATATCGCATGCAAAAAAGAGGGGAAGAAAAATACCAATCAAAAGAAAAAAAAGGCAGGCTTATCTGAGAAACATGAGGTTTCAAAGCTTTTTATGCAGTCCAGTTACACTTTAAACTATTATTTAATTTTGAGAGAGACAGGAGAAAGGTTAAATGGGATGGTATAACGGGAATCCTCTTCTCTGCTTTACTGAAGGCAGCTACTTTATTGCTTCCTGCAATCTAGATGAATTACTGTAAAAGGGTGCCTATCATGCCCTTTCCTTGGCATCTCCATAGACTTATGGCATCGGAGTTAAGATTTGTATTAAGTTATTCTTTTGCTGAAATAACAGTAGCCACCTGTTACTGCCACAAGTAAGATGGACTTTGTGGCTTACAAAGACTTTTTTTTTTTTTTTCCTTTCTTGGAATATTGTGCTGAAAAATGGAAGCTTTTGTTTCATCTTATCTGTGCAGTAAATCCAAATCTTAAAATCCTTATGCTTTAGACTTAAACCAGACTTTGATCATCTCCTTTTCTGGAAGAAAGTGACCTGGAATAAAGTTTCTGAGCATGTGCCTGTGAGTTTACCTCATAACTTGTGCTTGTGAAACAATTGGTTTTCTAATCTGTTTGATAAAAGGAGAGCACAGTAAAGGCATTTTTGCCCTTGATTGAAGTTCTTGAAGTACAACAGATTGGCTTGTATTTCATGTTTAAAAATGAGTTTTAAATATGATCTACATTGAGGAGCATTTGGAAGGAGAATATGAGTTACTCATATTTGAAAACATAATAAAAACTTATGACTCTAATGAGATTATGATGATTGGAGGAAGATCCAAAGGAGAAAGACAACAGTAAATAAAATGAAATTATGCAGAATAGTATTGGGAATAATTTAGTAATTAAAAGAGAAATTTGTTCTCAACCACATGCTAATTGGTAGCCATTTACTTGGAAGAGGAAGGCTTAGGGAGTTCGTCTTCTGCTCCATCTTTTAAAATCACAACAGAGATTTGTATACACTAAGTCGCATAGTATGAAAACAGTTATTTGACTATGTATTCTTTCTCTCTACATTGCAATCCACATCTGGTTCTTTAGAAATCCACATAGTATTTACATAATGAGACTCAGACCCTAATATGCCAGATATTACATCAACAAGCTTTCCTTCTAAGCAGCTATTACAGACAAAGAGTGTCTTTGACACTCTTCGAGTTACTTTGTCAATGCAACTAAATGGCCAAAACTATCTTCAGCTTTCAGTCTGAGTCCTTTCTGCGCCCCCAATGCTGTCCTAATACGAGTGTTTGTTCAGATTCTAGCTGGTAAGTTTTTTATTGTAATTTTATTGTAATTAATATTTATGAAAAATGTGTATGCCTAACTATCCTAGCAAAACTGATGTTGGTTAGCTTCCCTTTCCTGTAACAGACTTTGACTTCTATAAGTGGAAGCAGAAGTGGAAGTATGACAAAACATGACTAACAAAGATCACAGGTATTCAATCTGTATATATTGCTGAAGTTTCTATACGGCTATCCTTCACATAAAACTGTTGGATCTTACATGCTTTTAAAGAAGACAGACAATTCTTTTAAACTTATCTTTTATCTGTGTTCTCTTGAGCTACATTTTTCTTTTTTGTTTCCTTAAGACTCTGTAGTTTTCATTGGGTGACTAATTCATTCTTTCAGTTTATTGCACATACTACAAGTATTCCCCCCACACACACAAATGCCAGAAAAATATTTCAGTGACAGTTGTGACCACCTTTATTTGCCTTTTTAAATAGTTGTATGACAGAAATTCTGTTTGTTGGAACATTTGCAAATGTGAAAGTACCATGAATATGCATGCAAGCATGTATTCATATAAACATTGTTATCACATGTGCTTGCATGACCTTTGCAAAAGCTCTCTGTGGGCTGAGAACTGGAAGAAGAAGGAAGGGAGGTTTTGGCAGAGAAATAGCAAGCATAATTTTCTCCATAAAGCCTACAGGAAAATGAGCAGCTGCTGTGGAGGAAGTAAAGGACAATATGGAAAACAACCACCAACATGAACATGGATGTTCACCATGTGGAAGTTCTTCAAAACCGAAGATCAACCTGCTTCATCTGTGTACCTGGAATTTTATCAGGAAAGGGAAAGAACATTTAAACCATTGTTCCATGTTCTTACATTATTAAGTCAAAAGTGAAAAGAGGCTGCCGTACTGTAGCATGTTAGTAACAGAGGCTCAACAAGATACGCTAGAGACCTCTGCACACAACCAAGAATCTCATAATTTTCTTTCTTACATCAGAAATGCCTCTCACTGCCCAGCACCAATACTAAGATATCCGAATAGTTAGTGACAGTGATTGTCTTCTCCATGTTTGGAGAGTTGATGAGGTAGTAGGGAGAAATATTGTAGGTGTAAGAGGTAGACAGAGCAGTCAAACTGTAAAGGCTGATGCAGGAAGACAAGAATGTGCAGTAAAAAAGAAGGATTAGCCTCATGTACCACTCTGATGACAGGGTTATCAAATACACATCCTGAAAGAGGATAACTGAAAAATAACTGTAGAGTTAGAAACACAGTAAAGCAAGTGAGATTCAAACAGAAGCAAAAAGAGAGGAAAGTGACGGGTAGGCAGGGCAAAAAAAAAAAAAAAAGAGAGATATTTTCTGAGAATATGAAGAGGTCATGTTTGCAGCTTTATCCTGGTACTGTCTGTAACCATATCTCCCTGTAACTGGTCTACAGAGTACAGATGAACAGGGAAAAGTCTGTCCAAATAGCTTGATTTGATGACTATAATGGACACCTGTAGGAACTTCCATGTCTTTCCTGCAACTGCTGCTTTACTTCCTCAGGCAAAAACATTTGGTGAAGGGAAATGATCAATTTCCATGAGTTATTCATAGAGCTGCATGCAGCTGCATACATTTACATGCACACAGTCACTATGACAGCACAGTTTTGAAAGGAGTCCTGAGGAAAAAGAAACACCGTTCGAGAAGCTTTAGGAAGGGCTAGAATACGCACACAATACACAAATAAAGATTTGAAATTCTGTGACCTTTAACACACAAAAGTTTCCAATCCCTCCCAAGGGCTGACATAACAGTGAGGAATGAGAAGTTTGGAGACCTTACCTGTTGTTTTCATCAGATTAAGTCTGAAGTTCCATTAATATTGTTCTACTCATACTGAGATGAATAAAATACAGTATCTGATTTTTTTGCCATGAAGTATAGAAATATACTTCAATAACATCTACTTTCATTTGCTTTTCATATATGTTCATATGAGAAAAATTCTGTGCACAAACACTCTTTTAAAAATTTAGCACATTCCTGTGCAATTATTTTGAGTGACTTCAACAAGAAAAAATCAAACATAAAAGATGCTAATTTTTTTCAAAAACTTCAGGAAAGATTTTGGGCATTTAAACATTGCCATTTTATGTGACATTAGAAAAGCAGAAATCAAAAAGAAATAAAAAGGAAAAAGGGGAAGGGAAACATGGGAAAGGATGTTCATTTAAGTATGCTGTGAACACAGCTGCTGCACAGAGGACGCATTCTTTTTTCTTTTTTCTTTTTTTATTTTTTTGAGCAATGGATCATGGTCTTAGTAGGTATATGCTGAAAACTGGAAAAAAAATGGCCTTTAACTGGTCCCTATGTAGACAGAGATGTTAAAAATTCTGAATTACTTTCAGAGGAATGAAAGGGTGTTTCAGAAAGCCTTCTACTTACCATGCTTTTGTTTTGTTTAGCTTGGTTATTTTCAAAATCATTCCCATTTCTGGCTGTTGAGCATTAAAGGCTGAACATTTTTGAATATCCCAGAGCAGTTACTCAGTCATACATTCCAAGTGTTGACTGGCTACCATGAACAACTTCTAGTAAACCCTGATACTACAGTTTCTTCTAACTTTAATTCATAGCAAACAAGTAAATGAAAACAAATGACAATGTAGAAAACAGTTTATGAGGAAAAATAAAAATGAAAGGAATGAAAAATATAGAATAAGCCTTTTACTAGGAGTTTTAGGGTGTTTTTCTTTTCTATCATATTGAATAAAATAAAATACACATATTGTCCAGCATATTGAGTGAGGATTATTTTGTTTATGATTCTTCAACTGATGACAGAAGACATTAAAGACATGAAGATAAACAAAACCTCAGCATGTCTCATGAACAAGACTCCATTGCACACACATATGAATACAAATTGCCTCTGATCTGAAAGGGAAGGATGAAGCAGAGCAGCTTTCATGTCATCTTTGCAAGGTAGTCTCATGCTTCATTCGTGGTAGGTCCTACATCATGCAGTCAATGCCAGGCACAGCTTTTCCAAATACACCTGTGGTCACAGGAAGGTGCCCTGAGTGCACCAACAGATGCTGCAACCTCTTCTCCATTCCTAGGCGTTTAGCTGCTTGTAGTCAAGGCCAGATCTGCCGCAGTGCAGCCATGTAACCCTGGACTTCAGTGAGGAGCAGTGAGAAGCCTCATCGGGGACCTTCCTTGCTTTGCTCTGAGCTGTGCTTATGCTCAGTGTAAGCCCTCGATCCTTGCCTGAGCAGCCTGGTAGGTTAACCTGCACCCATGTGCACCCATGTGATGACCTTGACCTGCTGTCTTGATTTGCTGTCTTGACATTTGACCAGCCCCATCATTGTGAACTTGTTTAGTGATCCCTCCGCTGTGGCTTGCCCTGGTTGCCATCACCAGGCATGTTCTGCTTCTCTTGCTGGCATACTGTGGAGCTGTGTCCTTGTCGATGAAGTCTCTGCATTGTTGTCACCCTAAAACTAATGCAGTTACTACGAAGTCTGTCCACACAAACACCCTTTAACACATTCATAAGTGTAGAAAAGGGGGGAAAATCAGTCATAAATAAATGGAGGAAAAAGGATTGTTCCTTTGCAACTAGGATTGTTCCTAGGATTGTTCCTTTGGATTCCTTTGCAACTAATACATGTATACAAACTTCACACAATAAGGATATCACACTCTGTCCGTGTCTAAGAAGTAGAAAAAAATAAATGACCTTCTATCATTAGAATTTGTTCATAATTAATTTTAGACCACATTACAGAGATCACTGGTAATCATGGTATTTCAGATACCAATACATAAAAATTGCTGGAAATTCTGGCTAATTTAAAGCAAATACTGTCTATGTCATTGTAAAATTTTCATAAGATGTTCTCATTCCTGTAATAACCGTAGCTGGTTATTTTTATTATTTTTTCCCAACACTCTTTGAATTTAAGGATACCAGAAAGATTTTCATGTCATTGTTTATGGCTAGTTCGAAAAGGTCTCCAGGAAGAGTCTTCACTCTTAGATGAAAGTTGAGCTCTAGAACATTATATTTTCAGACTAATGGTGACCATGTTCAAGAGAATCCTTTGGACTGCCACTGAGAATTCCATGATATTTTGATGAGTCCCAAGAGAAATCCCTTGTTCAGAATAAGCTGGCACAGCCACGGAATAATAGATTGGATCTTCTTTGAAATGAAAGTACTGTCTTCACCAGGCTACAAAAATATTTAAGTTCCTTTGTCATATAATGGACTTTTGTAGTGCTCAGAAAAAAAAAAAAAAAAAAAGTATGTAAGTTAAAAAAAATAAGGCTACTTATAGCATGCCCCATTAATAGAATTAATCAGAATTAATATTTGAAATCTTTACATGATTTCTAAGCAACATAGTGAACTCTTCTGATATGCAGAACACAAAAATCACCTGACTTGTATCTTTGGCATTAAATTCTGTGTTTTTTAATACCTCATTGATTTCCTTGAAATGATTCCTGACTAGGAAATTACAAATAAACTATTATAGAAGTCAGATTGTGTACATGGACATGTCAGTAGTAAATTGAATCCCATTTTTACTAACAAAAAGCTAGTGGCTAATGGGATACTAATTTCTGTGATCCATATGGACACCTGAATATTGTCTAATTTCGTTCCATGAATATTATTCCTTTTTCTAGGAGTACATTGTGCTGTAATTATTAGTACTATTCCTGACTGAAACAAATGAACAAAATGTGATTACTGGAAGGCTAAATAAGATTTTTAAAAATGGCACCTCCACTGCAATGGAGATTATGCCACTGAATCAACAAGGGCTGTGACACTCTAGTTTTTAAATACATTATCTGTGAAGAATGGTAAATCAGGAGACAGATGGTTTGGTATCTGTTCAGGTAGAATGTTCTGGAGGAAGAGTTGTAACTTGTCTTAATTTCAGTAAAATGTACTTTTTTTGTATGTCAATGTAAACAGCTTAACATTGAGAACCCATTTTTCTGAACTTTTTTGCCCAGCCCTTACCTTAATTGGAGATTCATTGCCATAAGCAACAGGGGAAACAAAATTATAAATAGGTTCCAAAAAATAATAAAAAAGATTAAACAGAATTATAACAATTAACTACATTTGTGGCAATTAAATGTTATGGTCCAGGTACAACTTGTGGCTCAGGTGGCTCAACTAAAATGACGGAAACTTGAAGACCACATCAGAGAAGGATCTCAGAATGCTTCTGCTGTTCTTTTGGTCTTCCTTAAATATCTACCATTGACCACTACTGGTAACAAAATGGTAAAGCAAAGGAATCTGTTCTGGCTTAGAGAGCGCTTACTTTTTAATGTCTAATATGGGCCAATAATAATAACTCCAGTTAAAATTCCATAAGAAAAAAGTTTGCTTGGTTCTTCCTGAACTCACTGAACACATCCCTAGAAGTCACAAAAACATTCTCTGAAACTCTTTCTTTTTGGCTTTTGAATAGACTATCTCATACTATAGCAGTTAGTTAATAAAAAAAAAAAAAAAAAAAAAGAGAGAGAGAGGGAGAAAAAGCATGCTCTGAAAATTAGTGAGGGACAGATGTAAGGAAATATTGGCTATATGGGGCACAATTTTTGGAGAAGGCACACAGTAAGTGCCATAGACTCCAAAAGGAAATATAAATAGACAGGAGTCCCAGTAAGATGCAACACAGGCAAATGAGAAACCAAAGAAGGCAATTTGGTAAGTAAAGCTTAATAGCAAACAGTACTAGAATTAGTACTACTACAGTAGTAAAAGATTAGCTCCTGCTTAAGTAATATGCTATTACTAAAGCATTTAATTTTAGTTCCCGCTTGAAGGCTTTGGTGAGGGGCCTGGAACATCTGCCCTATGAGGAGAGGCTGAGGGAGCTGGGCCTGTTCAGCCTGGGGAAGAGAAGGCTGAGAGGGGATCTGATCAGCGGCTATAAGTACCTCAAGGGAGGGAGTGAGGAGGATGGTGCTGGCCTCTCTTCACTGGTGGCCACCAACAGAACTAGAGGGAATGGCAGGAAACTGAAGCATCAAAAGTTCCACAGGAACTTAAGGAAAAATTTATTGACAGTGAGGGTGACAGAGCACTGGAACAGGCTGCGCAGAGAGGTTTTGGAGTCTCCTTCTCTCGAGATCTTCAAAACCCGCTTGGACGCACTCCTGTGCCAGGTGCTCTAGGTGACCCTGCGTGTGCAGGGCGATTGGACTAGACGACCTCTAGAGGTCCCTTCCAACCTTACACATTCTATGATTCCATGAGTTTAGGGAAGACTTAGAAGTTCCAGGAGCCAAACTATCCAGTATGTTCAAAAGTATGCCTTTTGGACTCACAGTTAAAGATTTTATATAGACTGATCAATCATAGATGCATCAAGTTTATATTGCTAATCATTCATCTATCTTAAAGATAATTTTGAAAAATATTTAATAATTGAATTCTATTTAAACTTCATTTAAAAAGAACAACTTTTTCAGAGTAACAAAAGTTCTATTCAGCAAAAAAGCAATTTATACACCCTGTACTTAATACCCTCTTATGTATTTTAATAATTTAGACTAATTATCAATGGGAATGTCTTCTGTGTATACTTCAATTATTGCTTTTCTTATATTTTTTCTCTTCTTTCATGTAGCATGCCACATGTCCTCAATATGTCTCTAGTGCCTATTATCACTACTCCTCCTGTATAATAAACTTCTTATCTGTGAGAATATGACCTTGACACTCTGAGAAAAAGTCCTTTAAAGAATAGCTCAATTAAAATCTAATACCTCTGTTTAGGATTTGATTTCATTACTATTCATAAGACCATGCAACAGTATTTGAGCCATGAGTTCTCATGCAGCTTGAATACTTGTTTCAAAAGGAATCATTACAAAAATCATTTTTATTCTTCTCTCTGCCCTATTGATTTTCAGTCACCATGGAGCCCTCTTTGTTGACTTTGCAAAGGCCTCTGTTGAATGTTCATGCTATCATTGTGATAATAATTGTTGATCAGGATCCATTTGGAAGAGATAAATTTAAGCACAAGATAGGTAGAGGTGGATAGTAGAAAAGCCATATACAAACCTACTTTTGGATTTTCAGTTTGCATTATACTTGCTGAGAAGGCCGTACAGTCTATGAGACTGTCACTCAGGAGCTTGACGCTGAACTTCCACCACAGGTTATCTTTGGACAAGTCACTTACTTAACCTGAATGTTTGTTTACCCCTCTATAAATGGGACTAATTGCCTACCTTGCAGAGAGTTATATTTCTCAATCAAGTAATTTTGCAAAATATTTTAAGAGTGTCAGACAAAAATTCTTACATACATTAAGTGGAAAGTAATGTTTAACTGAACTCTAAGTTTGTCTTCAGCATTAATGGATTTGCATTCAGTGAACACAGTGAATATATTTTCTTTCTTTCTTTTTTTTCCTTTCTTTTTTTTTATTTCAAACCAGCAAGTTTTAAAATATCAAGAAAATCAGGTAGTAAAAAAAGGTCAAAGACCTGAATTTATTGGAAGGTTTATACACCATTAACCAAAGCTGGAATAACATTTTCTGAAAACTGTAGGCCACAAAAGGAGGAACAAGCAGAGAAGGAATGGAAGGAATGACTACCAAACTGGATGAACAGCACTTTTCACAGAGATATTGTGAGTATACTCAGAGACTACAGTGAATGGGAAAATAAAATGATCAACAAAAATAAAATGTCCAACAAATCAGAAAGTGATTCGGTTAAAGTAAGGATAATGTGCAAACTGTCAAAAATCAAGCTGAGTGATTGTGAAGAATTTGAATATGATTAATAAGGTTCTTCAGTATATAGTAAAAAAAGAAACAAGGAAAGAGAAAGAAGGTCCAATCTGAAAACTAAACAAAGTACCACATTTTTTCAGAGTAAATGAGGATGTGGAACAATGGAAGGTACAAAGAAAATGGACGATAATGACAAATATATTAAGAAAAAATATAACAGGCATAACTGTTTACAAGTTCTTGTCCTAGAATGCTGAAATAAGTAGCACAATAAATTAACTGTGAATCAATATCAATATCAATCATACTGAAGATGTAATAGTTTAATTTAGGAAATACAAATATAATGTATTTATTTACAAAGGGCAGGTAAGGAATAATCTATGTAGGCACTAACCTGTTAACCTATCCTCAGCAATCTGCAAAACTAGCAGGTTGCAAAGGAAAGAATAATTAAAAACTTGGAGGTGTACAGAAAGAGGAACAAAAAGCAATGTGGAAGAACGTGACAGACTGACATGATAGCTTTTGCTTGTTAAAATAATTGATTTTCTAGACAAAGAAATTGCAAAATATCTATTATATTTTCAGTGAAGCATGAGAAATTGATGCTATGTAATAGACTACTTGTTGAACTGGAGAAAATTAGGATTAGAGTAGTAGAAATTGAAAGGTAGACTAGGAACTGATTAAAGGGGAAATGACAAGAGGCTGTTCAGGAATAGAAGCAGTTTTTTCTCAAAAAATAGTCTTGGGATCAAACCTAGATAGTGTCTGCTTTAATGACCTTGACATTGGAACGTGTTAATAAAATGAGCAAATGAGACAGTGTGCAGAGACATAATCAGTGCAGAGGATGAGAAATAAAACACAGGGAGAATACAAGGAGATGCATGACTGAAATAAATTATGTCAAAGGACAATTAATGCAAGGTAATATCATGAATTTGGTGACTGCTGACAAGATTTACCAGAATAAACTCTGTTTGTCTAGTGGGGATGACCAGTTGATAGGCTATCAATATGCACCACCAACCTGACAGCAAATAATACAAGTACAGCGCCACAATGTATCAGTCTGGACATATATAATGGTGATACATAAGTGTTAATGCCATCTTACAGAGCACAGCTTGGAGTATATCTGTGTCTGACTGTGTATGACTCACTGTTTAGAAAAATGAACTTCCAGTGAAAGAAATGTGGAGAGGAACTTTAAGAATATTCAGGGGCAAAGTAAAACAGGAGAGCATGGACAAACACTTAGGTGCTTATGACTGATCTTTATATATAGACCAAGAGAGCAAACGCTAGAGCAAGAAGTGATTTTAGCTAAAGCACAGTATTGCAGTGAAAAATATGCATATAATTTGGCACTGGATACATTTAGCCTGGCAGTCAGAAGAGATCTTCTAATGATGCAAGGGAAGATGTCTTAGAACAGCCTTAAAATAGGAGTATCGTCTGGAAAAAACTCTATCTAGTTGAAAGGGAGATATAAATGGTTTTAGTGTGGATATGAGATATGCTTACTAGTGAGCAAGCAGTCCAGAGGATACAGAATCCTTGACTCCTGTATACTGCACCTATGTAACCATGGTCTACCTAGCTATTTGTAACATAACACAAAACAGTTTTCATCTCTGCTTTAGATTTTGAAATTTTTGAGATATTTGCTTTCCTTTTCTTACCATTAAAAAGTCACAGAAAAAACAAATACACAAAAACATCTAACTGCCCAGATGAACTCAGAATTAACCAGCTCATATTCTGTTTTGGATATCTCTTTTTCTATATACATATTCTTCATGCAATTAGAGAGATCTGTTATCTGTTAGTGCCTGAGGTAAGAACTAGGATATTTGGTTACCTCTGCCAGGTTTTGGGTTGGATAAGGCACGATGGATGAGGTTGCCTTTGACATCTCTCCTCTCTATATATTATAGTAGTGCTACCATTAGTTGCATTAAATATCTGTGAAATATTGTTTTTTAATGTGAAAATCTGCAGCACTGAAGTCCTCCTCCTAGCTGATCCTTTGAGAAGGCTAGAATTAATGTTGTCAAGATTAGCATCTGATTGATAGTTTGACACTACCCATTTCTGACATCTCACTGGCATTATTTCATTTTGGGTTTAGAACACCTGAACAAAGTGAAGAGTTTAAAATAATTTCTGATGTCTCAGCAAAAGAAAGGCCAATTAGCTGCTGAGAAAGAAAGTGTACAAGCAAAGCTTGCTACGGTATATATTGAAATATCTAAAAACAAATGGAAAGATTGTGAACTATTATCTACTTCTACTTGATGACATCATCAAGTCTAGGAATGGAAAAAAAAGACCATCTAATTTTTTAGGGAGTAAACAGTAGTTCAAAACTACTAGGCAATTAGGTGGCCTCCTAATGTGCATTCTGTATAGCTATTTAGAGAAAAAGTAAGAAAAACTAAAATGTACTTGATTTTTTACATGTAGGTTAGTGACTGGAATTTCTTATTTAAACCATGGGACTGACCCTACCATGTGCTGTTAAATATACACTCACATTGTGGAAGACTCCTGGTCCTTAAGAAAATTTTCCTAACAAGTTAGAAAAATAAATAAGTAATAAAAAGACTCGAGAAATCCGAAGGTATTTTATTAAGAACTGCTCTTCTGCTGCTGCTATGAAATTCTGAGAAAAAAACAACATTTCATGTATATAAAACTTTCATAGCATTTAATAACCATTTTTTGTTGTCTGTAGTGGTGATATAATACTGTATTGTTTACTGTAGGATGATTTAAACTCAGTTGAAAAAATAATTCATCTTTTTTATTAATTTTTGTGCAGTTTGGGTTAATTAATCTAAGATTCTATTTACATATTCCAGAACTACCTTAATTGTACTTCCTTCAAATTCCACAGGATTTTTTCATCATGATGGAATATTGTCTGTAATGAAAATGTTGGCAGCAGCAGAAGTCCCTGCAGGACCATTTTAAATGAAAGTCAGAATGCTTTAAATCCTCCAATATTTTGTGCTCGAGACATCATTAGAAGATAGAATTGGTGTTTCTGTTTCTAAATAAAAATATCAAGCAGAATAAAGCAACTTTTATCGAACTTTATATGTGGATTTGTTTTGTTTATTCAATGATAAGAAAAAAGTGTCCATTCATTTTTTCCAGAATTATCTTCCCCTCTATTTCTTTTAAAGTTTAGATGCTTCACATCTAAACTCATCACATACTGTATATGCATGTATGTGTCTGTCTGTCTATTCCTCCAATTACTTTAAGAAGTTTAATTGTGTTGATCAGATTCCACCAGAGAAGTAAACATCTTAAACCCTTACAGTTCCTACAAGTTTAATTTAATATGAAATCTATTTAGAGCAGAGGGATCTGTCATACTACCCCAATCAGAAGACAACTTCAGGATACAAAGTCATCATTATAAGTTACTTCCAATATGGAGAATCTTAATTCACAACCTATAAGTTTTTAAACATCAATCGATGAAATTTGAGATGCTAGATTATAGAAAAACATTTCCTCGCTGCTGATCCTGCCATATAATTATCTTGTTTCTACCTTTTGGTGACATCCACGGGCCGCACTATGAGGACTGGTGCCAGTCTTCCAAGCAGGACTGGCAAGTCAATCCACATCATTGTGGAGACACACAGGCTGCTGCTGAGGCTGAGAAACAGTTGGTCCACACTGAAGAAAGCCAGTAAGGCAGCTGCTGCTTGGTTTAGTAAGAAACAGCCATAAGATAGCCAGAAAGCCTTTTTTTTTTTTTTAATAATCAGGATAAAACATCTATGAAGAATGTAAAGCTATGGGTTAATTCTTTGAATAATATGTATAAATTATGTTTTCTGATTAAAAAGAAGTCCATAAAGCATAGAACAACAGTCATCCTATCAAACAGGCATAAATACATGAATTTAAACATATACTGAATATAGTAATCTGGTATACAGGGTTTTTTTTGGAAAGAGGCAGAAGTCACCTGGAGTTGTTGTTATTGTCATTCTGCTGAAGTGAGAGGTGCATTAGTAGAAGGGTGTAGGATTATGGTTTATTTGTTGCATTACCAATATTGATCTGGAATGGCTACCTCATTGATTGCCAGTTAATTATGTGTCCTTAGTAAACCGATAAACAGCTTTGATCATGGTCTTATTTAGAAAATGGGAATTAAGTGATCTTTCTCTGGGACATGGGCATAATGGTGATTGGTCTTCACTGGTTTAGCAACGTGTGAAAGAAATTGTTTAAGTGATCCTCACTGAAATATGCCTTCTACTTTGTATCTATTTAATGCAAATGGAAAAGTACCTTGCAGGAGTGATTAATTTATTCCTAATTATATCATTATTTGCTATGCAATGTAGGTAAGGCAATCATCAAAGCCTAAAATAATTTTTAAAATATAAATAATTGACCCTGTACACAGCATTGATTCAAGTAATTATTTTATTAATTATAAATCCAATACATACTGAAATGAGCTTTAACTTTTTATGGACAGAATCTCATAATCCTACATTATAATGAAGAATCAATGGTGTTGCTTCAAAATCCATTTTACTTCTTTCAGTTAGGTAAAATGACAAATGCATTTCTAAGGCCTGCACTTTCTACTTAATATTTGGTAAAACATCAATCTCCAATTCACTGCACCCGTGCCAGAATAATAGGAAGGCATGTGTATCGGAGCAGCACTGTCTTCCAGCTCTGCAGAAAAGCTCTTCATAAATTAGTAAGTGTGTGTATATATAGTTAAGATTTACTCACCACATTCATCTGACTGTATTATTTGATCCAGTCCACTCTAAAGTTCATGCAGAGATACAGGCAGATACACTGTGCTATCAGGGAAGATGAGTAAAAGTGGTGGTATGAAATGCAGCAAGTTAAAGTATTCATAGGAAAGCTGTTTAAAATACTCATAGGACTAAATCCTTAGAGCAACATGGGCAGAGATCATCTCTGACTAAGACTTACCACTGGCATATTCTTCCTTCCTCTGCAGATCAACTGCTAAGGAAATTTTTCTTTCTAGAAAGTTTCTGGGCTTCATGAATATACACTTGGGGTGATGGGGACTCCTGCTCTGAAAAGTGGCATTGTCCCCAAGAGATGAAGCAAGGAGAAAACTGGAAAGGCTAATCTCTTCACAGGGATTTGGCTACCTTCAAAATTGACAGAAAAATACCACCTGCCTTATAACCTCCAGTTCTCCTGCAAGTGAATTAGGAAATTACTGATGCTGGGATGTAGTGGCCTAAAAACTTAGGTTTGTCTTTAATGGATATACCAGGGAGAAATCTGAAAGCTTGTTCACAAGGATTAACTGTGGCTCAGCTGTAGAATCCCTTAAATCAAGACGTGAACCAAAGGTGCTGAGAAAATCCTGCAAGTAAAGGGAAATGATTCTCCTGTACCTGGCACTTGCGACATCACATCTGGAGTCCTATTTGAGATTCCTCAGGGGAATTGAACTGTGATTGTCATCTGTTATGAATAACCAGTGTGACTGAAATAAAAGCAATACTCCAGCTCTGTCTGAAGGTCTAGAAAAGTACCCCTTGACAATGTCAGGACTGGACAGCTTTGTCAGCAATAATTTTCAAAACATTTTATTTTTATTTTCTACTCCCACTTTTGTTTAAAAAAAAAAACTGAGTGAAAATTTTATTTTTTTAGATAGCAATAGACAAAGCAAAAATTCTTCCTTTAACATAATGCTTACTTATAGAAAAAAAAAGCATTTTGAAACCTCAAAAACCTTTTTAATGAATAACTTCTGCCATGCTCTTGCAAATAAATGCTTGTTTATTTTTCATGGATTAAAGTGCATTTGAGAGACTTCATTTCCTTGCTTATATCTAATATGTACTAGCTTTACTATGCATTACTAAGTTAGCCACGATGGTATATTTGATTTCATTTTTAGGAATTTTCTTACATTTTCACAATTTCTCCTTTCTTTTTTGACAGAGTTAGAGAAAAAAAAAATGTACATGGTAATTATCATGCATAGAAATCAGAGCTGTAAATGGCTGATGCCATCCGCTGTTACCAATTGCTTATAATTTTGCTTAATGATCCAGGCTGAAGGTTAGGAAAACAAAAGAGAAATGTTCTTCAGCTGCTGAAGGTGATTTGAGGGGAGAAAATGTATATACGTAAATATCACAGAATCACGGAATGGTTGAGGTTGGAAGGGAGCTCTGGAGACCATCTAGTCCAACCCCTCTGCTCCAGCAGGGACACCTAGAGCACGTGGCACAGGGTGGCATCCAGGCGGGTTTGGAAGATCTCCAGAGAAGGAGACTCCACAAGCTCTGTGAGCAGCGTGTCCCAGGGCTCTGTCACCCCACAGTAAAGAAATTCTTACTCAGATTCAGACAGAACTTCCTGTGCTTCAGTTTATGTCCTGTGCCTTTTCCTGTCACTCGCCACCACTAAAAAGTGTCTGGTCTCATTCTTTGACACCTTCCCTTTAAGGTATTTATGCATATTGGTAAGATAGTCTCTCAGCCTTCTCTTGTTTAGGCTAAACAAGCCCAGCTCTCTCAGCTTCTCCTCATAGGGCAGATGTTCTAGTCTCATGATCCTCTTTGTAGCTCTATGGTGCACTGTCTCCAGTAGTTCCATATCACTCTTGCACTGGGGAACCCAGGACTGGACACAGCACTCCAGGTGTGACCTCACCACAACTGAGCAGAAGGGGAGGATCCCCTGCCCCGATCTGCTGGAAACACTCTTCCTAATGCAGGCTGGAATCTCATAGGCTTTCTTGGCTACAAGGTCACATTACTGGCTCATGTTCAACTTGTTGCTCATGCCTAGGTCCTTCTCTGCAGATCTGCTCTCCAGAAGTTCAACACCCATCCTGAACTGGTGCATGGAGTTGTTCTTCCCAAGGTGCAGCACTCTGCGCTTGCCCTTGTTGAGCTTCGTGAGGCTCCTCTC
The DNA here is from genome assembly GCF_000705375.1 of Tinamus guttatus. Next base: position 81,770 of record NW_010577436.1, on the reverse strand, counting down.
CACCCACTTCTCAGTATGTCCAGGTCCCTCTGAAAGGCAGCACAGCACACCAGGCTATCAGCCACTCCTAAAGAGTTTTGCATCATCTGCAAACTTGCTGGGGGGGGGACACTGGGTCCCTTCATTCAGTTATAAATCAAACTGAACTGGATGTAGTATTGACCCCTAGGGGATACCACTAGCTACAGGCCTCCAGCTAGAATTTATACCACTAATCACCACACTTTGAGCTCTGTCATTCAGCCAGTTTTCAATTCAACTCTCTGTCCACTCATCTAACCCGCACTTCTTGAGCTTGCCTATGAAGATGTCATGAGAAACAGTGTCAAAAACCTTGATGAAGTCAAGATAGACAACATCCACCTCTCCCCTCATCTGCCAAGCCAGTCATTCCACCACAGAAGGCTATCAGATTGTTTAGGCACGATTTCCCCTACACACACAAAGACACACACACATATATATATATTCTGGTGATTGTGTTTTACTCTGTATCGCAGGCATTCTTGCAATCCCCATGAAGGTTTGTGGCATGATGTGGCATCGACTGGAACAGACAGTAAAGAAAACAAGCTGACATTGCATAGACATGCAAGAAGTTGGATCCAGTGGAGTAAGTAAGAAAAAATATAATAAGTCTTTTTAAAATATTTTTATGTAAATGGTATAAACATCAGCTGAAATAAGACATCATCGTTAATTGTAGTCTTCCCTGGCACACAATGAGAATCTTTATGCGTAAAATGAATCCCAGTATATCTTCACAGATGAATAAGCAAAGATACTCACACAGAGTTTGCAGCCTACAGAACTAGTAATTTTTTACCTTTTAGATGCATTTGTATGAAGGCAATACACAAAGAAATCCAGATTTTGCTGTGTAAGGTGCTGAGCACAGGGTTATTGCAACCATACAGCATCTTTCAGAAATGTATAAACTTGATCAAGATGATGAGAGTCAATTTTACAGAAGGGACACTAAGACACAGAGATATCAAATGGGGGCACAGATATGGGGAGATAGAGCAAGCCATAAACCCAGCAGACCAAATAAAAGGAGTACTTATCTAAAATTAATATAACCATGTTATCATTGCATTTTTCTTTAGGTAATCTTGCAATCTAAAAACGGCAAATTAGGTCAGGCTTGGCACTATGCACGGCTTTAAGTAATTAGCGTATTGGAATATTCTTCCATTTAGGCAGCTTAGAGAAATGCTGCGTGTGTAGACAAGCCATAAATATTTTATTTCTGGTGATGAAGCACTCCCATACAGAAGCCATGTGGAGTTAATTCTTTTGGAACCCCAGTTTATAGCCTTAAGCATAACATAATCCTTTCTCCCTCCCCCTTTCTTAAAGAAAAAAAACTCAAGCTGCTCAGAATGCTTGTGAGAGGAGAATGAGTTGATATTAACAAGATTGTTCCATTTTGCAGCGGAAATGAAGCTAGACACTGCTGATAACCACTTGGTAGAAACCACTGAGCCACTCTAAATTGGTAGGTAATTTAAGGCTTTTCTATTAAGGAAATAATGCAGGAAGTAAATGCTTTAATTTAAAATCAAGAAATAAGCTTCTGACTGTTACATGTGAAAGGAAAAGAATTAGTATTTTATTAGAAGAATTAGCAAAAGCATTAAAAGAAAAAGCTTATTCCTTTTAAATAAATTAAGAAAACAATAACAGTAAAAAAAGATTGAAGCTCTGATAAATTGGATGTAGTATTTTTCTCTTCTCCCCTGTCTTTTTTTTTTCCCCTGAAGGCAATTAAGTGGATACTTCTTTACATAAAGCAGTATTTTCAGTTTAAAGTTGGCCACTTAAATAGGCTTTTAAGCAAACTGAATAGAATCTTCAGATACCCAAATTGCCCACAGTTAGCACCCTGGAGAAAGCAGCCTGCTCCTATTAGGTGCCAAAATACAGATTTAGAAACTTATGTTTAAAAAGGAAAACTGTTGCAAGTGCTAGGCAAGGATGGCAAGAAAACAAGAATCCTCTGTAGGTGCAATATGTTGCAGAGGAAGATCAAGGAAAGAGCTGATCTGCTGCTTAACAAGGAGAGATAGCTATCAACAGGTGATGCAAAGAAAAGTCAAAGCATTTACTGATTTTTGTTTGTTTGTTTTTGTTTGTTTGTTTATTTTTGCTTCCATCTTCCCTGACAGTAACAATATTCATCAGGCAACTCACTAAGTCACCATCAACAAGGAGGAAAAAAATCTCAGGCCAGCATAGCAGTTAGAAGAGTCAGTTAGAGAGCACCTAGGTAAGATAGATGCTTTGAACTGTCTGAGCTCGATGAAATTCACTTTATGGAACCAACTCAGGCAGTCTTGGGGTCAGTAACTTTGTGAACTCATAAGGACTAGTGAGGCTTCAGAAGCCTTGAAAAGGAAAATATGTTGTCTATTTTTAATGGGGGCAAGGAGTAATCTAGCAGGTTAACTTTAGTTGCTGTGAAAAAACTAGAATAAATAATTGAACCACTTGTATACAACGGGCAGACGCTTCTAAGGAGAAAAAGAATGTCCAAGAATAAATTATGTCATATCTATTCAATTTCCTTCTGTGAGAAGTTAAGAGTTTTCCTGAAAGAGGGAAGGAACAGAGATCATGTGGTTTAACTTCAGTAGGACTCTCTTAAATACACTAAGGAAACATGGCACCGCTGGAAGGGGAGAATATCATAGTGGGGAAGTAGTTATTACAGATCACTGTCGAGTTGGAATGATGTAGTACGTGGAATTTCACAGGGTCTGTCTTCGGTCTGACACCACTCTATACTTTCCTTAATTATTTCAACAGCATGAAGTGTATACTTATTTAATTACTAATCAGCACCAAGCTAGGAGGGGCTGCAGTAAGGTTTGAGGAAAGGACTTGAATACAAAATGGTCTTGACAAATCAGTTAAAAAGATTAAGAAAAACACAAACTTCAAGATGATTCCAAAAGGAGGGAAAATGAAAAGATCTGAAGTTGCCAGGCAGCATCCGGAGAAGGAGCTGTGCCCTGAGTAAGCCAAGCTGGGGGCTGGGGTGGCCACAGAATGCATCAAGTTGGTGGTCTCTCATACCAGGGTACTGCTTGGCATTGCCCAGAAGAACTGTGTCAGGGGCAAGAACAGGCTCCACTTACAGTCTGGTGAGCATCAGAGAAGGCCAAAATGACACATCACGTTTGAGATCAATGCTAGAAGTCAAGTCAACAAGTCAAAGTCAACCAGGGACAGGGCCGGAGGCAGAGGTGCCTACATGATGCAGGCAAGGGCCAGGGCTGGTGCCTGTAGAGTGCTCCTGGGAGAATGGATAAAGCTGTTCAAGGCAGCTTGAGCTTATTAATGCACTAAGGACTTTCCAGAAACCCAAACACCGTGACTGCAAAGAAAGACTGAAGTCATTGGGATCGATCTGTTTAGGGGAAAAAAGAAAAAAAAAATTATGAAAGGAAGTGTGATAGATTGTCCTCAAATGCATAATGAGTAGCTGGATAGAGGAAAAGAGACAAGTAAGTTTTCTCTGTGTCCCTTGTACAAAAAGAAGCGTTGGACTTTTAAACTGTAGTAAATGAGATTTAGTTTAAATGTGAGGAACATTTTTTAACTACCAAGATAAGTAACACTGGAAGAGATTTGCAGAGTGTAAAATCTCCTTCATCTATCAGAGATGTTGTGTGTATAGTTGATCATGTCTTGAGACAAGAAAATGGACTAAATGACCTCCAAGTCCCTTCTAATCCTATTTTTCTCCCATTCAAGAGCAATGTTGACCATTATATGCAGTAGAATATATATACCTTTGGTAATCAGTGTGATGATTTGTAGAAAAGGGTACTGATGTAAGACTATAACTCTTTAGACATAAGTGATTTAAATAACCAGAAATAGAATTTGCACTTTTTTGGTATGATTAGAAGTCATCTCAATAAGCTACTATTTATTAAATTATAAGATGTAATTATGGATACTGAAATAGCTACTTCTAGGTGACACATTTTGAAAATAAGCATTGGTGATCTTCTAGTGTTTGCTATGAAAGTATTCAAGAGCAAAAGTAGCTCTAGACATAATAGAAGATGTCATGCATATCTAAATACTGTGCAGATTAAAAATGTGGTTTTAAAGACAGTGCAGGGCCTGATAACCCCAAAAATAATTTCAGTCATTTGTGGATTATTCTATTCTGATTTGCTTTTCAGATCAGCAGTTGACTGAATTTGATACTTTTGCCTGATAAAATATGAAGCAGTGTATGAAGTGTATATAGCTAGCCTACAACAGTGTCAGAAGATGGAAGACTGTGATAGCCAAATTGTAGATGCTTGTTTAATCATCTGCTGTGTAGGCTAGTCTATTACTATGGCCAACATATGTTTCAGGTGCCCCATGGAGGTTTAGGCTATACATTAGTCATGGTATGTGACCAAGTTCAGCTTTAACACAAGCTCATTCTTCAGCTAAAACAGATGGGCCTCAATTAACTTTGCTTATCTCAAAGTTAGACATCAGCTCTAAGTTAGAAAAGTTCATCTGACCAGCCATGGCTATAGTTATCTGAATAATTCTTGAAACATCACTAAATATGTCAAGGGCTTGATTCAGTTGCCTAAAGGTGTGCATTTAGTATTATTTAAAATGCTCTGGGCTATCTCTGCTGGTCTCCAGATGACAGTCTGGGTGGGTATAAGTCTCCTATATCATATGTGTCTGCTCAATGTATGTCTCTGGACCTGCTCCAATAGCTCCATGTCTCTCTTGCAGTTGGGAGCCCTTAAGTGAACACAGTAAGTGTAGTAAGTAAGTAGTCTCACCAGGGCTTACTAGAAGAGGAGGACCACCTGTCTTGACCTGCTGGCAATGCTCTTCCTAATGCAACCATTAGCCTTCTTAGTCACAAGGGCACATTTCTGACTCTTTGTCACCTATCTATCTGCACTGTCCTCCATAGAAAAAAGTGAGATTAAAGCAAAACCATTTCTATACCTACCAATGTACAGCAACTCAGATAAATATCTCTGTATTCATGTAATGTATGCAGTTAATCCAAAGCATTTTTTGTGGAAGCTATGCCCTAACCCAGAAAGTGGGTGCACATACAGATTTCACAAATGTATTGTATCAAAGTTTAGAATTATTCCTCTAACCCTGTTAGGCTCCTGTTGTTTCAGACATCCCAATAATTACTGTGAAATGCTATATATTGACCTAGACTCTTTATACTGTCTTTCTGCCTTGAAATAGTATAGAACTACAGGAGGCAGTACCAAATGGCTCTGCATGGAAGGAGATGAGGGTTTGTCCCCAGTAATTACTGTATTTCACTCTTTCTAGTGCCTAGCAAAATTTTCACATAGAACGGAAAAGATTTAGTGAGACAGAAATAACTTTAGAACTTGTATTTGGCATTATTTAAGGTTATGATCGAGATAGGATAGACAGTACTAACTCTTATAATAAACCCGAGGGTTTTCTTTTTTTATATATATGTTTTTCAGAAATAAAAGGGGAAAGAAGAGAAATGCACACTGTGTGAAAGTGACATTTTCATTTCTATTTAAAGTTCCTCTACAAAGCAGACCTTCAGAGGTATTCCAGTGCTCTCTCATTTATATATATATATATATATATTTAATGTGTGTGTGACTCTGGAAAACCTTGTATAAACAATCAATGTGGAAGACGAAAGAATGTTCTTTTCCTCATTTCTGTTAATCCCAAAATGCCACTATTTGCACAGTTTGCAAATACAGACATAGTGCTATTCATTACAACACTGGTTAGCAAGAAACAACATAAAAGTTAACACTGAATTTTAGTTTAGAGAAAATATTACTAATTGCATTACCAGCAAACACTGAACAGGATTTACAGAATCACAGAATCACAGATTTACTTGTGCTTGGCATACAAGGCTATATAGTACAGGATTCCCTGGAGATACCACTAAACATCTGCTGTAGGGTGTCCCTCCAGGACACATCTAGGAGAGGCCATCTCTAGGAGGTGAGTTCACCCTCATCCTTGCTTTGTGACTCTACTATGAGATGAAGAACTTTAGGTTACAGAGGAGCTCTGAAGGTAGATCTGAAGCAGCTTTGGTTTTGGACAGCCTTAGCCACAGAAGGAAACCAATCCTTCCTCTTCCTGGTCTATTAAGTAGATAATTTAAAGTGACATCCTACAGCATCTCAAGTTAATTGAAAGTGTTAAATGAAGAATGATTGACATAGTCAATTCTTGATTTTATATAATTTACACAGGCTTATGGGAAATGTCTCTGTTCTAATCATTTTCCTCCCCACTCCACATTTAGGTATATGACTTTCTTATGTGTTGTAAATGCTTTTCATACACTGAGTATAAGCCTTTATATCTCACTAGATTTCATATAGGAATAGAATATCTGTGTGCTGAACTCTTTCAGTTATTTGGGGAATAATAATGAAACAGTAAGTGCAAGATTAGTCAAAGTACTAATTTGTTGTAATTCACAGACAGAGTGTCTAATACATCAGCTCTGCTTGAGGCCCTATAATGAACCATGTAAAGCATCTGAAAAATTGACCTTGATGTTTTGGAGCTAAAATGCTTTAAACTAATAAACAAGCACAAAGACAAAAATATGCAACATAAACTATACCAGTGATACTGCACTATAAGAAGCTACATTTTCAGTGATGCAATCAGATCATCTCTTGCTCAGGAGTTCAGATGACATTGAGCTATAATTACTCAAACTTAAATAACTAAAGAAATAATTTCAATTTCATCAGGACTTTTATGGATTTCATCACTTAATTTACAGCTTCAGTAGAATGATCACAATTAAAAAGTTCTGTCATTTTGTAATATGAGCTTACTCTAGGAGATGTTCCCTTTATACATTATGGGAAATAGCTATGGAACCAGGGAAGTTCTTTGTCGGTAGATTTTCTTTGAATAACAACTGAATGGATTTAAATGCCAGCATCTGAAGCTGCTAAATTTCATCGTGTGAATCTTAATGTACTACAGATGACTGGGTAGACACCTGGGTTAGGTAGCTATTTGAAGAGGCAAGTGGGCTTAATAAAATGATCTCCTCAAAGCTACCTTATTCCATATGTAGGACAGTGAGAAAAAGAGAAAATTATGAAAGGATTTTGTTATTTTTCATAAAATGCATTTTTGAGAGGCTGCATAGATCCTTTCAGACATGGGAAATGTTCTACAGTGGTTATAGAGAGGGAAGAATATACTGTAAGAGGATCCTTTAGAGAGTTCATCATCTATTGCTTGTTTTTGTAGAAAAAAAAAGAAAAGAATGACACATCTTTGTACATATTTTTGGTATGTAGGTATCTTTGGAGGATGCCTGTGGAGAAAGGAATAATTATTAATGATAATTATTTAATTAGCTTTGGATATTCAGAAATAGATATGATAGTGATAGACCCTGATCTCTACCCATGGGCAAGGCTGTATGTGATTCTGTAAAATGAAGAGGAATACAAACTTCCCTGATTATTTAAAGCATTTTAGAAGCTTTGGGGTCATCACATTCCTGATTGATTGAGATTCATCTCTCCTTCTCTTAAAGAACTTCCTCAGTGCATTTTTGGCACAATTGTAATATTTTAAGGCAAATTTATACTGAAATTTTTCTAATCAGAATCTCTGGTGAGAATCCCAAATGGAAAAAAAAATCTCAGACAGTATATTTTTAAAGCATACAGCTATTTGGAATCTGATTACTTTTTCACATTTTCATACAAAATGGATTAATGTGTCCCTGTCTTTATTACATTTTCAACACTTGTCATTCACGATTAAGCCAGCACTATGAAGATATATTACACAGCAGTATAAGTGGGCACACTAAAATACAGTATATATGTGCCTGAGAAGTTAAAGGCAGCTTGATTTGTGTTACTTTTGCATTAGATGTAATGTATCTAAAAATATTTTACAAAACTTGAGAGTCAATAATCTGAGGGGAAATATAAATAAATAGATGGAAGCTTACAAAAAGGGGAAAGAGAGTGAGAGAAAAGTGTTAATTAAATCAATCAGAAGACATGTGGTAACGTGATAGAGTGCTATGAAGAAAGCCAGATGCAATTTCTTGCAGATCAACAGCTCAAATCAGAAATTGCCACACAATTGGAAGCACCTGCTCAAGGGGCCCAGTGCTGGAATTGCAGAGGTTATTATGGGGCAGGACCAGTGTGTACTGGCAAGAGCCCTAGAGAAGCGCCTGCCTCAAATTATCCCCAGTTCTATTTGTGAAAATATTTCTCTTATTAATCTCAGCATAACTTGTGTATGCAATTTACGCTGCCTCTGCATATGTTGCTGCAGAGGCCAGAACATCTGTTGTTGCCTCCAATGCGATGCCTGATCCCATTGCTGCTGTTCCAGCCCCTCTCCAAGGCTCCCATTGGTTTCATGGAGTTCTTAGTTTGTTCTTAGGTGAAGAGCTGCACCTGCATTTCCCAAAATAGGCTTGCACTCAAATATGATTTGAGCTTGTAATTAGAAATTAGAAGTGCATAAGAAAGCAAGGCTATCTTTTGGTTAAAATTTATCACCTTTTTTTTCCTCTTATAGCAAATTCACCTCCCTGAATTTCTATGTATGGGATCTGACTAAAAATGATATCTCTAAAAAACAATGAAAAAGCAAAATTTGCTTTTCAGTTCATGACTACCTTCTCTGACAACGCTACAACGATCCATCTGAATGCAACTTGTTACATGATAGACTTTTTCCCCCCATCAGGAAGTTGCAAAGGAATGGCATACTAGCCCATTTAAGTCTGTATAAGTCTTGCCGTTTATTTCTGGGGGCAAGGATTCTTTTCAAGCATTAGCAGTAAAATATATCTGTCAATGAAAGGGTGCAGCTGCCATCTTCAAAACCAGTGTGCTGACAGATTTAGCAGAGTATAATTATAAAATGATTGTGCATCACCTCTAGCAAAACTTCAGCTTGGCAAGAGTTTTATAACATCTTTTTACTGTCTTTCCTGTAATCTGTCACAATAAGTACAGTAGGGAGAACAGAATGGGTTGTGTTTTGGACCCTGCTTGCTGGCCTGTCTTGGAACTGGTATAGCACTGTCCCCATGCAATAGACGTCAATTTGATAGAGATTGCAGTATAGGGGCCAGGCCAGCCTAAAAGAGCAGTTTCAGATCCATTCAGCCCCAGACTTTGAGGACATCTAGTGCTTTACTTAACGGTGCTTCTCTGTGGGGAAAGCAGGGGAAGTGAGCTCCAGGCACCACTCAACTTCCCTCTCCGACACAACGAGACTCGTTCCATCATGGTCCTGTCTGAGCTGTGCCCTTGCTGTATATCTGAGACAGTTAAGGGCTTCTCCTCGTTTCCCCTAGTTTATCTCAGTGGTACCGAGTTGTTCCCTCTCCTGTGACGCTCTGCTCTCTCTTCTTCATTTATCACCCATGCTCTTATTGCCTGACTCCTCTGCTTTGCCATCAGCTGCCAGTATGCTAGATGCTATGCACAGCTGAGATTATTCACATCTGAACTGTTTGCTTTGCATACTGGTGAACTCTTTGCATATAAAGAACACCTTTAAAAGCTACAGAAAAATACTGAACCTCCTTTGTATCTCTCTCACCCATTTTTCTCTCCAACTGTTCTTATTTGTTTCCGGTAACTGATCTTTCATCAGAATCCAGTGGAAAGCTAATTTCTTTACTTCAGAATAATTTGGGGTATTTTTTTCCCCTGGTTGCATTTTCTCTCCAAGGCTGTTTCCAGGAACCAGTGCAGTTTCACGCTTAGGGAGCACATGGAAGAGTGCAGTTTCAGTGTTGGGTTTTTCTCCCAAAGAAGGGAATGTAGGGGTTAGCTGTCTGCTGGGAATTATGAGAACAAGATTCTAAAACTCACTACTTTAAATTATTCTAAAAGCCATGGCCCAGAAGGTGTAATTGGCAGGGAAATGTAGAGTTTGTCAGCGCAGCTCAATAATTATCTAGTCAGAACTTCTGAATGAACTCTCCCCAGTAATTTTTTTCAGTCCTAGACAGCTCTGAAGCGATTTTATTTTGGCTTAAGCATTGTGAAGTATTCATGATTTTGTGCAGCATTCTCACTTTTCCAGATGAATAATACATTTTATATTCCTCGCTAATGTTACTGGGCCTGGGTATTCCTTTATTATTATTAATATTATTATTATTTTGGAGAAACAAGAGTGATTGAGTGCTAAATCTGTTTTGTACAATACAATATATGGCAGGCTGAAGTACCCCATTCCCTCATTTTTTTATTCATATGATACATGAAAAATGGCATAAATGTATTTCATTGTGTCATCTAGAATCTGTGTAGCCAGCAATAATGAATATGCTTTACTCTTCAGCTCAGTAGTGTTTCATTTCTTTCTGACAAGATTATTTGACAAGCAGACCCTGCATTGGCAATGTTGTTTATTTTCATAGGCATGTAAATTATGTTGACAGTCTCATAAACATAAATTGGCAGGCATACTGTCCCACAGCAATGCTTGTTAAAGTACACTAATGGAATATAATAAATAAATTATTCTAAAGTATTTATAATATGCTTGCATGCCATTAGATCTTGCAAAAGTTATTCAGCATAGGGAAATGTTATATATTTTTTATAGTGCACAGTAAGCTGTTGGTCAGTTATTTGATGCTACTAAGTAGGATCAGATATGCATAGATTCATCCTCAGGGCAGTATTTGGCCTCAGAATAAGGCAAACACCAACTTATCCATCCTGCAAATGTTGTATAGTTTTTTTTTTCTTTGTACCCATTGATTTAATTTGTCCAGCACAACTACGTGGGAGATAAGTGGAGGAAAAAGCATTTCTAATCTATTACTAAACTGATTAGTTGGTAGTTGTTTGTTGGACTTGGATGCAAAAATGCATGTGGATGTGCAAAGAATATCTGAGACAAAGATATTGCTGTGGAAGTCCACAGAGCATGTATGATAATTATTTACTGTTGGTCCAGGTCAATGGTACATTATTTCTCCTTTCCCAAGCTGATTCAGCTGTTTTCCTGGTTTTCCATGAAAGGACTTAAGACTCCTCATATAGAGAATCAGCAGTTTAAGGCTTCCTGGATGCAAGTGAAGTACATTTCACACCAGGATACAGGTCTATATCCACATGATAGGCAGCAGTCTTGGCTTGGGGTAGAATTTATCCCTCAGAAATTCAGACTTCTAAAATCATGTGCCAGGAATGTGTCTAGGATTCCTTCGTTGCTAGTGGAGGCAATAGGAACCTTTGGAGGACAATTCATTTCACTTAATTTATAACATGGCAAATCAGGGAGTCTATTTCTCTTCATTTAGGTAGCCTCGGTGACTAACTTAGATTTAGAAAATAAACTTTTAGCAACCCAAAGTTAGGGAAAATTAGTTCCACCTAGAGAATATGGAAATTGAAAAGGTATTCTCCGTAGTGCTTTTTCTCATTATATAATCACCACTTTATGAATCAGCTATAAATAATAAGCAGCATCTAATCTTCTCCCTGGGATAATTAAGATAATGATAGAAACAACTCCAGAGCACTTGGCTATCTCCTATATCCTTGACACGTGTCAAGTTGGTGTCAATACAAATATCTCACAGAGACTGTTGGCTGCTTTGATAGACTAGGTAAGATTTTTTGTCTCAAATCCTGAAATATTTAGTATTGATGTGAGCAGGAGTTCAAAACACCCTTAAACATCTCCTGCTCCTAGAGCCATTTTAGTGCAGGTTGGAGTCCCTGGCACTGTTAAGAGCTGTCTGGTTAATTCCAGCTCCTGGTGACTCCTGAAAACCATGCCAGAAGTCATGACAAGACAGCCTGGAGGCACTGCCAAAAATGCTCTTTTCTCCTTGACTTTCTCTCTTTCAAGACAGGACAGAGCATTTAGTGTTGGTGCTGAGTTTTGTGGTAGCACCCTCCTTCCAAGGGCAAAGCACTTCCAGGCAGAACTTAAGCTGATAAAACTGTGCTGTAAAAGCACAATATAGAAAGAACTTTATTGTTGTGGTTTCATATTGGACTGGATTCAATGGAAGTTCTCTTAAACAAAAATGACTGCACAATATGGCCCATAATTTCATTATTTCTTTACCCTTTCCTTTGCCGAAATAAATATTTATTGAGCTCAACTGGGGAAAAAAAAATCCCTGGCATTCTCTGTGCGCCACTTTATGTATGAGCTTTCCTATGTCTCATTTCTCCATGACAACCTCATTTGACAGGCAGTCCCTGCTTTGGCAATGTTGTATCATATTTTCTTAGGCATGTAAATTCCGTTGACAGTCTCATAAACATAAATTGGCAGGCATACTGTCCCAAAGCAATGCTTATTAAAATACACTAATAGAATAGGATAAATACATTATTTTCAAATGCAGGCAGAAAATACACACAGGTTCATGTGATACTCCTGCCACTGATTGATGGGGACTACTGTTAGTGACAGCTAACAAAATTTTGAAGTCTGTGGTATGGGTTCTGTAGCAAGCACTCCAGGTCCATGTGAATTTGCCACCAGTTGCTGTCTTGGTCTTCTGCCCCAGCCCCACCTCTAACATAGCCTGTTTTTTGTGTGTTACTCCAGTATATTTTCAGCCTCTCCCTAAAACACTCTTCACCACTAGTTTCTCCCCAAAGCTTTTTCTAATCCTCAAAATAATCACAGATATTGGTGCACACAAGGAATTTCTTCACTATGGATCAGTGTCTGACTGTTGCCCTCTCTCATCACTGACTCAGTTCATTCTATGTTGTCGCAAAAGGAACAAGGCTGGCGGCCTACACGAGGGTACATTTTTATGCTGCAGGAGCAGGAGGAAACCATAGGAAATTTCTGATTTCCCTGAGCTGTAATTCCTCTGTTGTATGTATGGGATGGTGAAGAAACCAGATTAGGACTGCAAATTTGTTCTTATGACAGTAGTAACATTCAGGCAACAGTAATGAAATTGTTATTAATAAGATCAATTCTGCATTCCCACAAGATTTTCCATTAAATTGGATAGATATTCTAATAACTTTTTTTTCCTGATGATTGTATAATCAGAGCATTATAATAAAATATCTATAATTACTTTTTAAAGTCAGTAGTTTTATTCAATTCCAGTTATTCAACTCATTCTCCTTGAGAAACTCAACTAAAGAAAAAATCTCAACTAAAGAAAAGAGATAAAAGTTGGGTCTGTTTGAAATTTCCTAAAACTAGAATATAATTATTTTAAAATGAGGAAAACAATATCCCAGTATATTCTTATGTTTTTTTATTTATCATATATTTTCCAACTTTTAAAATGCTAGCAATTTTTTACATTTTGTTAGCAAAATACAGTAACAAAAATACAGTAATACATGTTTTGTTGCCTTTGACTACATGTATTTTAAATGTAAATAAATAAATGGAATTTCAGTTGTAACAATGGTTTGAAAGGCTTTCTAAAGGAAAGGTCTTTGCAGATTCGTCTTTCTTAAGAGAGAGAAGTTACTGCTGTGTTTAAAGATGTCTCAGGATTAATCATCTACTAGTTTTTAGATGTCCTCATTGTATTAGTGGGTGGGTGAAATAATTTCTGTGAGACAGGTCTTGGTGCACCTGGCATTTAATAAGTAAAAGACTGAACATAAATGCAAGTAGTGGGGAAAATGTTTCAATAGCACAGTACAAATTCAGAAATAATTTAAAATGAGCCTTAAAGTCTTAAGAAGGAAATTTTCAAAGGAGAAGACAGAAGTCTGCAAAGATTTTCAAGACTGTGTAAGTAGGGAAGTTATCTAAACCCAGAACAAATACAGCACTTATGAGCTTAAAATATAACTTAGGTAGAATTTAAGTGCTACTTTTAGGAGAACATTTCAAGAAAATGTCCTCTAACTTGTCTGAGATATAACAGGCATTTATGTATTTTTGGTAAGTGGTTAGAAGGATACCTACGCACAAGCTAATCAACTCAGGCTCTCAGTATAGTCGGTATCAAGAAATGAGCACTTTTAGAATGCAATTCATCTGATTCATTTTCAGTTTCTACCTTCAAATTGATCAGAATTTCACCCATGAAATGTCCCATCCTCCTGTTTGATCAGAAAACAGTCTAAACAGGTGTCCCATAGTAAACGTTTAAATTTAGCCAGATGAATTCTACTTTTGATCACTGTATACTCCGGAAGAAAAAGATCAGATGGAGTTGCAGGAGTAAGGCTGACTGTAGAACATTGACAAGGATATGCTATGAGAAAGAAGGAGAATGGTCCAACAAAACATGGCTGAAGTGGAATCACTCCAGGATGTGCAAGTAAATAAGAAAGAGTTTATGGGACAGCATTATGTGGAAAGCAATCTGATAGTTTACGAGAATGGTTAGTGACCAGTTAGAGTTAGACCAATGTGGGTGACAGAAGGAGTTATTTCCTGTAGATCACCTGATTAGGAGGAAGAAACGGATGAGGCCTTCTTCAGACAGCTAAAAGAAGCCTCTCATCCACAGGCCTTGGTTCTTTTTTTATCAGCCACACTGATGTCTGCTGGACACACAACTCAACCTGGGATAAGCAATCCAGGAGGTTTCTGGAGTGCACTGATAACGACTTATTTACAAAGGTGTTCATGGAGCTGATGTGGAGGTCCATGAGGCTGGACCTCATGCTTAAAAACAAGGATAGATGGGTCAAGGATGTGAAAGTCAGTAATGCAGCAACCACAAGATTGCGGGGTTCACTCTTCCTGATAAGAGGAGAGGAGGGCAAAATGTAGGATCACAACCTTCAAACCTAGGACAGCAGACTTCAGCCTGTTCAAGGATCTGCTTGGAAGACTCCTATGCAATACAGCCCTGAAGGGATTAGGGATTCAGGAGACCTTGTTAAACATAAAAAAAAAGTGTACAAGGTATGGAAGTAGGGACAGATGATCCAGGAGGAATCCAGGAGACAGATGATCCAGGAGTTTGTAGATACCCTAGAGTAAACAAGAGCACCTTAGTTTATCCTCTTGTCCTGAGCAGTGTGCTCAAAAGGGGAAAATTCTTGTTACTTCTCTAGGAATTGTTATCTCAAGCCTTTTTAAAAAACAAAATGCAAAATAACACCTATGACAGAGATCCGAACACTGGATTTTTCCACCCCTCTGCCCTTCCCAGTGACATCTTGAATTGCTTGATGTTTAAAAGGTGCACTGTTCACTTCACACGTGTCCAAGATTACACTTTATTCTCAGACCGAGACTCTGGATATTTTTCCTTTTCGGCTACAGAAAAATCTGTTAACTCCTGTATTGCATATAATTATTTATACATGTGTACACAGGCACGATCTAAATGTAAAATTAGCATTAATTAAATTTTTCCTACATACTTGACTCATAATTATTCTCTAGCTATAAGAAATAAATAGAGCAAGTGAGAATCTCAGGACAGGAATAGTACAACGAGTTAGAGAGGAATAGTACAACATAGGTTAAGAAGAGAGGAAAATTATTATGAGATTATTTTTGCTTTAGAAAGAAATTAATTCCACTTGCTCATGATGATTAACCACTGATAATTTGCAGGCTTTTTTTAGGTGACAGTCTAAAATGCTAAGTCTTAGTAAAAAGCATGGGAATCAGTAAATATGCCTGAAGTGCAAATAGTAGTATCATACATAGGGACAAGTATTATTTAATTTGCAGAAAATATTAAAAAAGATCCCACTGAGTTCACTAGACATACCATTGCTTGTTTTAATCTGTACAAATAAGGTGGAAGGACAATATAATTAGTAGTTCCATTTTGTAATGGCAATAGAAGGAGAGGAAGAACACAGTAATGAGTAGGATAAAGTTCTGAATGAGGAAGCTAAAGATAAAATGGAGTATAAAGTCAACATTTTTGTGCCTATGTAACTACTGTTGAAGTTGGAGCATATTGCTGACTATTGCTTTGAAATAAAAAAAAAAAGATGTGAAATGCTCATAGCAGGGCACTCACTCGTTTTAATGTGTCTTAAAATCTGAGAGACAAGGTTTGTAGGGAGAAGCAATATCTTTTATTAAACTAGCTGATACAGTTATAAAAAGAGACCAGCTTCCAGGGCAGGAAAAAGGTTTGTATGCCTGAAGCATGTCAGTTTTCAAACCATAAACCTCAGTTAATAAAAGAGCTTTCCTCTCCCTACACCTTGCCTCTGTCAGTCCTTGAATACCATCCCTAATGATCCTATTACTTAAAAATAAGAAAAAATTTCAACCAATTCAAGAAATATCACCTCCTATCAGATTTCTCAATTTTGTCATAGCCATTGTCCAAAGCTGAGCAAATGAAAAGAATGAGGAGCAGTTAGTTTGAGACTCTACATAACTCACAAAGAGCTCACGGTTCTGCATTTTTTAATGTGGATACAAATTTTTCTCTAAGTTTTGGATCAAAGGGATGATTTTCAAAAGCAAAAATAGGAGTGGAGTACCAATCTCGTTTTTTTTTCAAAAGAGCTGGAAAACTACAGCTTTTAAACAGATCTTCTCCTGATAGTTCACTGTAGAAGTTCTGCTAAATTCTCTATAAAATTAACCCTATGGAAACAACCGAAGGTCTTTTTTTTTTTTTTTTTTTGATAAACAATTACTTAAGGGAGAAATATTTCTAGCCTACCAGAAAACAGTAAACAGAAACAAAAATTAAGTATCCTTAATTAAATCTAGACATAGTACACTGATCCCTTTTTTTTTTTTTTTTCTGTTTTGGGTATTAACTTTAAAACCTTAATTAACACAATATTTAACCAAATTTTTAAAAAGTAATTTTGAATCAATAACTGGTGTTACTATTTGCTAATGATTAATCTACTCTGATTAGACTGTAACACATCCCTAACATTGGGACTTCTACTGGATTATCCTGCAGGTAGGAAGAAATGTTTTCTATTCTTTGATACTTAGATTATAATAGCTTCTTATGCACCAGCTCTTCTGAAACCTTTCAGATAGATAGGCCACCAAAAATTCAGGATGATAGCTGAATACAGTGATGCCTGTAATATTATCAACCAATTCAGTGTCTGCCTGATGCACCTTGCTTGTATATCCAAAGTTAATACTATTTTAGAACTGGATGGAGAAGGAATTTTTCCTTCAGGCCATGCTGGCAGGCTGTCAATACATTACTTCCTTCCAAGAAAGAAAATAAGTGGTTCTCCTTAAGGCTGCCTGGAAACATAAAAGATCACTGTTTCTGAAGGGAGGTGGGACATTGTCAATACCCTTCCCTAATTTCTGCTCAGTCTTCTGATTATGGCTTTTAATCTTTTCTAGCCAATATAAATTTCTTAGAAGATGCCCAGAATTATTTTAAAACCTGTAGGTAGTGGATGAGTAAGACAGATGAACCCTAAGTATTGTTTCCAGTAGACAGAAATTGTAAAGTCTAGATACAGGAATGTGCATGACCTATTTAGGAAAAAATATTTCTGCATTTCTTAAATGAATAAATATATTACCCAGTTTTTAGACTTAAACTCTTTACTGAATTTTCTGTAAATAGATTCAGTCACACTATACTTTATTTCATTATCTAAAAAAAAAAAAACAAAATCTATACAGTACATTGATGAGAGCAGGATGGAATAAAAAAAAAAAGTGAGGAGTTGTCAAAATGAAAAAAAAATAAATTAGGAGTTCTTCTATTTAATGATTCTCACCAAATAAGTTACCCTATATGTGAGTATGAACTGGCAAGAAGCTCACTTCATAGGCTGATGTGGAAGATAAAATGTAAACAAATAACATTTTTGGTGCCAACTCAGAGAAATCAAGGGATTTGTCAGAATGCTAAATCCAACAGCTTGACTACACCCAGACATGGCTTAACCTAATCCTCATCATCAGAGACAATAAGCATGTCAAACTTCCCTCAGCAAGTTTGCTGATGACACGAAACTGGGAGGAGTAGCCGATACCCAAGAGGGCTGCGCTGCCATCCAGAGGGACCTGGACAGACTGGACAACTGGGCGGTGAAAAACCTCATGCAATTCAACAAGGCCAAGTGCAAGGTCCTGCACCTGGGGAGGAATAACCCCAGACACCAGTACAGGCTGGGGACCGACCTTCTGGAGAGCAGCTCTGCAGAGAAAGACCTGGGTGTCATGGTGGATGATAAGTTGACCATGAGGCAGCAGTGTGCCCTCGTGGCCAAGAAGGCCAATGGGATCCTGGGCTGCATTAAGAAGAGCATCTCCAGCAGGTCGAGGGAGGTGATCCTGCCCCTCTACTCAGCCCTGGTGAGGCCGCATCTGGAGTATTGTGTCCAGTTCTGGGCTCCACAGTACAAGAGGGATGTGGAGCTGCTGGAGAGAGTCCAGTGCAGGGCTACAAGGATGATCAGGGGCCTGGAACATCTGCCCTATGAGGAGAGGCTGAGGGAGCTGGGCCTGTTCAGCCTGGAGAAGAGAAGGCTGAGAGGGGATCTAATCAGTGTATATAAATACCTCAAGGGAGGGAGTGCAGAGGACGGGGATGGTGTCTTTTCAGTGGTGGCCACTGATAGGACTAGAGGAAATGGCCGGAAACTGAAACATCAAAAATTCCATAGGAACTTAAGGAAAAATTTCTTAACAGTAAGAGTGACAGAGCACTGGAACAGGCTGCCCAGAGAGGTTGTAGAGTCTCCTTCTCTGGAGATCTTCAAAACCCGTTTGGACGCAGTCCTGTGCCACGTGCTCTAGGTGTCCCTGCGTATGCAGGGGGGTTGGACTAGATGATCTCTAGAGGTCCCTTCCAACCCTAAGCATTCTATGATTCTATGATTCTATGTCTACTCCGACATGTGTGGAACATCACACATTTAATTTATCAGGGCCCTGAATGGAGCAGATACTAGGCTGTTCTCATCCAGAATCTTGTTAGGATTGTTGCTGAGCTCACATGTGTTGTCTCTTAGTGATGACAGATAATTTTTAGGTAGTGTTGCAGACTAGTAAAATTGGGAAGTTGGCACTAAAATACAGAACTACTTACTGGTATAAATCCAGTTTCCAGGATTTATGACTAAGTCATTTAAAAGGATGCTGTAGGATCTAGTTCTTCAGTTTTCTTGGAAAACAGCCTCTTCCAGACCTTTGGAGGCTCTGAGCAGGACTGGCCCAAGTGCTCCAGTACCATTTTCCTGGGACTGGGAGTGCTGTGCAGCATGATGCTCAAACCTTTGGGCAGAGTTGAATGAAGTCAACTTGGTTCCAGCCATGCAATGAGTTTGGGCTCGGGGCCAGACCTATTGGATCTGGTGGCAAAGTGGGTAGTGGCCAGGTAAGGAATAGAAAAAAAAAGAAAAAGGGACAATACTCTTGAGCTGGAAAAGGCCAAGGTAGAGGCTGTGTCTACTTGTCTTCCCAGCATCCCAGCAGGATCATCTGAAAGACTCTGTAACAGCTTTTCCCTGCAGTCATGTATCTTTGAACTTCTCTTCCCTGCATATACTGCATTATCCTTTTTTCCATCGTTACCCAAGTGGTCCAGCCTACCACTAGCACTGAAGAAATAGAACATGATTCTCTCTAACATGAAAAAAGACACTACACTACAGTTCTAAAAGAAAGTTGGAAGGAGACTGAGACCTTGAAAATGCTACAGAATTTGAAAAAAGTCTCAATGTGATGTCTCCAGATCTTGTGCTGAAAAGTGTGGAATCTAGATGGCCCATCCTGCATATTGAATATCAGTGAAGCAGGTGACTGTACCCCAAAGGGACCGCTTAACCCTATTTTCCTAAATTATATAGCCATTACTTAAGAACTGTGTGTTTATCTGTAGTCAAACTGCTTGATAACAAAATCATAGCTCACAGACTAAGCAACGTAAAGGGAAGGCAAAGCAGATTTACTATCAGGAAGTGCACTCCGGTCAGAAAAACTTTCTGAGACATTTCAAGCTTCATAACATATTGCTGTCTCAGACATTACAGTAAACAGCCTATTAACAGTTTTGCAAAATGAATGCTGACCTCCATGTATTTATTTCCTTGTATTTTTCAATATTTCAAATAGAAGCTCTGGTGCTGGACTTCTCTCAGTTCTGAGACAGCAAAAAGTTCTGAAGCTTGAAATGACTTGGTTTGCTGAGGCTGCTATTTTTGCTGAAATATCAACTTATTTTATACAGTATAATATTGATTCATTTTGTATCCTCTTTGAGAAAAAAATCTCGATGAGCTGTGTTCCTAAGCTGCCCTTATTCTCCTTATTCAATGTCCCACTTTACTTGTTCCTTTCTATTCCAGGGAAAGTCATTGCCATTTTTCAATTTTAATTGATGTATGAGGTTTTTTTGAATCATAACTCTAGAGTAGGGTGATGAGGAAAAGAAAAATAAGGGAGAGAATGAAAAGTGGGGAGATCAATTGATTGATCTATCTATCTATCTATATAAAAATAAATTAACAAAGCAACCTTTCACTGTGATAGGAATGCAGGAACTATGAAGTAAAAGAACAGAAGATTGATGCATTACTGCTAGACTCATGGCCTATCAAATCCCTGCTGCCAATCCTAGCAGTAGCCAGTGGGAAGGGAAGAAATCAATACTGATGCAATGATGTGATTATACCACACCTCCTGCAGGTGTTAATTTGGAGACCTGTATTTGATGCTTTGATGTGGGCAGGTGTCCCAACCTTTGAGTTCTCTGTTCAGCTGAATAGAAAGTTGTTGAAGCTGAGGCCTAAAAATATATATTTATTTTTTGTTTTGATGTCATAGGCTGTGTCTGAATTAGTACATCAACAGAGGCTGGAATTTTTTTTTTTTTTTTTTTTTGTCTGGCCATGTCCACAATATGAAGAAAAGGATGTTGAGGAGCAATTTCATGGATATGTTACTTTGGGCATCTAACTTAAGTTAGTCTTGAAAATTTGACTAACATGCTAGTCTTTTACAGCAGGTGCATTATTGCTTTTAAAAGTTTAGCTCTTCGTATCTTAACACTTAGAAAAATCTTTGAAATGTAGTACTTTCTTGAAAAGGCCACAGACTGGATGCTCTTAGTCACTGAGATTTCCCATCAGGTTTAGGAGAAACAGTAGTTGGATCCTGCACTAGCAGCCTGTGAAAATGCCAGTCACACTCCCAATACAAAGTGTGACAACTATTAAAGGGACAGCACTAGGACATGAATGTAGGAGTGCGGGGAACTGCTGGCTGGTATCATTTCAGCTGTGTCCACTGTGGCGCTGCATCCAGCTGTTTTCATGGATCAGAGCAGGAGAAATGCTGATGCCATTTAATGCTCTGTCAATTAATACAAAAGTTCTTTATTATTTCTTCTCTAGGACAATTTTACTTCCTGATTTCATATATTTTAATCCATTTTTTTTCTCAGATTTTTAATTTATTTTTAGAGTTTCCAAACGTAGGTGAATTCAACTTCATGAAAATGCAGACAGCCCTCTCAGTCAACCCTGGAAGAAGAATAACCATCTGGACAAGCCAGTGTGGCTCATCTGACTTTTGGGATTAAATAATTCCAGTTTCTATAGGCAAAAACACACAAGGATGAGACTGAGCCAGTATAGCATCATACCTGTTTATAAATAGGAAAATAAATGCAGAAATATCCAGACAGGCTTATTCCTGTATAAATGAAGCAAAAGTCTTTCACTTTTCCACTATTGCCCCATAGTCACAATCTTTTCTTATGGGGTGAAACGTAAATAAACTTAAAAGCTAGTGAACCCACTTTCCTCTTTTACCATGTAACCAGTATATATATCACAAGATCCTGAGACACAGCACTTAATAATCAGGGATGTAGTGTTCCAGTAACCTATTCTGAGAGGTTAAATGCTTTGCATACTTCGATTGCCTCACACTTTTGCCTTCTTGCTCTCCCTGCACACTCCTTTTTTTTTATGTATTCAGTGAGTCATGTCAGAGATATTACAGCCAGTTATGTGTTATCTTGATCACATTTTGACCATACTTTATATTCGTTTGTTATTTTTCCAAACTAGTTAAGTGGCAGGTTAAATTAGAAAGCAGGCTGACTCATTGATAGATTATGCTAGATTGAAGCTTAAATTCAGAAAATTGTCCCTATTCTGGGAAGCACTTCCCTATGCAATTAACCATAAAAATTCTTGCGTACTGTACTCATTTGGGATGTTTGCAAGTGAAGTCACATTCATAAAATAACAGTCTCATAAAAATATTTGAATCAAAAGAAATTCCAGGAAAAAACTGAAGCCTTAAATCTAGTGACAGCATATGTAGTATTTATGCAAAGTCACTTACTTTATAGGATACATCTGATGAGTCACAGAATGAAAGACTAAAAAAAAAAAAAGTAGGAAAATACATCGGTTGCAGTGTAGGTGTTCTTCAGTTGGAGAAACAGAAACATTTTTCCTCTAAACTTAGCATATTATTTGAGAGTAGAATAAGCAACAACTATAAAAGGTGTTCTAAGATACAGATCCAATAACCGAGGAATCTACTCTGGAAATCCAAACTTCTTACTTAGTCCAAACTTATTGCTAAAACTAAGATTTCTTCAGAAATACCCTTACAGTAAGTCTATTCAAAAATAGTGTGATAAATACATGGTTTGCCAAGAGTAAAAAAGTCTTCAATGCTATCAGTATAATGGAAGGAAAAACCCCAAGCCAGCTGAGAATGCAGTTTTAGACACATGCTTTTCACAGACCATCTGATGTGGTTCCTTCAAAGAAATCAATCTGAGACTTTGCAAATCACTCTGGGCCAGATTCTGCTATTCTGCCCTTGCCCTATTCACATTGCAGGCACAAAGTGCACTTCCTTGCATGCAAACTCGTGTGCTGCAATAATTATGTCCTAAGATTACGGATCAAGTCAGCTTGGGAAGACTGGCAAAAAACTGTCTTCACGATCCAGACTTCGGAGGCACATATCAGGCAAAATTAAACTACAGATGTTTTTTTTTTTTTTTTTTTTTTTTGCCCCATTTTACCTTTTAATACTCTCTTCTGAAATTTAAAAGTACTGATTTGTTGTTAATGGTTATTTACATCATTTGTGGTGTGCTGTGTTTTTATAGTTCCATTTAGCTCAGGGCAAAGTGATATAAAGCATTCACGGGCATACAAGAGTGTAAAAGAGAGAAAGTTTGATCAATAGGACACCTTTGTTGTTGGTAAACACTGTCAGAAAATGATCAGTGTCAGTGCTCTAAGCCAGAGAAAACTAATAACATGAGTGGCAAGCTTCCTGAAAGTGCTCTAGGTATTTATGTGGCATTCCAAAGGAAGATCTGTAAACAAGGCTGGAACAAAAATACAATTTTATTGATATCCCCTGATTTATGTTTACAGCATGTGTTGATAATAACCCTATTTGTCAGAGAGTCCATCATGAATACTAATTTAGAGTTACTGAGTCAAAACCAAACAAGTGAGCTTTATGTGTTGGTGTACTCTATGCATTTTCATGTAATCATATTTACAGTGACCTGAGTCTGCAGTAAAGAAATCAGAGAACTTTTACCAGGCACAGAACATTCTCCATAGAGCTTGCAAGTGCAAGTCTGTAAATGGAGCTCTGGGACTGTGAAATAAGACTCATAGTCTCTTTTATGAAACATGAATAAAAATTATTTTTAATATCTTATGTCATGCTTTTATTTGACCAACCTAATTTTCAAATAGAACATCTCAAAGTCTCAGAAGATCAATTCTACAAGAAGTTGCTATGTTTTGAACTTTCTTTTATCCTAATTTGAAATAGAGAAGATATTAAGATCTATCCTGTGTTTAAACTGCAAAGAAGTAAATAGTAAGTTAGTAAATATTTGAATGAACTGATCAGAATATTTTTTTCCATAAAATAAATTACATTTAAACTTTATCATTCTATGTATGATGATAACATAATATTGAAATGAAATGCTTCAACTTAAATTAAATGAATCAGTAATTGTTCATGTATAATTTTGATAAAATTGATACGCTCCTACAAAGCATTTTTTTTTGATTAATTGGTACGTTTCAATAAAAAAAAAAGTTTACTAGCTACAGTCCAAGAATGTATAAAAATTATTAAATTATTTTTATATAGAGAGAAACTCGAATAAAGGAAGATCAGATGATGTGCCTAAATGCTAAAATACAAAATCTCAGTTGGCATAAATCTATTCAGTGGAGTCTGAACATGATACTCCCAAGTCAGCTGTGAGAAACCTAGTTCTTTGTTCCTGCAACTAAGCAAGCCCACTCTGATTCTAAAAGCCATAAAAAATCAGTGAGACTCGGGCAACATAAACAACAGCAGTAGAAACCAAAGCACAAAACTCTGTGATTTTACCACAAATGGAAGCCTTTCACAGCACACTATATCCTGACTGTGCTTTGTCCAGCTGAAGTAGCGACAGCTATGCCCAACCATAGTGAAATCTGTCTTTACCTGGCTGGTTAGGGTTACCCAGGGAATTCCTAAGTGGCATAATATTAGGAAAGCTGTTCCTGGTACTTGATACATTTCTGTAGGATTATTAACTGTGTGCTTTACTACTACTAGAATTGTAGATGTAACTTGGATGGTGCTTTTGTGGTATTTGATGACTTTCTCCTTGATTTGTGTCACATGAAGTTGTACATCTGGATCTGTTCACTTGACCTGGCACTCAGGAAAACACTATTCCTGAAGATTAGCTCTCTGGGATTCAGGCTATAGTTTGTTCCTTAAAAAAAGGAACAAACCAGTTTGTTCCTAAAAAAATAAAAAGGGGGGGGGGGAGGGGGGAAGTTCCTTAGATATCAGCATGATGGGTATCTGTATGGGAACTGCTGTCTAGCATCACTTCCAAAGTTTTTATTCACCCCAAAAGACAGAGAATGGAAGACATTTTTCTATATGTCATTTGCAATGCCCATGCATCTGTCAAACAGACCTGCTAGAACGGCTGAAATGAACTGGTCATCCACAGAGACCCACTGTTCTGGTAAACTGCCCAGAGAATAATTAATAAACAAATATTTCTCACTTTTCAGGAGGATTTACAGCAGATTAAGTTTCATACAAAAATAAATGAATAAAAATAATTTGGATCTTTATTTAAATGTAACTACCATTCTAAGAAGAAATATTGGGGACTAGGTGTAGAGAAGATAGAAGAACACATTACAGATGTTATTCTTATTTTATAGGAAGACATTCGATGTGTATTTATTTTTATTCATTATTTATTTTTATTCATTTTTATTCATTTCTATGCCCTGCTTCTTTGGCAATCTTAAACCTAAACTACTGTCCTTTCTGAGTGGAAAAGATGAAAGTTATTCCCTCTTAAAATGTGGGAAGGATAGAACTCCAAGAGATTCCTCAATATCTGCAGTTACCAATGCCTTCTTATGAAGTTTTAGGCACTCAGAGGTTTAGGAAAAGCAGATCCCTGCTCCAAACTGACCAGGGAAACACTGCCAAGTGGTAAATGCCTCTGGCTGAGCCAGGCTTCACAACAGAGGGGTAGATCTGACAAGGGAAAGGAATCAAACTCCGTTCTTTATTCATGGGAATACAAAGCTTTAGCCTTTAGCCAAACTGATCAGCTGATAGTTGATAATTAGTGCAGTATTTGTGGGAGAAACAGGTGTCTAATGTGTTTGCTGCTACATTTTAGCATCATACAAGGCTTTGCTGGCAGAAGAACAGTTGAAAGCAGCAGTTGTGGATGGAAGATCCTTAGCTGAGTTTCAAAGGCAAAGGACAAATCGTCTCTTCTGGAGCTTACACTGGGTTTCTCCTGTGAACTAAGAAAGACTACTAAGAAAGAGGAGCACTTCTAAGAAAATAACCTGTGAAAAGCTAAAACTCCCCATAGTGACATCTGGTGGCACCTGGAAATGTCACATTTGGAACAAAACCACTTTTTGGAGCGAAATAAGATAATGCACTTATGGTTTGACTCTTTTTCAGTGGGAATTCATAAAAGTTTTATTTACTGACATGTAACTGCTGTGTCAGTGAATGTCCCTTTCTCCCTTCAGCCAAGGATGAAACCTCAGTCCCCATGCAGGTGGTAGTCTCCACTCAAACTGCATCCTGAAGGAATGAACTGAACTACCAAAGGTTTCTTAGGGGCTGTTTACATTCCCTATGGATACTGCACAAAATAAATCAAGTAAATGCCACTTACACATATGGTGATTCAAATGAGAAACGCTACCATCTATGAAGAAATAGATGCGAACACAAATGGACTTTGGCACTATAATGTATGACATTTCCCTGGCCTGGAGAAATATACCAGGTGTCTTCAATTAAAATAATAATAATAATCCTCTTAGCCCTGTTTAATTCAAGCCAAGCATTTAATTCAGTTTTCTCTCAGCTGATCCTAATAACCCTGCTACAATTACTGAAGTCCCTCTGTGTAACCTCTGCTCTGCTCACTGTTGCAGAAACATTCGTCTGGTCTTTCATGCTCTGCTCCTTCCTTTTCTTCAGCAGCATAGATGGTATCTCAGCTGTTTTTTCCTGTGTGCTGTACAGGTGCTGATACAGACTATCTGATCAGTGTGACGGCAGAAAGCAAACTGCGGTGTAGGAAAGAAAGAATATGACATCTGCTGTTAGCCCATTGCTCTCCCCAAAACCTGTGATTAGATTCCTGCTACTGTCTGAGCTAAAGAAACAGAAAAACTCATGTTTTTCATTCCCAAGTCTCCATTTGTGTTGTTATGCTATTAGACAAGATGGTGACCAAGGGCCTTCTTTTCTGATATGAAAATGAATAAACACTTTTCAGTCTCAGACTCTGACTTTGTTTTTCCCAAAATCATTGTCTTTCACCAATATATTTCAAATAATATTTCTTATTAGAAAAATAAGAGAAACTGCTAATGTACAAAGAGGTGCAAATTGTAATGATAGGTAAACCACACCACTACGAGTAAGATGAAGGATCTGTACCTCCAGATGACACATTTCACATCATTATTTCCATTACACAATTTATAGAGACCAACAGGAATTTCAGGACCACCTTGATAACTGCAGAGGCAGGTGTACCGCTCCTGAGGCAATTGCTATGCTTTTCCCCTACTTTCCCTAGAGCTTCTCAGAAAGCGTCTTAGAGATTTAAATATCATATACACGTGTCCTCCTGTGAACATGCACACATGTGTTTGTGGGGGATTTATGCCTGTATGTGAATCAACAATAATGTCTGATACTTGGATATGTATAATATCTTTATCAATTTTCAACCAGTCTTAGAGAAAGAAGAATGTTTACAGCACACAAAAGTATTATAAATATGAATAAACATTGTCTCATACACTGAATATTATTAATAACTTGCAAACAAAATAAATATATTTATTTATGTGCAGTCTTCCCCTGTTTCTTGTTGCTAGAGCTGTTGAAGCACAGCTTCTGGACATTTTTCAGATTGCTTTGCATTCACACACTTTAGTGACTCACTCACCTCTAATCTTCTTTCCGAGCTGGTTTCCCTGTCTCTCAGGGATAACCACGATATGCAGCACGTACCTCCTGGACTTGGTGGAGCTTGAGCAGAATGGCAGCTTCTCAGTCCTTTTATAAACACTTCACAACCCTGTCAGAGAACAAGCAGCGAGCAGCCTTCATGGCGAGCAGCAGAGCAGGTTTGGAGTTAACAGCTGACTGCTCCTCAGTTTTAGGTGAAAGCACGAATGTGTGCCCACCTGGCAATGATGTTGGGACAGGAAACATATAGTTTAGTCTTGCACCATGAAAGCTACTGAGTCCTCTGGGTGAGCTTTAATGATTATATTTATAACTTCCTCATGCCTCTCTGCTCTGAGTGACTTGTCTCTTGGAGGATGAGTGTGTCAATCTGCAAAGTGAAGTACCCCAGGTGAAAATTTCCGTTACTGGTTCAGAAACAGGAACTGTCACAATTGAATTCTGGGCATTTCTGGGACCTTGTAGTTGAATTGCTTTCTCCTATTCTTGATATATGTGCAGACACAGAGCTCTCCTACCTAAATCTGTTTTGCTTCTCTATTGTTTCTTTCCTTTTTGGGGGATTTTAGAAACTACATACTACACTGTAAGACATATGGATTATATTAACAAAATAGATTGCATCTACCTCAGTGAGGATCTTCATGTAGCAGCTAGAATACACTCAGATAACTAAAGGCTATAGCAGATATCCTCAGTCCCTCTAAATTGCTTGAAAGCCTGAAAGGTTCTCACCAAATTAAAAAAAAAAAAAAAAATTGAAACTGATCATTAAAGAGATATGCTTCTAAGGAGAATGCTTTTTGGAGAATGCTTTTCAGAGAGTGCTCTGAAATGTCATAACCCCTTTAACTGGACATGTTGGTTAGAATTACCTTCTATAACTCAACATGCTACATTTTTCAAGTGCATTCATAAACTTAGCAAATACAGTGAATAGACTGCTAGTTCAGGGGATAACTATAGCGCCTGTTCTTGTATCATTTAATTCATAAATCTTTGCTCTGGAAGCAAAAATATAATAACACTCTTGGCTTTCTTGGCTTTTGATCACAGCTGAAAACTTTTGGCAAAGAAAACAAATCTAATGGTAGATTAGCCAAAAAAAGAAGAGAAGAGAAAAGAAAGGAAGAGAAAGAAGAGAAGAGAAGAGAAGAGAAGAGGAGAGAAGAGAAGAGGAGAAAAGAAAAAAAGAAAAGAAAAAAGAAAAGAAAAAAGAAAAGAAAAGAAAAGAAAAGAAAAGAAAAGAAAAGAAAAGAAAAGAAAAGAAAAGAAAAGAAAAGAAAAGAAAAGAAAAGAAAAGAAAAGAAAAGAGAAAAGAAAAGAAAAGAAAAGAAAAGAAAAGAAAAGAAAAGAAAAGAAAAGAAAAGAAAAGGACCTGTCTCTATCTTTCTTTTTTTTTTTTTCTTAATTTTTTTCCCGACTGACAAAACCGAAGTTCATTGTTATATTAAAATGGATTACAATATCAGTTCCTGAGTTCCTGCTTGGAACGAACAACCAGGGGAGCTGTCTCAGCAAAAAGTAGTTCTTGGATAAGCTGTTCAGTGATTTCCATTTTTGCCTTCAGGCATTAGAGATTGAAGAGTTTACCTTCTTGAAATTGGAAGCAGACTTCTGCCAGTGGAGTATTAGGGGCTTTTACAATAACAGGCAGCAAAAAGGAGACTGAAGAGGCAAAATGAATGCACAAAAACCCTGAATGCACACACCTTAAAGCAGTGTGACTGCTTTAAAAAGTTTCCGCAAAGGTTTGGATTATTTTGTTTTGGAAAGGGTAGAAAGAAAGGCTTCTGCAAAGGTTTCTAGACTGAGATTCCAAAGACCTGGACACAGAGTTCCCAGAGTTGTCACCGATTTCATGTGTCTATTTTAGTAAAAGACTTAAGATCTGGTACAAAAGATCACACAGAAGTTTAAAATATAAATTAAATAGAAATTAGGTACACACATCAAAGGAAGGCATTCAAAATCTCTTCGTGTGGCTGCTAGGATGAACTCAATGATTTTTGAGTCCAGGAGAGACGTATATCATGCTTATACCTCACATCCAAAGGAAGTGATCTTTTCATCACAAAAACAGAGTGAACTGCATGAAGCTCAGCTATTGAACATTCACACACATGCAATTTCTTGCTGAGAGTGGCTGTTTGGGATTCAAAGATGAGGCATTTTTAATTCTCATGAAGGTCGTGATCGCAGAATCGCCCCCCCCCCCAAACCTAGAGAAAGCAAGGATTATAGGGAACAATAATGTGCTTTGTAATAAGAAAGAAATGATGTTAAATTTGTCACAAATGAATCCTTTAAGCACAGTGAAATGGCAACCTGTTAAGAAAAACATCGGGTTTAATGTTTCTCATCACATGTGAATGTAGCAGGAGGTATATTTTTGTATTCCTCTTTTTCTCAATTTAATCTCAGTTTTGTGAAAAAGGCAATGCCAAGACAGAAGTGCCTACTGAACTCTGGTTTAGGTGAGAGTTTGGAGAAAGAGGGAACTAATAAAAGCTTAAAAATGTCAAGGTAGACCAGGCAGACGGAGACCCATAAAACAGGGGGCTGGTACAGGAGCAGCTTCGGTAAGAGCAAACGCAAAAAGAAGCCCTTAGAGCTAGAGATGATGGCACAGAAATTGTATAAACTTGGAAGACCTGGAAGTTGTTAGCCTGAGAACGAGAACACAGACTACTCCTAGCTGGGCTCAGTGGGCAGACCTGGGGAAGCTTATTTCTAAACTCTCTGCTTAAAGCTTGCTGAGAGATCTCTGTCTGTTCAAAAACAAACCAAAAAATCACAATTCAAATATATCGTGTTCTAATATGGTCATGCTTTATATAGAGAAACCACTGGTTTTCTTTAATGCACCTTCTTTGGTGATTTGACCAACAGATTCCTATCTGTGAATTTGCACTATGATATTAAGGTTACTAGATGCTGAGGGGCAAAGGTGGAGAAGGAGGACAGCAGAGTATCTGAAGACAGGAATGCAAACAAGAAAACTGATGCAATAGATAAGTGAATAAGGCAAGAAGAATGGGATGAAGGAGTCCACTGTACCACGGGATGTTCCTGTTTCCCAGGCATAGCAAACAGGATCAAATTGTTCTGAGGAACTGAAAGTGAGACAATTCAGGCCCAAGCTAGGAGAGGAGCAGGTTTCTGAAGACATCTTTAAAAGACATGAAATGTGAGGTCAAGGAAATTTCCAAGGACAATGCAGCACTTGAGAAGGTAAGGAATAAGGCAACTAGTAAGTATAATCTATAATTCAGTGTTCTTCTGTATTTTTTTTTTCCAAAGCGTCATTTCATCCTGATTTGATAGATTGAAGATGCTTCTTTTAAATCTTGTCTGGTATCAAAGTGATTTTAGAGCAGTCTGACAAACTTATTTCCTTGTCAGATTGACAAATATGACAGACTGAAGTGGAATGCTTCTTTATGCATAGAGAAAGTCCCAAGAGTTGGGAAACATTATCTGCACACCACTCCAAGCACTGACAGCTACATTAGAGACCAGTTTCTTGCTATAAACTGCAACCGCAGTCTTTTGTATTAGCAGTTAAAAAAAATCATGGTACTTGAGAAGATGATGTTATCACACAGGGTCTATTCAGGACTGAATAAACTTCTATGATTAATGACATTTTAAAGGACTGTACAGATAAAATGGTTACCAATTTTTGAAAATCAGGAAGCATCTCTTACTTGAATATCCTTCTGGAGTCCTAAATACCTGAACATTTAAGAATGTGACTTCAGAATGCAGCTCAGCAAAAGTGAGATATATGAATTCTTGGAGAGCTTCTTATGACTAGGCAGAATTTCCAGGGTTGCATTTTCCACAGCAATTTAAGAGCTCTAATATTGCACTGCTTTTCACTTTAGTGCACACCTACGTACCAAAAAATGCTTTGTTCATTAGCTATTGAGACAAATTTATATTCACAATTCATTGCTTTAAATGTGATCAAAAATATATTATGTATATATGTATTAGATATATTACAAGATAAAAAGTAACAGATCCCAATTTAGCAAGCTTTGGCAAATAATAATCCATCCAAATTACTAAAATAATTTAACTAAGCTGGAATTAGTGCTTACTGTGGAACAATATATCACTAATGATTGGAACAGGTGCACCAAGTGTCTTAATAAATCAGTAATCTGGAAAACACATCAATTACTTTGAAGGTTAATGGATTTCTTTTGTTTGTTCTCCAAAAATCATGAAGATATTTTTATGAATACTTCACACCTTTCAAAAACAATACAAGCCAATGATCTCAATAAAATGCTTAGGGTGGTAGATAAAACAGAATAAGGTAGTAGTGGCACAACATTAAGCAGAGTGTATGTTTATGACTGGGAGCAAGCAGAACTTTTGTAACACAAAATATGTTGGACTGTAAACAAGATATCAAAGAGAACATTTGTAGTTACATCTTCCATCTTAAAACCAATTCCGTCTGGGAATTTCCATCAGAAAAGTTCTTTCAGGAAATTTACCATTTTTTATTGGAATCCTTGGGACCTAATATTTCTAAAGACCAGATTGGAAATCTTGTTAAAATATGGTACAGTGACTAAGCCAGCACTAGAAGTACTTGTCTTATAGGTAGAAGATCCTGGAATTTTGACATTAATTCTCTAATCAATAAAATGGCAGCACTTTCATGATAAGTTCTTGAGGAGTCTTCTTTTTAATTCTGAAAGAGTGATAACTTGAGTCTTTTTTTTGACAAACTGAATACTTTTTTTTTTCATTTAGACACTTACATCTTTGTTATATAAACCCCTCAGGGATATATCTCAGAGAGAATTCACACAATAGCACAAGATGGTCATTGTTTTTTTCAGATTTTTTTAATATCCCATAATAAAAAGATGGAACAAACTGAATGCAAAATCTTTAAGAAATATGCAGAAGAGCAACTATTGTACAGCAAACTTTATATGAAAAAGTAGTCTTTAAAATATCTTTTTAAAAGAAAGAAAAAATATTTAAAAACACATAAAGTAAGAGAGGCATGGAACTGAGGAAATATTTAGAGTTGTACAATATTTTAATAAAAATGAAACTCTTGTTTTCCTTTGTATTTCTGTATGCTCTAAAATTTCAGAGAGACAGAGGCACAGGAAGACCTAAATAAATTAGAAAAATTAGTTTTTTACCCTCGTATATGGAGTCTTAATATCAAGAATGTTCGTTTTTTTTCCTTGTGCTCAGTATATCACAGATGCTTATAACTTTCACACCGTCCATGGATTCTTTTATCTGGGGAGTTTCATTCACTCTGTGATGGAAAAGGTCCGTTTTAATTCCTTGCAGTCCAGGAAACCTCTTTGTAATGCACCAGTGAGCTCCTTGGGGCATCCTACAGATGGCAGCAGTAATCAAGCCATATGTTCCCTACAGCAAACCTATGACAATAGCAGGACAAATCAAAACAGTTTGTCATTTTGAAAGATGTATTTAGCACAAAGTATTTTTCAGGCAAAAGAGCAGAGATGACGTGCATCTGGAGGCAGAAGATTAGACAACTTTACAGCAAAAGTGGCAGAGATATATGGTGTTTCCATATAATATGGCCTAATTTAGAGAAAAGAAATTGACCTGTTAGACAGAGCCTGAATATGTGAATATGATTTACACAGGGACAACTGTGGATCTAAGAGATATAGAGAGCACTAGGATAAAAATCCCTTGGTTTCTTTATATCTAACTGTCTGAAGTCAGTTCAATTCTTTGCTCTCTGTTATAACAAACATTTCATACTAAACAACCCCCGAGTTTAAAGTTAACTGTCACTGCAGAACACAAAAAAAATGATTAAGATCCTCATGTATGGAGAAGCATTCCGAGTAATACTTACGAATTAGCCATCTTACAGAAACTTTGCAGCCCACAGTCCAGCTCCAGAGTACACTATGCACAGAGAAATAACCTCCCTACTCCATTTCTTCGAATTTTGTGTGAGCCCAACAGTCTTCTTTTCCCAGTTCTCCTGTATTTATCATTCATGTAATCTCACTTCCCTATCTGCAAGATAAACAGCCATTCACAGTCCCTTCTTTTTCAGCCAACCTTACATTTAAAAAGGCTGCAAGCACCTTCACAGAAATAATGAGGAACATGCTGCAATTTTTGATGCCGTCCTTTTTTTAGGACTGTCAGCATCGAAGAAGAAGATGAATCCAGGGTGCAAATGGAGAGCTGATGTAAAGTATTGCCTTTGTTATCTCTCAGTAATTTAAGTTTCAAAAACAAAGAAGATGCATAACGTGGACATCTGTGTAGTTGCTACAACCAAAGAATTACCTCTGCTGTGGTCATTCTCATAACCTTGTTGGGCCAACTTTACTATCATCTGTGCTTGAATGAGTGAAGAGGGGTGCATGTGTTTCCCTCTTCCTGTTCTGAAATTCAGATCCACAACAATATCTTTGTGGAGTCAGTAGTACTCTTTCAAAGTCCTGATGTCACACACATGATGGGCCAGGAACCAAAGGCAACGTGTTTTTATTGAAAACCTGAACTACTTAGAACTACAGTATGGATCATAGAGCTTGATCCACCTTCACAGTGTCAATCAGTTCCAGAAGAGTAGCGCTCTTAATATGAAGGCTTCAAAAGATACAAAATCAGCGTTTCCCTCTGTAGTATGTGTTGATTTGCACTTAGTTAAAAATCTGAACATAAGCTCTAATTTGAAAATTTCAATGTGATATTTATCAATCCTTTTTTTTTTTTCTTACTAAAAGCCAGTGCTTCCTCCTTGTGAGACTATCAGAACATGGTGATCTTCCTTTGATGAATTAACAAACTGAGACCTCTAAAATTCTTATTTTAAGTAAGTAAGTAAGTGATTTGTCCCAGCCCCCAAATTATTTGGTGATTTTTTTTTTCTTATACTATTGCCAGTTTTGCACCATTTTAAAAGAAATACTGTCTCTGGAACTGTGTGCGATTCTCTAATTTCTGTTTCAGTAATGCTGAAGGGGGAAGGGGGGACAAGGGGGAAGAAAAAAATATTTCTTAATTCACTCTTCTCTTGAATTCAAGAGAAGAGAATCTCTTGAATTGGAGTCAATGAAACTTCCTTGACACAGCATTTTAATTCCAGGATATTAAAATTTGTCTACTGTTACCTCTACATCTATTAGGAATCACAGCCTTCTGCAGTTCCACTTTTTATCTCCTGTAGTTTTTGTTTCAATATGGGTGTACGTGAATATAAATATGCAGTGCACTATATAAGGTAAAATATAAATGGTTTTCACATTTTATTCAGAAAGACACTATACTGAGAAATATACATTCATCTCTAAACAAAATACAAGCAGAGTGAAGATATTACAGGGAACAAGGGAAGAACTAAGATAACAGGTTGGTTGAAATAGGGCAAAAAATAAGGGTGATGGAATTATAGAAAATACTAGAAATGGTTCACTTCTTTAAGTATGGAATTTTTAGTAATATGAAGGCTTAACTGGCAATATGAAACTTAAAGAAACAAGATTACATGAAACTTAAATTAAGCTGAGGTTGAGCACCCAAAATGCTTTTCCTAACAATGTATGAAGCTGTAGAACATTTTCTAAAAGAAAGTTTGTCTCCGAGGACACTCTAAACTTAGTCTGATGAAAACCAGAAAAATGTATAGATGGAAACAATCTTGCCTGGGTAAAAATCAAGACCAGATGGTCTCATTATTTCTGCAAATAAATAATGGAATGAGTCTATAAGACCATGATCTGTTGAGTAAGAAAATGCCATTTTTCATTACCAATTTTCTAAAGATATTTTTTGGAAGCGAATGATCAGCCTGGATGCAAAACATAACTCAGCTGAGACTTTAAAGGAATTTTAAAGATAAATCAATTCTATTTTTCCAGGAAGTATATATGAAATCAAAATATGTTTATACCTCTTAGCCTAAAATAGAGATGCACCTTGGAAATGTTCTGTTAATATAGCCTATGATGTTAGACTAGATGCAGTGGGGGGAGAAAAAAAAAAAGTTAATTTTCTAGGACTTTATCTGCTATTTTCCATAAAATATCGTTCATTAAACTGGTGGAAGGATTCCCATTGATTTCAATGGGCTTTGACTCAAACCCTAAATTCACTTTTGAAAAACAAAAAAATTAATTGCAGACTCTAAACATAATGAATCCTTTACAAAAGAAATGTTGTGATGCAAAACAAAAGATGTGAGAGAATTTTGTTAAAAGCAATGCATACCATATGGTGTACAACCCACTGACACAATGGAGTACATTTAAAAAGTAGTTAAGGGACACCCTGTTGTGTCTAGGTGTTGGGTGACATCTGGTAACTCTGCCTTCTTGACTCAGAGTTTAATTTCATTTGATTTTGTGTCAAAATCTTCCTTTTAGTATAGTCAAATAACTTGCTTTTTCAATAGGTAGATTAAAACGTGCCAAAATAGACTAATTTCAGAGACCTGCTGAAAAAAAGAAGAAAAAGATCTATACACAGAGATTTTGTCTAAACTAAGGTCATTTTTTTCCTCATTTGAGATGGCATAATTACTATTGTAGTAGAAGACTTGTTTTCATCTACACATTATTTGACAAAATACACAAATGTTATTTAGAATTCAAGCCCATTTGCTAATTCCCAGTTATTCATTAAACCAACTACTGACTGCTAGCTTGTTCTGCTATTTTCTTACAAGGTACTGATATTAAGATTTCTTGCATATAGTGGCAGACACTCAGTTGCTTTTTTAACCATGTAAAACCTCACCATAATTCTCGTTCACATACTCATCCATTAAACTTAGAGTACACAGATCTTTCCTATGTTTGTTGGCTAAAGTACATCTGGACGGTTCCTCAAACTACTCAAATGGATTATAGTTACAAGTCAGTTATCTTACATCAGGTGGCCAATTCCTTTAAGAGCAAATAAGTTGCACTTTGAGAGGTTAGATCTCAAATATCATGAATATGACATTCTGGCAGAGATGCTTCTAAACCTCCTCGGTTGTCTTAAGTGGCAACCCAAGCCTACAGTGCCCAAAGAATTACTGTAGGTGATTTTCCATCCTGGCTTCCTACTGCCTCTCTAATAGGCTGTGAATCTCTTGTAAGTCACCGTCATATCTACTCTACTTGTGCAGATAGTTCAGACATCCTAGGGAATGTGGCATTAGCAATTGTATATAGCCAACAAATCCTTGTCCAAAGGTGAGAATGGGAGTTATCATGCAAGACACATTCAAAAATCTCAGGGAAGGTGTCTTAACCCCAAACAGAATCCACCTCTGCTGTCCAGCTCCTCACTGTACGGGAGATGAGAAAAGGAAAGGAACAGACAGAGATAGTATTTTTATTCTTCTTCTTTTATATTTGTTCCATTCTCACGTCCCTCCATCAGAGATTTGTAAAGAATAGACATAGCAGTTAATGTATAGATCTGAAAAAAACATGATGCTGCCATACCTGTAAATTATATTTTAATTTATAATAAATACCATACCTGTGAATTAAACAGTGGCATGGTAATTTGGTTATTCATACTGCTTGAATTCCCATAATGGCTGTTAGTACACTTTGGCCTGGGCTACCTAATGCATTCACAGATGTTTCATAGTTCCACATTTTATGGGCCATGAGAATCTATTTTGGAGGCTAAAAGATGCCAGACCATAATAGTTGGTCTCAGGACCAGAAAAAAAAAAAAAAAAAAGTAAAAAAATATAGAAAGTGTGAATATAGGAAATATAGGAAGTAAAAAAATATAGGGAAAGTGAAAAAATATAGGAAGTCATACAGTTGCACAGATGTCTCAAAAATCATGATGGAATCTATGAAATAGCCAGATTCAGAGGGCAACTCTACCTCTGAAGGGAACGAGCTGCTCATGTGTTGACAGGAGTCAAAAGGAAGTCACCTGGAGTGAGAGTGTTCAGAAATACTTATATAATTACTGTATAGACTTGACATTGACCTTGTGCTATTAATACAAGTGTCAAACAAGGTTTTTCTTTCCAGACTTGTTAGACCCATTCCTTCAAAGAACAAATTGTTATATCTCGAATACCAGCACTCTGGTTTCTTATCTGAATTGGTCCCTGGCTTTTCTGTACTGTACTTTAATACTTTACCTTGCAGATGCATGTCCCAGCTTAACTGAACTTAGACTCCCACACAATCCCTATCTATCTTCCTCTTCTGTCTTTAATTCAGTCCTGCCTGTCTCCTCTCTAATACATAACCAAGGGCTAGCATTAACTCTCAGCCAATCCCTATCTGAACTAATCTAACCTATTTATCTACAGTTTCACCCTTTTCCTTCTGCATTTTACTTTATATTCTCTGCTAGTCTAAAGGTTTGGCAGAAAGGGAGATTTCTACTGATGGAAGATGTACCTCAACTGGGCTACTTCTTGCAAACATTTGTTATTAATAGTGTCATCTCCAATTTACCAAACTTGAGGTTGGGCACTTGCCATTAGACTAGATATGTATTTTCCTAATAAAACAAGATAGTTGGGAATGATACTATCTATTTGACCAGCAAAATAATAGAGAACATAAAAAGAACCTTACTGATTTAGAACAAATATCCATCTAGCCCAGTTTTCCATCTCTGAGAATGGCTCAGTAACAGAGGCTTATTGAACAATAAAAAAGAACCACATATATTTAAGATCAATCCTTCTTTCCACATGCTGGCTACCAGCTTCTTGCACTTAGTGGTTTGGGACACAGATTGCATCTGAGCAGTGTTTTACCCCCATCTCCAGATCAATTCTGAATGAAACTGTCTGACCTTTTAAAGCTCATTTATGCTTTTGTTTCTAAGGCAATCTATGGCAATGGATTCCACAGCTGAATGATACACCATGTGAAAAGCACTTACTTTTGTCTGCATTTAACTCTGCCTAATAAAATATTGGGCCGTCTTTGGTTCTTGTATTTGTCACATAGTGAATAATTGTTCTTATTCCTTTTCAGCGTGTCACTGTGATTAATGCCTTCCTCATATCCCTAGCAAACTGAGGAGTTCTAGTCTATTAATTGTCTTCTTTTATGAAAGTCATTCCATATTTCTGATCTTCTTTCTTTCACTTCTCCGTACTTTTTTTATTATATCTTATTTCAGATAGGTGCACCAGAGCAGTACATATTATGCAGGATATAGGTGCACTGTGGATTTATACAGGGCATGGCGATGTTCTATGCTTTGCCAAGGGTTTAAGATATCCCTATCTCCAATAACAATAGCATTGCAAACTCCTCTGCTACTGTGATTTAACAAAAATAAGAATGAAGATGCAGAGGAGAGAATGAAATAAATATTATCGTCACAGACCTGATCCTGCAAACGCTTGGTGTTGTATGCCCATTTAAACAGGGTAATATGTCTATATATCTATATATCTCCATGTATGAATATATCTTACTAGCTTTTTCCACTTAAAATTTTCTGTTTACTTTAAGAAAGTTTGTTTAACCACAGCAGATTGAGGAGTTCAGTGGGACCTTAAAAAATAGATGAAACCAAACCACGAACTTAGTCAGCCATCACCATGACTTTTCCCTAACTCTTAGCTTTGTGGTTTGGGCTGTTTCTTTCAGACATGACAAAATAATCACTGACTTTGTCATAAATTGTATGCTTTTCATTTATAAAGAAAATAAAAATTAGATTAATGAATCTGTAGAAGAGCATTCAATTAACTAATGTTTGATTAAAATTATTTTTTAACAGAGGAATTGCCTATCTGCCAACTTGAATAATGCCTCATCTCTTGTGGTTCTTTGCTGTTCATAGGAAGTGAAATTACAGCAGATCTGCTTTCAGAAAACTAGTCATTCCTCTTTTATTTAGTGAATTGGTAGGGTCTGTTTGTTTCATAACAGGATTCAATTTAACAAAAAATAGCATTTGGTGGGTGAATAGTATCAAGGTATCCAAAGGATAATAGCAAATAAAACAAAAGTGAAAAAAAATAATAAAAATAAAACCCTAACATCTGAGATCTGAAAAAGTGTACTTAACCACTGTTTAATGCCTGTTTATCAGTAGCGCTACACACAACAAATTGCACCCCAACTTAAACCTTAATTCAAATACTGAATTGCAGTGTACATTTCTGAGGTTGCAGTGTACATTTCTGAGGTATATAAACTGAGAAAAAGACATCATTAATTTTTAGAGGGGACTTAACAGGCACATTTTTCATTTTGCTATGTCTAAAATGGGAAACTTTGTATACACTTAGCAGAGAAGGCATGGTAGTTGCTTTCTAAAACATTTCTTTATTTTCCTTGAAAATATGAATGGCCAAAAATCTTTACTAGGTCACACAAGCCCTCAGGTCCTAGCATACCATGCTTGTTCTGTATGTCCCTATTAAGTATCAAAAACTAAGCCCAAGAGGACGCATGCAAAACAACAACAGGATGCTCGTTTAAGGCAGAAAGTAAAGCAGCCAAAACAGGCTGGTCTCCCATTTGACCTCTGCAGTTTGGTGCATTTTTAAATTGTGTGCTCAGTTGTTTTGCAAGCGTGCACAGCTTAGCCTGAGAGAGTAGTCTTCTAGGCAGTATACCCTGACAGTACACGTGCAATGAAGCTGACTCAGTTAGCTAAACCGCCTTTTACAGAATCGTGGAGAATCAAGGAATGGTTAAGGTTGGAAGGGACCTCTAGAGATCATCTAGTCCAACCTCCCTGCAGAAGTAGGGACACCTAGAGCACGTGGCACAGGGTGGCATCCAGGCGGGTTTGGAAGATCTCACCTTTTAGTCTGACTTAACATTCATACTCATAATCATATAGACAGCTTTCACCATCAGATCTATTCCTGTCATAAGTATCATTTTGGCAATACCTTTGCTGAGTGCAGAAAGCCTCTGCAAGGCTTTTCTTAAATTAAAAACTAATTTTGAAATACAACTTGCAAGGTTTTTCTTCATTCCGTGGATTAGCGGATCTTTAACCCTTCCAGAAATCAGGGTGCTCGTAACAGAAATATGTATATATAGAAGTAAGAACAAACTTTTAGCCTTATTAACCTGTAATTTGGAAAGGATTAAAGTAATTGAACAGATACTTTAAACAGAACATAAACAAGAATTGCAAAACTAGCTTTGAAATCCTTTGTGGGACATTCTTTTTTGTTGTTGCTGTTTTTGTTCTTTCTTTTTCTTATTTAGTATGGAGCAAAATCTCTGAATTTAACTTAAAATAAATAACAGATAATTAAAGTATGGTTATTCACAGGAAGGCTAAATTTAACCCTCTATTTATGAACTGACAAGGCATCTAGGCAGCTACCATGCCTCAGGTGGTGCTATTGTATTCCTAATCATACTGTCAATTAAAAAAAAAGAAAAAGTAGAAGTTGCTAACATAATTATTACAATGAAATAAAAAAGTCATTCCCACAATAGCAGTGCAACAGCTAAAAGGTTAATGACTGTCTTTCATTAAAAGCCTTTTAAAATACGACTTTTCAAGCATAATGAACATAACTATCCATTTTGTTCTTGACCAAACTCCCAGCACCCTGTAAAGGTGTTGTAATGAGATACTGTTTTAGTGTAATTCCTCTTCAGATCAATAGCAGGTAGTTCCATAGGTACCCATGCAGAGCTCATTTCATAACTGTCACATATCTGCTTTTTTTAAAGAAAAAATGGACTCTCAATAGAGGCTGAAGTGAGAAAACTGAAGTATCCTATTCTTCCCATTCTCTTTAATAGCACATTTTACTGAAAAGAAGATGAAGGTTACCTATTCTTTAATATTTAAAGCATGCCATGATCTCCAGAATAATTTTAATGCTAAAAGGTGCTACATTTTATCTTTGCTTATGTCAGCGGTGCCATTCAGTGCTGCAGGACTACTGTAATAATGAATCTTATGCCTCCTATCACTATAGTATTTGGCTTCGCTATAGCTACGTAGATCCTCAAAATAAAGCACAAAAGTAAAGAAGTTATCCAGCAAATAGAGAAGATACACTCACATGCTTATAGTTAGGTGTGCATTCACATCCTTTACTGAATGGTTTTAAAAATAATCTTTCTGGAAGCAGTTCAGTATGTTTTATTTATTTATTTATTTATTTATTTATTTATTTATTTATTGGAAATCTAGATTAAGCAGAGCCAATCCAGGTAATACATAATCTAACCTTGTCCCCAAAGCTGTCCCTATAGAAAATGGAAACATGACCATTTGGGAGGTTATTTACTCCACTGGCTCTCAAACAGAACACATTGTCCTCAACATGCAATGAAATAGCCAAATAAAACAGAGCAACAAAGAAAAATCTTACCATGCCAAGGAGTGGATACTTTGGTACTACTGTGACAGTTACTATATGAGGGCAAATCTTTCTCCCATTTGTAATTATTAGAACAACTTTGGATTTGCACCTGGAAGATATCTGAAAGACAAGTGATGTTTCATTCAGAGGTCAGGGGCTGTGACAAAGAATGTGGAATTACAACCTGCAAAACACAGAACAATACAGAAAAATAAAAACAGGGCACAAGCTGAGGAGTTTGGAAGCAGCCCACCCCATCTCAAAAACTGTTTTTTTGGATTCCTTCTCAACTGTTTTGAAATCCAGAGAATTCTGAGGTTCAGTAGAAGGCCTCCACTGAGTAGTTTGAAGTGGGTGCATGGGAATCCCTCCAACAATTAAAAACATGAATAGGGGAATTCAGGAAAACAAAACAATGTGTTTTAAATAGGCTACACTGTTATACAGAGAGAGAGCAAATATTTAGTGCTTTCTTCTCTCCTGACATGTTTGTTTAATTACAGATTTTCTTCTTTGCGTGTGGAACATTTTAACAATTTTCCTCTATACATGCCATGCTGTAGCTGATGTGTATTTTAAAGACTGAGAGCCAAGCTAGTACGTGGTTCATCTCCAGTGTTTTCAAAAGAGAGGGAACATGGGCAAATTAGATCTTTTTCATGCATTCCCATCTCAGTTCCTCTCTGTGTGAATTCAATGCCACTATTGCATCTGAAACAGTTCTATTTACAGCTGTGTTGTTACTCATGCAGAAGCTGTACCATTCAAGGTCATGACTCATAACAGGAAAGATCAAATTTTCCCGCAGTTCCTTTACCAGTGCCTGCCAGTAAGTCCCATTAGTTGTTTTAGTATTTCAGAAGCTCTCTGTCTTTCTAAGCACGAAAGAAAAAAAAAAAAAAAAACCTCAGTCCTTTACAGGCCTTTCTTCTTGCTGCTTCCTCTGAGATCTCTCAGACTTCACACAGCTGATGATATCTTTCTCAGACTAGTAGACACATATCTCTAAGTAAAACTGCCAGCAGCAAATGTCAACTATTTTCTTTTATCAATACTAAGATGGTCCCTAACAGCTTGGTTTAGTTTCTTGGTTCTTAGCTGTAGTTGAGAGCTGTAGCAGTTAATGATAATGACTTATGTTTGTCTAGTACCTTTCATCTGGCAGCATCTAGCAGGATTCCAAAGTGTTTTATCTGACTGACAAAGTGTGTAGAGGGAGCTCTGTGCCTACCACTGAAATGCAACCAGAAACAAGAACTCTGTATCTAAATTACAGTATGGAGGAAATTCACATATTAAACCTTATTCTGTTGTGATAGCCTGGATGTAATATTGTGGAACAGCACAATCCCGAGAAATGGCTTGGGAGTAATAATTTCATCCTGTTACAGCATCTTGCTCATCACTGGAGGAGCAAAAGCCAGGTAAGGCCGGCATATGTGAGGCCGAAAGGAGAGAAAGCAGAAGGACTTGTTTAGAGGTGA
Organism: Tinamus guttatus; assembly: GCF_000705375.1. The sequence goes on along the minus strand of NW_010577436.1, from coordinate 38,495 downwards.
GGCAAGTACCAAGGGAAACATGCAGTAAAGCAAGAACAGAGGGTGTTTGCTATGTGCAGCACTTGTGCCAGTATGACACTACATTTGGGTATGAGCCCCAAAATTCATGAGACTGATAAGAGTACTCGAATCCACTGAGGATCACATAAATAATCCAGGCAAGATTTGTTTTTAATACTTGCATTTGCAAATTTGATATTTCTGGTATTAGTATCACTGTACAATACTCTACCAAGATCATACTTGTACAGTTACCCAGCCTAATGTAAGAAAGATTACATAGGTCTGAAAATATGCACTGAAGTATTACTAGGATGTTACAGAGAGGGACAGTAGATGCTTCTGTATGGAGAAGAGTAAAAAAATTATCTTGTCAAGTAAACTGGGTATGATCAAATACAAGCTCAAAATGAGGAAAATAATAATTCTAACAAAATAGTAGCAAAACAAAACAAATAAAAAAGAAAGATGGAGCAAAAGCATTTCTAAAAGGATTTTTACTTTAGCAGAGCCTGAATTAGGTTGTGCAGGATCCTTAAAATTATTACTATTACGCAAACAGGAGATGATGGCTGGAAGACACAAAGACCAAACAGACAAGGACATTTTCAGTGTTACAAGTAGCCACATGTCAAGTGCTGCCCTATCTTCTTGTCCTATTAGATGACAAGTCAACTATTTCATTAGAAGAAGTCACTTTCAAAAGTAACTGAAGTTACAGACCCATGGCAGTGTTATAAAACACAAGAACATGAGATTTACAGGTGGGTAGGGCCATAGAATATTAAAACTAAAGTTATGTATAGATAAATGTCATTTATAGTAACTCATTTTGAAAAAAATGTTCAAGATATACACTTTGGAAATGGCTACCTTTTTATTAATGATATTTGAAGTGAGAGGCTTTTTTAAATTTTGGGTTTGAGATTTGTTTAGCAGTACAACAGGTTAAGAACAAAAACTTAATGATAGAAATAATAATAATCTTTATGCTGATTCAATTAGATTTGTATTTTCAATATTTGTTTTCTTTCAAATCGAGATGTGAAAAAGATCTTGACCCCTGGAAATCTTTCCTGGGATAGTGCTGGCCACCTTTAATCTATCTTGATCAGAAGTGACCATAAAACTATTTAACTGGAATGCTAGTATCTAACATCTTGCTTGCAGTAATACAGAAAGCACAGGGCAAGTTTAAATAAGATATACATTCACAATCTTTCTTTCAGCAGCAAAAATGCCCCAAAACACAGAAACAAAAAAAATGGGAGATTTTTCATCTGAGCTGGTTTCTCCGATGCGGCTCAGTGTGACACCAAACAGAGATTTTGCTGGTTCATCTGAAGGAGTGATAATCATGATGGCTTGGGAGGTGCACAAGCAAAGGCTGATGCCAAGATAAATGCTTATGAAACTAGAACTCAGATTTGTTATGAAAGTAATCCTTCCTTCCACTGCTGCTTACCCAGCCTCTAGCTTTTTTTATCTGTGACTGTCTTATTTGCTTGAAAGTGTTCCTCAGCAGGACTAAGTCATATACAATATTTATAAGCAACTGTTTACCTTAAAAATGAAGTCTTGTTTCTTTTAGAGGGAAATACATATATATATATATGAACTGTGAACATCTGTGACCATGAACAGCTTTTATTTCTAAAAAGCACTTCTTTCACTAAGGCAATCATTTATTATAAAACAAAATGCCTATCTAAGATTTATTTTGTTTTCAAGTTAAATGAAAGAAAGCGTTTGCCCATTTTGGGTTTTCACAGAGTATAAGCGCACACTGGTCACTTGCAATTCTTCTTGGGACTTTAGCAACTTACAATCAATACATTTATTACCAGCCTATGGATTTTATTTAATCAATTGAAATTGCTTTAGACATGGTAATGTTAGATTCAAGACATGTAACTCTTCTGCTTTAACCAGCACGAAAAAAGAACCAAAATATATAAAATTCTCTCATCCATTTCACACACTTCAAAATCAAGATGGACCGGTTTTCTTGAGGTTTTTACTGATTTGAAAATTAAAAGTGAAATATGATTCCTACGTAGATATATAATTCTTTTTTCCCTGCAATGTGCTCTTGCTTATTGTTAAGGCTGAGTTTAAGGCAGTTTCAGAATAGCAAAAGATTGCCAATCTACAAGCTAAACAATTATTTTGTTAACTCCTCTATTTAACAACACACCAGCTTGAGTGATTACATTCTGCCTACCTAATTTACCTCTATACTTATAATAATAAAGAGTTTGAATCTGATCTTGTTTCCTCAAGTGTACATCAGCAGAGCAGTGACTCCATCTGTTCATGTAGTTAGGCAAAAGAATAAATCAGTTGCAAAGGAGATCAAAACCAAGACCACATTTTTCTCATATTTTCTGAGCACTTCACCTCAGAGGTGAATGCATTTCAGTGACAGGTGACTCACTCTCTTCGTTTTCAATTGAGCTGACAAGGGAAAGGGCTATATAAACACACACCTTCATTGCTTCTATCACTACAGTGGTTTTCACTTACAGCAAGTAGATAGATACAGGCAAATTAAAAGATCTTATCAATCGCTGAAGGATTATCTTACTTCTATTAAAAGTGAAAGGCTAATAGTTATAACCAGGAAGTTTTCCTAAGGCCACTGGCCTGCAAGTCCGATCACAGATGTGGGAAATATCTACCTTGCACCTTAGATGCAGCTGTATCCACTGTTCCTGCCTCAGCCACTGTGCTCTGCATTCGTGAGTCATTAACAGGAGCCACAACCCACCTTAAAGCTATTGAGACCCTTCCCAAGACACTTGAAGAAAGTTATTACATCTGATTCCCTTTCCCACTACCATTAGCTGCTTGATGTGAGATAGGCTGGAGGGAATGTAAACTGGCTGATAGTCATTCCTGAGCTGTGGGGGACCCAGATATTACACTGTGAGTGTCCAGATCGTGTGTATATATATATATATATATATATTTTGCAGCTTAAAAAAAAAAAGTCTTTTTATGTCTCATCTTGCACTCATCAATGCACTAACTTTTTTTTTTTCTTATAGATCTAGTGGCAACTGCAAGTGGCAACTTCAAAGTTACGCTAGTGTAACATGGTGTCACAATTTTTCGAGAACAATGTTAATTAACACATCACTTTGCACCATGACAGAAAAATACTGCTAAAAATTTAATTAAGACCATGATGTGAGATGTTAGCTTAATGCAAAAGGTGTGTCCGTTTCTGTACAGATTATCTGAGAAAAGATTAAATGGGGAAGAGGAGTTCTCTATATTTTTATTAAAATTCTTGGGAACTGACCCTGATTTTGACTGGAAGATTCATTAATATTCATTTGTATATAATTGCCTTAATTTTAGTGATAATGACTTCAGTTACCAACTGTGTGATTGATGGGACTTGTGCCTTCTCTCTGAAGGAGATGAGCTAAATAAAAAAGAAGAAACTTGCCATTCATGCATGATATTTTTAGCTGCCTTTAATTACAAGCTAGCTAAATAAGCATGCAAACCTTGCTATGATTGATAGGATCTCTATGCTGTAGTGATTGTTTTTCATGAAGTTAGAAGGTGCTTGAATCAACTGAGCTCTCAAATTAACTGGAAGCCAAATCCCAAAAAAGCCTCAATTCTTACTCAAATTAGCAATGAAGAAGAAATACTTAAATACTTTACCTGTTCTAAATGCATACACACACACACACACACATACAAAAAAGCCTTCTCCATAGTAACCTGTAAAGATACCCCTTAAAAGGAATTTCCTTTCCTATTACAACTATGTGGACACAAACTAGCCTTCCTTGCAAAAACTCTATGCTTCCACAATGCAACAGAGTGCAGTCCTGAATAAAACCTGATCTTCCCAAATTCAAAGAAAACTAACACATGCAAGCCACACTTGGGATTACTTATTGGTTATGCCAGCCTGTCAACAAGCCTGCTTTGGCATGTTCTCAAGCTACAGAGCAAAGCTTTGACAGACAGACTGTCTGAACTGCAGAACTGTTCCCTTGCAGCTGTTCTATCTTCTGCTATTAACTTGACCTTTCCTAGGGCAAAAACCATCATGGAATCATTATGATTGGAAAAGATCTTCAAGATCATTGAGTCCAACTGGAAACCCTTCAACACAACCCTTCAACCCTTCAAGTTGCTTGCTCATTCCTCCAAAGTGGGTAAATTCTCTGTTTTCCCGGAGTCTCAGCAATAGGTTCCTATTCAGCCAAATCAGTCTTCTTTCCTCCGGCTCATCCTTCTGCACACAGGGATGGCCTGTTCCTGCACCTCTGAGAATTCCTTCTTGAGAAAAGTCCAACTTTCCCGGACCCCTTTGCTTTTCAGGACTGTCTCCCTGGGGACTCTCCCAACCAATGTCCTAAACAGTCCAGAGTCAGCCCTCCAGAAGTTCAATGTAGTGTTTTTGCTGACTCCCCTCCTGACTTCATTGAGAATTGAAAATACTATCATTTCATGGTAAGTATGCCCAGGACAGACTCCACCAGTTCTCCTCTGTTCACAAAGAGCAGGTCCAGAGGGGTTCCTCCCCTGGTAGGCTCACTTACTAGTTGTGATAGAAAGTTATCTTCCAACAATATGCCCAAATCAGCCCAGCCTTCTACTTCTTAGTTCAGTACCCTGTCCAAAAGCTACTGAAGAAAGGATTTTCTTTTATGATTCAATTAGAAACTCTATCATGTGTCTGAGGTATGTGCAGAAATTAATGAATATTCTTCCACTATTTTATATATATAAGGAGTGGATACCTGAGGCCCTTATTATTTGTTAGGCTCAATTATTGTACAAAAGGTGACTTACAAAAACATACTGACACTTACAGATACTATGGCATTTCAATTGAAAGTTGAAATAATCTCTTATATTAAATAGTATAATTTTAAAAAATGATTTTTACTAATGATCAAAGTATTTTCTCATTATTCACTCATAATTTAAAAATATAATATATAGCTTATAAAGTTCAGATTAAATTTATGTTGGGAGTAGTGTTAAAGAGATGACTAGAACTTAAGGTGTTTTCTTAATCCTGGAAGAGCTAAATTTTTCTACACTAATAATAAATAATAATAAAATAATAATATTTAATTTTTTTTTTAAATGTAGATATCATCTCTCTGGATGTGTTCAGTATCAGTGTAAGGAGCACACCTATAAAAGCAATCTGGTTTCAACAACCACTATGGTTTTACCCCAAAACCTTTTAAGTTACATTTTCTGACCAGGAAGAACTATATGTTGCCTAAAATGCTCTAGAATTATTTGACCATAAGGAAGGGAAAAAATAGCATTGTTTAGCTTCTTGTATGGATGAATTACTATATTCTATCATAGCGGCAAGAGATGATTGGTGTATACAACACAGTCCATGGAAAACACATGAGGATTATGCAGCTTCCTCTGCACTACTTGCTGTAGACTGATTGCCATGTGTTAGCTGCTATTATTATTATTCTGTAGTGATGAAGTCTTCATTTCCAGATTTTCATTTAAATAAAAAACAAAAGGAACGGTTATAAGCTGCTCATAGGCTTTTAGCTCCTTTAAAAAGCTTAGTCTGTTCTTACATCATTTATTTACTGAACTTTTAATTTATTAAACAATTAAATCAAATATTACATTACTAATAGCCTCAAAGACAAGAGCAATTAGCAGTGAAGATCATTTACAAGTTGATTTATTGCACTAAATACCAGTTTGATATTCAACTGCAAGTGCAATAATGACATTTTCATATCTCTATTATTTTCTTGCCTAACACTTGCCTGTACGATTTCAGGTGGTGCAATCATGGTCATTGGAGCTATGCCAATTCATTTCAGCTCCAAATCTGGCCCTATGTATTTAATATTAACTCACACATATGTCTTGGTCCTTTGAAAGACAGAAAATCATCTGCCAATGAAACTTCAAGCCATGTGTTACAAACGTTTTACACATCTCAGGTAGCAGCCACTAGTGTGGTAATGTCAGGTTTTGAGCAGCTACACAAAGGAAGGTTTCTGTGGGTTTCTGGACGTCTTCTGAACGTCTTCAAAGCCTCCTGAGTCTATCAGGTTCAGAGTGCTCTGGCATAATGTTGTTAGCATTTGTTTTAATTGGGAAAAGTAAAAAAGAAAGTGTGACCTACAAAGAATCAGTAAAGGAATTGCATAAATATGAACCTGAAGAGATTTCAAAGTTAGATCTGAATCCCTTCAACAATTTTCCTTCCTTCTCTGAGGCATTTTTAACCCAGTTGTCTCAAAGAGACATCTTAGACTGAGCATTTCCTACTGGATTTAGATAATTAAAGTAAATCCAGTTAAAAGGAACCCCATCTTAACAAATCCTGAGGGGAAAAAAAAAAAAAAAAAAAAAAAAAAAAAAAAACCACCACAAAAAAAACAATCTTTTTCTTTTTTTTTTTTTTTTTTTTTTTCTCCTCCAGGTCCATTCTCAGAAATTTGACTGAGGTTATATGACATTTATTATCTGCTTCTTCTTAATTCTGATCCATGCTGGATCCATGCGAACAACTTCAGAAAAATGTTGCTGCAAGGATTCATTACTGAAATAACAACTACTGATCGTGAGATGGTGATGCTTAAGAGAATGCTGGATAGGACTTGCACAACATATACAGTCGATGAAAAAGTAGTGAACCAGTGGATGTTCAAGCTTCACAAGGTATTTGGTCTACCTTATATATAGACATGACTATGAGGTGTACAATCAGTTTAAAGTATGAATGACAGCATGCTGATCTTTGAGTGATGCATTTTCATAGTCTCGCAGATCTTTCTTGTCTTGCACGCACATAAACATACTTCACAGTCTACCACTGACAGTGAGAATAAGATGAAAAGTGCTATAGTAAGTCATGATACCAAGAAAGAAACCCCATAAATTACTTTGTGTCTCAGTGTACTGTCATAACAACTATACTTCCCCATGTGAATGGAGTCCTGCCACAGCCAAGGAATTTGGCTGCATGAAAAGACAATGCTAGAAAAGAGAGAGGTTTTGCCTCCTCTTTCCTTCTTGTGCAGCATAGCTAATCCAAGTAGAGGAAAAATCTGACTCTTCTTTGACCAACGATGTGACCTTGTCCTTTCATCTGATGAGGAGTTGCTCTTTATAGGCTGTACATATGTGTTACATCTCCCATGGATCCACCCCCAGTCTGGGGATGGAAGAATTCATATTCATATAGAGACAGACTTAAGATTCAGGTGAGGAAGGTAAAAACTTCCAGAAGGAACAGTTTCCATATGCTGTGACAGAAACCATGGTTGATATCATAGAATCAAGGAATGGTTGAGGTTGAAAGGGAGCTTTGCATCTATTTCAAGATCCATCCATATGCACAAGTGGGGTCACCTAGAGCACACTGCGTAAGATTGCATCCAGGTAGGATTTGAATATCTCCGGAGCAGATGATTCCACATGTATGGGCAAGCTGTTCCAAGACTCTGTCACACTCACAGTCAGGAAGTCAGGAACTTCCTTTGTCTTTGCTATGCTTGTGAGAACTACCATTTATGGGTAATCATTCTTCGTTCCTTCGTTCTCAAAACCAAAGTTTTCACTCCATAAGAGATCATGATCCAAGAAACAGTCTTCATCTCCTGATATCTTTTATCTTTTTTTTTTTTTTCTATTTTCTGAAAGCTTTTGCCAAGTGTTATTTGGTTGTTCCCAGAATGCAAGGGGCAGGGTTAGGGCCATAGTATTAGCTAAAGGAGGTAAGGGCTCTTTAGGTCTCAGTATTCTAGCTTCAACAATGCATTTATAGGGATGAGTAAGGACAGGACAGGAATATGTAATCAGTATTCAGTCTCATATGCCCTCTAATACCCTCCCAAACTCCAACTATTTTTGTCCTCCTCACATTATGTGACAACAATTTTCACAGAACATACAATTGCCGAGGTTGGAAGGGAACCCTGAAGATCATCTAGTCCACCCACCCCTGACCCCTCGAGATCATTTAATCCCCACCTCCCTGCTCAGGTCAGGGTCAACTGGAAGAGACTGCTCAGGGCTGTATCCAGTTGGGTGTTGAATATTTTCAATGATATTACAGTTTCTCTGGGAAGCCTATCTATGCAAGTTGGCAATGTTGAATGAAGAAGCATTTTGTTTTGTTATGTCGTCCTAGCTTCATTCGATGAACCCTTGTTCTCATACTACAAGATACAGAAAACAGTAATTTCCTGCCTTTTCTCATATTACCTCCCTTTTTGCTGTAAGCCCCTGTCCGATCCCCCAACGTCATCTCTTTTCAAGCCTGATGATTGCATCTTGACTATTCAACTGCTTTGCATACAGAACTGTCCTTTACAATTGTGATCCCAGTTTTTATCCTCTGAGGTGTTTTTTTCTTTTCCCCTCCAACTCCTACTGTTACACACCACTCAGGTCATGGTCAAACCATGAATTTATGAAGTGGAATCTTCTCTATATAACTTTTTTTCTTTCTTTTTTTCTTCTCTTTTTTAGTAATTATTGTAATTTGATTTGTCTTTTTGGCTGTTCTCAAACACCGATCGGATGCCCTCATCTATGATAGCCTCAGTTGTGAGTTACAAGAAGCAGATGTGGACACATAAAACATAGTGTATGAGTGTCCAGTAGACATGGATTGAAAAATGAAAATATTCCTGCCAGCAGAAAGAATTATATTTAAACAAGTATATATATTGAGACATACACATATACATACACTAAACGTGGAGTCAATATGTACACATTTTAATTTAAGATTTTTCTCTTGGATACTAATAAATGACTTTATGATACTCCCAAAATATATGAAAAAATTGCTTGCAATTTTATTTTCTACTTTTTCGTAATGCTTCTTTCTGCAATCTGTCCTCTATGTAAGAACAGGGTGATAAAGAACAATTCATGAACAATTTATTTAGTTCCTTTAGTGAACACAGTGCCTGTAAAAGGTGCTTTGCTGACTGCAGACTATGTTTATTCATGAAACAGTTAAAACCTGTAAAATCCTGTCTCATGTCTGTCCTAGCATTTTTAATGCCAAGGGAGAAACAAGCCCCCACAGGCCTCAACATTTTTGTTCCTCTTTCTACATGACACTGGGCCAGCTAAGAAATCTATTTTGTATCTTCTCACCCTCTGATCTTTGATCTTATTTTCTGTAGAGAGTGATGCAAATGATTAAGATCTAAGAGAAAGAGAGGCAATTAGGTAGAAACCAAGTGTCATTCAAAATGAAAAGGGAATATATTCGTATACTTTCAGCTAGGCAAAACAGTCTCAATGCCTCACAGAAGTGTAACATTATATTTCTGGAGATCTCTCCTTCTTAAGGAAAGCAGCCTGAGGTGCTTGGCTAATTATTTTGATGGTTCAGGAAGCCCGAGGTGAGCATGGTTACTCATGTACTAATTCATGTATAATTATTAGATTCAGAGTTGGATGCTAAGTAATTCCACGTGTGTACAAATTCCTCCAAACACATTTGAGCCTTACCATTATATAAGAAAAAAAAAAAAAAAAAAGAATGTATAAATAAGCTGTCAACCACAGGCAACTCATCAGCCCAGGGGAGTCTACGAACAGAACCTGTAACACCACAAGATGAAGAAAAAGTCTTAACTGAACAGCCAGACTTGAAATCTGCAACTAAATTGATGAATGCCCTAGGAAATTAGTACAAGTCAAAAAGCAAAAAAGAAGAATGCAGTGGGCTGCATAATGCTTCAAATAAATACCCTGAAACATCGAGAACTACTTGGTAAAGCTGCATTCAACAATAAAATCAGAAGAATTTGTGCAGTACAGACAGGGTGGTTTCCTGGGAGGAGATGCTTCATGAAGAACAGTTTAACAAGTTACCATCATAGGAAAAGCAGCAGGCTCACTTAGTCATTAGAGATGAAGAGCGGGGGG
>NW_010577436.1:0-28555 GCF_000705375.1 Tinamus guttatus | reverse complement strand
ATATACATTTGCAATTACACTCCCTCTTTCAGAGAATAAATACTTTTTACATAAAAAAACATAATAGAAATATAGGTCCTGATTCATTCTTCCTGAGATTTGGTCCTTGAATAAGGTCAAGGATCTTGATTAGATATCCATTAACATTGACTCCCCCTGTGTTTCATGAAAAAAGATGACAGATTTGAAAGGTCAGTTCAGTCCATCTAGGACCTGGACCCGTGGGAGAGACTCTTCTGTTGATACTAAAAGGTGCTGTTCATCCTGGCCTGTCTGCCACAATAAAATGTTTAAAATTAATACAGTTGAATCCAAGCTATAATTTTAAGAGACCATCTGTACACATTTGTCTCTTCAGAAGGAATCAAGGCACTTCTTCAGCTTCTTACAGGGAAGACTACTAACATTATTAACATGCTTTAAAAGGTAAATCAAGTGCTATATATAACTGCATCAGCAAAACGCAACAGGCTTTGAGAATGAGGTAAGATACCAGTGCTGCTGCGTATTGTGCATTGTGAGTGTAGAAGCAAGCAGATAATAGCATCATGTTTGAATACCATAGAATTTATTCCTGTTTTATGATATCTGAAGGATTCCTCCTGATGAAGCACAGCTATTTGATAATTTTAATTTTAAAATCTTCACTAAAACATAAAACTGATAGAGCATTGTTTTCCAGCTCGTAAACCTTTAAAAAGCTGAATCCAATCCAGTTAAGACTTTCTCTTTTCTTTTTCTTTTTTTTTCTTTTTTATTTCTTTTCCTGGGCTGGGGGAAGGGCGCAGAAAGGAGAACTGAATTCAAGCCAGCTTCCCAGGACAGCCTGAATATTGACAGACATTATAATGGTATGTACATTCCCTATGGGATCTGGTTGTAGACTATCCAGCAACTTGTGCATTTATATAAATCTTCCTATACCTTGTTATATAATTCTTTCTCACTATATGTAAAAAGTTTCCAAGCTCAGCTTCTTGGTTCAGAGTGGAAGCAGAATGTTATGCACCAACAGGTCTAAAAGGCCTGGGATTGCTATCTCCTGTCTATTTGAACTTGCTGAACTTCAAGGAAAGGATTGTGGAAGGTATAATCAGAGCAATACATAGTATAAAGCACCCGTGCTTTTTCTCTTCATAGATACACAGGGGTGATTGCACCTGAAGTATTTTTAGTGGCAGTTGGGTATAATTGCCATCATAAAATTTGCCGAAAGTATAAATGTCAGGTTTCACTAAATGGAAGTACATAGTTGATATATACGTATATATTTGTGTGTGTGTATGCAGAAATATATGAGGAGAAGAATGTTTTAAAACAGCTTCTCTTTGAATAACTTTACAGAAAGTTAATGAATATTGCTTGCATTGATTTATATCCAGCAAAAATCTAGTATTCTCTGCTATGCAGTTATGCTGTGCTATTCTATTCTATTCTTTTATAATACATACATGGAAAACATGTACAAATTGACATTTATTATCTGCACAAATACATTACTCAGCCATAAAAAAGAAGTTATCACCTGTCAAGATCAGCTTTCTCATCATAGATTGTCAGAGTATGAAAGTAACTGTTTAACTTAATCTACTTATCTCGCTGAATCAGAAGCCAAAGAACAATTTTATCCTGTGTGTGTGAAGAACAGCTCTTCCCCCTGGACCATGACCTCAACCCATGCACCAGGGTAAAATGCCCTTTGATGAGTGAGACTCCAAATGAGAAGTGCTGGAGGCTATGCTGATGAGGATTGCACTCTAACTTATTTATGAGACTTTTCATACATGGTAAAGGGCAGGGAATAAAGAAACACAATGTTGTTCATTCATTTATATGTTTTTATAGACTCAGAAAACTTCCTAGTGAAGGCTGATCTCTGTGTATGAAGAAGAGATTTTAAAAGTCAAAAATGAAATTAGATAACAAGTTCTGACAATGGTGTTACAAAACAAAACAAAAAAAGACATTTTTTTTCTCTCAGCCTTCAACCTAGACATATCTAAATGTAGTAAATAGTAGTGAAAGCTGAAGTTAAAGACAGGGAAGGTGAAGAGTATTCCAACTTGCTTCTACTGCAATTTACTGGCCAAACAAGTCACCTCATTTTACTATGACTCTTTTCCCATTTTTAAAATTTGCGGATAGTGACACCAACTTCATTTTCAGTAAATGAAATGTGGATCATTAAAGCTAGATATTATTATTGCTTCATTTCCTTCTTGTATTTCAGGCTTTCCATCATCCAGGGAATCAGAAAGATTTTCTTCATATGATTCTAGTCTAACTCTGCTTACTGCCCCTTGCGTCTGTCTGCAGATTCCTCTTGTAATGAAAAAGATTTGGGCAGATAAAGATATTTTTAGTACAGAAAAAGGAGCAATACTTTGAGGAGAAAATTTATGATTTGCAATATATGTACATATATATATACATATTTATATGTGTGAGTGTAAATTTATTTAAAGTGTGTTTGTATTGTCCACAGAAATATAAAAATCCTTTTATGATCTTTTCAGTTAAACTTCTATTTGGTTCATAAATCATTGTATGTAAAGAACATTAAAAAAAAAAAAAAAAAGCCTCTCCGGTTTATACAGACATTCAGACATCTTCAAATAAATCTCTTAAAAACTTGTAAACATGTCTGGGAAAAAGGATTAAATATGTTAATTGTCTATGAAAGATATCTAGAAATTTGAAGAATTTGTTATCTTTACAACCCAGACTTGTTATGCTGGTTGTAGCTCATGTTTCTCAAAACCTCAAACCCCCTCTGTTATGTTAAATTTACTTTCTGGCATGGACTTCAATAAATTATGGAAGTAAATGTAGAAAGGAGATAGAGAAAAATAAAAGCATTATACTGCAAATCCAGGTGAAGTAAATATCACTGTTAGGAATGTTTGATATTATACCTCCTGTGGGAATATTCAACATTACCTATGTCTTTAAACCCCTAGCTTCAAGTTTTCCAGCTTGAGGCTGGAGTAGGCTTCAGGGTGGCATTTCCAATATATTTTACCTGCCATTGGTGCCCTGGAATTCCCTTCAGCTGAACTCGGGCAAGTTATCGCCTGGAAGATCTGGGTGAGGGTCTGGATGTCTGAGGAATTCTTTGTTGAAGGAACATGACCGGGAGCTGTGCTGGCTTTTGCTTTTCCATTGTACCCCTGAAAGCTTCGATTTGATATCCTGATGAATACATCTCAGGCATCTTCCTCTCCTGCGCAGGGACTAGCAGTGAAGGCTATACATGGATTGTGTGCAGAGAATTGTAGACCAAATATAACAGAAAGAGGGCATAAGAAAGGCAAAATCTACAATACAGCTGTGTGTGCAGACATAATGGCTGTAGTTGAACAAGATACACAAGGGGGAAATTAATACAGTGCTATCCCTTGTCACAGGAGCAAGTTAAAATCATCAATTTTGAAGTTCTCGCTATCATTTTAATAGCATAATTTTCTAAGTGAGAGCATCATCTCTCTTTTGTGGACATAATCTTAAATACATACACGCATACCAGTTCCTGTATTTCTATATTTAAATATAAATGGTTAGATTATTACTTTAAAAGCTATGTTTGGATTTCACTTCAGAAATGCAATGACTATAAAATATCACCTTGGATATATTATAAAATAATTCATTTGGTTAGGATAAGGTTTGTGTGTGTTTGTGTGTGTGGCAAAGACTTATTAGGATCAGCTTTACAATTCACATGGCCATTTGTCTCAGACCTGCAAAATCAGATCCTTTGCAGTCCTACTAGCTTAGATAGAACTGTGCATTCCTACATGCAGGACCAGGACCTTTCTGTCTCTATTTATTTCTTTCAGTGAGCAAGCCAGCACAGTACCCAAGGATATCATCTAAGATGATTAAATAATGACAAATCCTTCAGTATTTTGTGCTATGTGAATACAATTTCCAGATAGTATCTATTTTACAATACCCAAGAGAATGTGAGATTTTTTAAAGTGCACAAACGTTGTTATTTAAAAGACAAGGATTTAATAATAGATCCAATGGAAAACTCAGTGATGGAAAAAAGGGGAAGGAAATCTGGGATTTTAATAAGCAAATCATTCAATTACTCAACAGAAGTATTTGAATTGCCTGGTGGTTCGCAGGGGATATGTGGATCAGTCTACATTCAGGTAAGAAAAAAGAAACTTGTCAATTTAACTAATAGAAACTTTTCTTTTGAACTGCTCATTGTCCTTGCTACTGCAATTGAAGGTTCCCTCTCTTTTCTTAGTTCTTTTTCTTATTTATCTCCCTGTGATTTCCACCCACTTAGCAAGGTCATGACATGTGGCCTACAGTCAGACTGAAAATTAAAGACTCAGACTTTGAAGAATCAGGCTGAATAAGATACCCAGACAGGGCAAAGGACCCTTTTATCCTACTGTTTTCTCTAAGACTATTCTTTATATTTTCTATCTCTAGCTTTTTAAGGCATACAGAAAATGTTAGCTGCTTGCCATGATTGTCTCTGAGCAGAAATACTAGAAATTATGCTAGGGAAAAAAAAAAAAAAAAACATTTAAGAAGACAACATAGGGCCCATACAGGGGAATAATGCATTGAGGACATATGGAAATCAAAAGCTGAAGAGAACTGCCAAACATTTTTTTTTTTTTTTTAGAGCAAAACCATAATGTTATCTAATATGATAAAAATGTTCTCTTGTGTTTAAGAGCAGCTGATGCCCCAGGCAATGGGAATTCCAGCATTCCAGCATCCAGGAACTTTGATGCCAATCATTGCTCCATCATCTCTTCTAATCTGCAAGCTCCATCCCCTCAGATCTCTCAACATTTTCAGCAGTTCAATCATATACTAAATAAAAATGCAACAAAGTAAGGAGCAAGTAACAGAAGAAGAAATGTGCTATGGAGAGAACTGGGGAAGACAAAGGTAAGAGGCTAAGCATAGAAAAGATACAATAGCAGTCAGGCAGCTACATTTCACATGAGTTTTTCAGATCCTACAAAACCTCTTTGAGCCAGCTATACCTTTTGAAAATTACAGTTTGATTTTTTCTGTATGGTCAAACAGGAAAAAATTAATATATGTCCTTTTTCCTGAGGTTTGTCGGATTAAAAAAAAAAATTAGAATCATTGGTAAAGAGAATGCTTTTAGTAGCTCATGAAGAGAAATCTTTGACAAACAAGGGAAAAGAAAACTCCACATTTCAAGCATTGATCTGGAGTTCAACCAAAGGGCTTCTGCAGTTTCTTACATTAGCTCAGTGACTTATTTGGCTTATGGCACTTGCACACATAGCTATTCACTTCACAAATACTATTTTGTTCTTGTTTTTTTTTAGATAGCCTTAGATTTATGAGTTCTTTAGGCAGTTAACTTTTTTTGTGTAGTAATTCAATACAACAGAACTATCATCTGAAAATGAATTTGAAGATTTCCAGCCCCTTCTTCCCTGTTCACCTGTTTGTAAATGATAAAGGAAATAAGCAACTCTTTAAATACCTGTGTCTAGTGCTTTGTTCTCTGGAAACATTTTGTCCTCCTAAGAACAGTATCACGCATCTATGATTATGCATCATTTTAATCTAGTGCATTCTTCCCACTGTGAAATTCAGTTGTTCTTCCCAATTTAATGCACAGTTTGTTTTTCGTGTAGAAGAGAGTATAAGTGGAGCTGCTGCATCCTGTCTGCCTTACAGTTATAAAATATACACTCTGCACTGAATCACAGGAGATGCTCTAAAGAGCTGTTGTCTCCCCGCTGTTTCAAATGATTAAATTCTAGTTTAATAAGCAAAGCAACCAGGGCACGTTGAATTGCACAGGGAAGAGCTGAACCCACAAACACCAACTCAGATGACAGACCTGGTGCATTCTTGTTTCTCATACTGGTTAGTATGAATGAAGATAGGTATTGGTAAAGAAAAAAAGCAAACAAAACCCAAGATTGCTTTTGGGATGACAGTTATGTCTTTTCTTGTCTGGAAGGCAAATAGCACGTGCTGCTCCTTCTCTCATGGCTGTATTCAGATGCTATGCAAACATATGAGCTTTCATAAACAGTGATAAATAATAAAAACTACCTGAACTTAGAAGAATAATATTGTAATCTCACGATGGGGAGGGGTGGTGGGGAGGAAGGAGGGAAAATATTGCTTAATTATTTACTTTCAGGGTAGTCATTGTAAATGCTACTGCTTTAATGCTTTTTAGTATGTGTAAAAGTGAACAGTCATCATGTAATATCAACCCCAAGTGTATATAGGCTCCTTGTAAAACCAAATAGGATAAACTTGCAGTAAGCATGTATTTTTTTGATCTTGAAGACAAAATTTGACAATGAATAAACTTGATAAAGTATAAGAATATAAAATTTTAAATAAAGTTGTGTGGTTATTTCATTGTACGTGAGGGCTAAGTGAATTGGAAATCATTGAAAATATTTTTGAAGTAATCAGTTGTGTGAAAATGCATATGAGAAGGAAAGTTATTTGCTATCTGCCACCTGACTGTTCTATTTCAAAATAGTCGCTCAGGGATTTAGTATGATTTAGATGACCAGCCATTCTAGCAATCATGTGTAACATATAACACAAAACTGGGAGGAGTGGCTGACACTCAAGAAGGCTGTGCTGCCATTCAGAGAGACCTAGACAGGGTGGAGAGTTGGGCAGAGAGGAACCTCATGAGGTTCAACAATGACAAGTGCAGGGTCCAGCACCTGGGGAGGAATAACCCCAGTAGACACCAGTACAGACCAGTACAGACTAGCAGCTCCACGGAGAGGGATTTGGGAGTCCTGGTCGACAGCAAGTTAACTATGAGGCAGCAATGTGCCCTCGTGGCCAAGAAGGCCAATGGGATCCTGGCTGCATCAGGAGGAGCGTTGCCAGCAGGGCGAGGGAGGGGATCCTGCCCCTCTACTCAGCTCTGCTGAGGCCAAACCTGGAGTATTGGGTGCAGATCTGGGCTTCCCAGTACAAGAGGGACATGGAGCTTCTAGAGAGGGTCCAGTGTAGAGCAACAAAGACGATTAAGGGACTGGAGCATCTATCGTATGAGGAAAGACTAGGTGAGCTGGGTCTGTTTAGTCTAGAGAACAGAGGACTGAGAGGGTATCTGATCAACATGTACAAGTACCTGAAGGGTGAATGTAGGGAGGATGGGGCCAAACTCTTCACCCGGCTGGTGACAGGACAAGGGGTAATGGGTACAAGTTGAAACACAGGAAGTTCCATCTCCATGTGAGGAAGAACTTCTTTCCTGTGAGGGTGACAGAGCCCTGGAACAGCCTGCCCAGAGAGGTCGTGGAGTCTCCTTCTCTGGAGATCTTCCAAACCTGCCTGGATGCCACCTTGCGCCACGTGCTCTAGGTGTCCCTGCTGGAGCAGGGGGGTTAGGGATCATCTCTAGAGGTCCCTTCCAACCATAAACATTCTGTGATTCTGTGATATGCTAACAATCTAGAAAAAATGGTATTACAATTGACATTGAAATTGAAATACAATTGTATTACAAATGAAATAAGAATTCTTATATAGAAATTAAGTCAAAAGCAAATATATATATATATACATCTATATATATATATATATAAGAGGAAAGTAGAGAGAGGGGAAGATACATGAGAAGTGTAAGCAAGGGGCTGGTCTGTATTTTTGCCTGGTCAAGCTTTGTACCTGCTCACTATACTCTCTTCTGCCTTCTTATTGAATGCTATTTCTATCTATTTTCTATAGGACTCTGGTCTCTATTCTGTGTGTATGTGCCTATATACCCCTCTAGCAAACTTCAAGTTGTGTTAGCCTGATAACAGGCGCTTCTGCCTGAATTTAGGAGTGAGAAAAAACAGCAAGATTACATCTGATGTACTGGGGAGAAAAACCTGGACCTTAAAATCCAATGGATTTCAATTTTCTACTGGATTAGACTTTCCTTAACAAACTTCCCAGGCTGAAAAAAATGACCTAATGCTCTAGCTAATCATTTGGTAAGGCCTAACAACAGTTAAATTGTTGTATAATATTTATGTGATATAGTCAGTTGTTCAGAGGAAAATAAAAAGATCATGAATTGTAATGACTAGATAATTAGAAGACACTTGAACAAAGGCTGACCTATGCATCCATGTCACAAACAAGAAATGCAAAACAAAAAACAACTTATGGAAGTCGGCAAAATTCATCCAAAACTCTATTTCTTTGCAGTTCATGTGTTGCAGGTGTCAAGGATTTAATTCTCAGCAAGAGCAGCTAGAGTAAGCTAGCAGCAGTTGAACTGAGAATAAATTTCACCTCTCTCCTACTAGTGATATATATAAACCTTTGGAAGAAGTGAAAACTCTGCATCCAAGAAGCAAATTGAGGTATGTAATCATGACCACAATTTATAAATAGGTCTATAAATAAATAATATTTGAGAAGGTGAAGCAGAAGGATTATGGACCAGGAAAGTAATGGTGAAAGAAAAAAATTGGGAGTTATACTTTAATTAGCGTTTTAAAAAAATCTCCATACTATAATAACAGCCTGAGGATTTTCAGTTATGTTTACCTGGTCTTTGAAACAACCATCTTTACAAGACTTTGAAAGTTAAACATTTTTTTTTGCCCAAAATAAATATATATAGTTTATTTTAAATAAACAAAAGAAAATAAATGATACCAGCTGGTTCAGCCTTGTCCAGAAGGCAAAGTTTGCATTGATTACAGGAAACAGAGTAAAACCTTGGTTGTTATTTGACTGCCATGATGACTACAAATACAAGGATGGCTACAAATACAAGCTTATGTTCGACCAGAGAGCTCGGACTCATATAGATCTATTGCTACCCATTCGGCTTTTTCTGCTTTTGAGATTTGCATTGGATTTTGGCCGATGCAGAAAAACACAGCACATTCAAAATAGTTAAGTTACATTCCCATCATGGCTAGCTGGCCAAATTCTGCCAAAGTTCTAATATTCATAATGTTTTTGAGGGATATGGTCTCAATTGCCAATAACAACAACAACAAAATTTGATAGGCTTTACATTTTTAATATTACCTTGAGAATATTTTATGCAAGTGGCTGCCCCACTATCTTAAGGCTGTTGAACTTCTTATGTATTAAAAATATTTTCTCTGTAAATGTTTATGATATATTATGCTTGCAGTATTATTTCTGAAATGTTTTTCGCTCTTCCTTTATTACTGTATTATATGCTTCCTAAGATATTTTCAGGAAGGTTTCAGAGTAGACATATCTTTCTTTATAAAGATACACAGACACAGCATTACCTATTGGAACTAAAGGGATTTTATTCCTTCTACATTAACTTAATTCCCATGTCACTTGATGCAATTTAGTTGCTCAACCTTTCTCTATTTAGGGAAGGATTGAAACCTACCTAGGCTGCATATAATCCAATTATATAATCCATAATACCATCTCTATATACATATATATGCAATTTATTCAACAACTGTGTAACACTCCAAAATTAACAATCATCTCT
The DNA here is from genome assembly GCF_000705375.1 of Tinamus guttatus. The sequence continues at coordinate 19,065 of NW_010577436.1, read as the reverse complement.
CCAACTATTGTTGGATTCATATGGAAGATAGCAAACATCCTGTATCCCTAACCCATATATTCCAGTTCCAGAGGTCTGTCCTTTGAAATTACTTTTTTTTTTTTAACTTTTATGTATTTAAGCAACCTTTACAGTACATATTTCCAAAAACATCTTGGATTATCACTTCCAAGATTATCTGGTAAATAATGGAAAGTAAAGCATAATGTATAAATATTTAATAGCAAAAAAATTAAATACCAGGATGTATGGATGCTCCAGTCAACTACTACTTTCCTTATGCCTAATATAGTTGAGGAATTGGTCAGTGAAAGCTACTTAGTGAATAAACAGAAAATGCTTTCTGAATTGATGGGAAGAAAATGTCTGAGGAGAAGTCTATTCTTTAGCAATAAAATCTACCAGTAACTGCTTTAGAATCTAGCTGTTCAAAGCAATTTTAATGTCTGCATTGCCAGTGTTTTTTGCCCACTGCTGTTTTTCCCTCAGCTGTCCCCTTTGAAATATTTAAAGGCCATGAGTGGGAAGAGAATATGATCTATTGTTTAGCTGACCAGAATATAAGGTGTATCCTGCTTCTCTGTGCAATGTAATAGGATCAAGAGGATATCAAGCCATAAATCAGATCTTTAGATCATTCCCTCCCCATCTGTATAGAGAAATAGAGAAATCAATGAGACTTAGGTTTTAAAGGCTAGACTTCCAAGAAGGAGCTAGGTCACAACACCTGGCCCCAGTATTTCATTATTGGTCGCATAGATACTTTTTTACCTTTTTTTTTTTTTTTTCTCTGGAACATATACAAGTTTCTGACATCACAGAGCAGTCTAACACCTGCCTCACATCCCGGCCCATCTGGGGTTTGCAAAAAGGAAAGGTGTCACTCCTTTGCTGTTCAAAAAAACAGATTTCATAGACATGCTCAGATTATGTCTGGCTTTCTGCAAAGAAAGGTTAGAGAAAGTGATACTACTGCAACCTGTTAATCTTATAACCACCATACTCAGGTGCTGGACCACAAGTTTTAAGCCTCAGAAGAAGTTATCATTAGCATGTCAGATCTGTATACTGAATCATGAGAAAAGTAAACAAGACCATTCAGGCAGCTATTTAGACTTATTTTAAAATAACAGAATACTTTCAGCATTTGAGTAAGCAAAGGGAGCTTTTGTTTTCTGATTCATACACTAAATGCAAGCTATGAGTGTCTGAATTGTGTTATTGTGTCTGAATACTTAATTGTAGACTACAAACAGAGGTCAAGTTGAGAGATAAAGTGGGAATTCAAGTTATCTATCTTCTCCCTGCATCACATACAAGCACTGATTTCTTCTCAAGAGGTACAGTAGCTATAAACTGATTTTTTTCTAGAATTATGGCTTTTACATTAGTGATAATACAGCTGTGGGTTATAGTTAGGACAAGCAAAAATATTAGAAGGTTAGTTTTAAAGACTAATCTGAGGAGGCTGAAAGATGTAGACAGGGAAGGGCTATTTCCTTGTGATATTCAAATTGCTGCAAAATTCCAGATTTAATTTGTGATCACTTTACTACAAGGCACTAATAATCTCTCCTTGCAATGTATAAGCAAATACATACGCAGTTTTTTCCTCAAAGATTGGTGGGATTCTATTAACTTTTAAGGATAAATTCAATTAAAATAAAGTATTAATTCCTACAGCTTAACTTATTCATACTACCCTACCTATTCCGCGGACAGAAAACTCTGTAGGTTTATAAATATTTCACTTGTTGGAATACAAGTCTAGCTTCATTTGCAACTCTTTTGGTGTCACCGTCCTACTTTTTGCATAGTTCTGCTTGACAAAAAAGTTTCTGTGTCTTATCTACCTGAATTTTATAACAAAAACCTTTGGGACTAATTAAGACTTTTATAGTAAAATAATGAGAAAGATTTTCTGTCTCTCTGTTTTTTTTTCCCTTAGTTTTGTGCCTTGGGTTATTCTTGTGGCTGCCATAGTCAGATTCAATTTATAGAAGCATATGTGTTGCTCATCTGCATTAATAGAGCATAGTACAACAACAACAACAATATTGGCAAAGATCTTGACAAGTTCTAATATTTTCTCTTAAGCTAAATAATTCCCCAGCTTCTTTCATAAGACTCATAAAACAAAACATGTGCTAATTAATGTAGGAAAATCTGATTGTTTGGAAAATATTTTAAATGAACTGAAGGATGTTTTATTTAGCAGGCAAATTTAATCTGGCAAAAAGAAGCTGGTAGAACTGGTTAGATTGAAACCCAGAACCATGCTGTATCCATCAAAATTATTCTTAAAGTCATGAGCTGGGTAGGCTATTTCTGGTTATAATTCTTGCACTTATAAGTGATGGGGCAGTGGTCTGGGTTTCATCTTTCAAGATGATAGCAAGTGTAGGAGGAGGTATCATTCTTCCACCAACTGAAAGCTCCTGGACTCTCTGACCAACCAAATTTCTGAGCTGGCCCTTCACTCCCCAAAATGAAGCAGTAGCAGAGTTCAGAACTGAAGAGTATGATTCACAATGCACATAATTCAGAGACCATTTGACAGACTCCCAGAGGAAAACCTAGTGTAAGCCATGTTTCCAAGAGAGAAGTCCTCTTAACTACTGAGAGCTGTTATATCCGTTTGTAATTCATCCATCATGACCCAATTCAGGTTCTTACTCTGTGTATGTGGTCTGAAACATCCATTTCACACCTTGCATGGAGGATGCTATGGCCTAACTAGTGATTTAAGCAATCCAGGATCCATACTCCTGCATGAGGGCCTCATGTCCATGCAGCTGACCCCTCTTCCCTGTGAAATGGTGTCCCTCTTCCTTGCGTTCCGGCTAAGATTACACCAAAGTCTGTGCTATAATGAAACAAATCTGCATGACCATAGGAATACTCAATGCAAAGTCTTGAGTATAGACATAGCCTTGATATGGAATGTGTCATAAATGATGACTAGTTGAAGGAGACTTTGCTTAGCCTTCCTGAGCTCCAGGAAAAAGTGGAAATCCTCCTCTGCAGGCTTTAGTCACCTCGATGTTTCTAGACTCTGCTGATACTGCCAGAACCCTATGTCTATATTTTGTTTTTGTGGCACACTTCTCACAAATTGGACTCACCTTTCTGTCAGGAAACCCACTGTCCTGATGAGCAGTCAACCAGAAATGATCTATGAAGTTGTATAGTTAAGAGTTCGACCAGGATGCTGGAAATATAGGGTCCAAACTCTGATATTTTTGTCCCTTTCTGACAGTGGAAGAGGTTCACTGATTGTCACTAAGAAAAAGAACACAAAGACATCTGGATGGTAGGAAGTCCTCTTCAGAGATGAGTTTTCACACTGAATTATATGAAAGATGGATGACCTAACCACATTTCACCTCCATCTTCACCTCCTCCTCTTTCACTGAAACATGAGAAGGTCTGGTCTTGCTTTAACTACCTGCATGCGTGAGATGAGTCCTTCACTGCCTTTGTTTGCTCTGAGAATGTCTAAGCTGTGACTCCTACGGGGACTTGTAAGATATGTAAGGCTGGATGTCGTTCCGAGCTACATCTAGCTCCAAACTTCTGCCATTTTCTGTGAGAGCTAAGGGCTTCAGGCAGTCCTGTACACGCACAGGTATACCTAATAGACTTCACCACTGAGTAATTGAGTATCTGGGGAATTTAGGCAGTTCCTGACTTATCAGTATTATTTAGGATCTAAAACTGGAAGTGGCAGCTGGGTGCGAGTTTCCTGGTGAATTAAAAGGATTCAGTCACTCCATAACAGTTCAGTTAGAGTGCTGCTAGACTTTTCCAAAAGTGAGATAATGTGGCTTATCCGAAGCCATTTTTCCTACTGACTTAGTTAAGATTCATTTCTTTATGTTTGCAACGAACTAGGAACATACATACAAGAATTTAATGTATATAACTTGGTGTTTAGTGATTTGCTAAAATGTAGGAATTGCTAAACTTGGCTCTAAGGAGTTCCTTTGAATCAATGCCTTCCTGCACCCTGTGTAGAGCTGTGCAATTCGTATTACAAATTTGGGTGTAGCACCTTCCAAGGGCATCGGTAATGACAAGAATCACGCCCTTTGGCAGAGTCGGGGACAAAATGCACTCTATTCTCCAAATTCACAATAATAGTTTTACTTGTTTGCTAGTATTCAGCTGGCTGGCTGCCTGCTTGCCTGTCATAGATTTGTCATTTCTTTTACAGGGCGCTAATCCCCATATGATGAGGCCATTCACCGGGCTACCTAAGGATTGATCTGGACTGTATCCCTCCCCATTCTGCGTGCTCCCTCCCATGGAAACTGCAGTGTTCATCATGCTAAATTGTGTGATGATGTTGTGATATGGACAAATGCTCAGCAGGGGATAAGCTGAAACCAACAGAGACATTTTCACTTAAAGTCAGACTTCCAGAGGTGCAGAGTTAGCTGCTTACTGTGCAATCAAACCCTCAGCAGGAGTCTTCTGCTAATTCTGACATTTTTCAGCAAGATGCTAGCAGACAGGTCACTGGAAATAAATGTACTTCAGATCATTTTAATAGAAGTAATATGGTATACACAGAAGGATTTGCCCTCTTATTGCTACAGTGTTACAGCTAAAAAGGCCACTTAGCATTTTTAGCAATATTCCTTATAAAACAAAAATGTAAAACTCAGACTTATTCTGCTGTGTTTGATGTAGTATACAGTAATAACAATCTTGGCTCTTAAATGCTCTAGTTCATTGATGTACTTGAAGAAATAATCCTACTGACTTCAGAGCTATTGCTCACATTTTTGAAGTCTAGCACATCATCAAGTGTTTTTTGGACCAAGACCCCGGAATGTTTTAATTAATAAATATAATATTTCTTTAGAAGAAAAACACTATACCTTTATATTGAGATGCTGTAACATAAATATAGAAATGAAAAGAGAATGGCAGATAAGTTAAATTGTTTTTTTTTTTTGGTTTGTTGGTTTATTGTTTTATTTTTAGCCTCCTACTAAAGGAATGCATCTAAAACAACGGATTTATCTTTCTGTCTACATAATGGAGAAATAGATGCCTTTCTTAAGACTGCCAGAAAGGGAATCTGTTTGCCTAAGTTACCTAGATTGAATAGAACTGATTCTTTTAGGCTTTTAAAACACCTCCAGCTGACTAAAGAAGATCAAGACAAGGGAAACATCATCTAAAATACAGGAGAGAGTTTTATGCCTAAATCAGGAAGACTGATGCAGAAGATGCATTGTTCTTTGTGAATAAACAGGGTAATGATAAAGGAAGGAAACAAACCTAGGGATTAGGAAATTTGTTTTCTGGCTTTTCCCTTCCTATCATGCAGCACTTGTTTTTTGTAACAATTTTGAATATTGAAATTATATTAGGCAGAATCCTGAATTCAATTTGATTATGCTTACAAGTTTGATTTTGCTTGGCTATTCTTATGAGGTATAAGTGACTTACAGGAATTACATTTCCTTCTTTCTGGCATCCACATTGTCTCTCTTTTCTTTGGTTAGGTTGACTGGCTGTAAAATTCTCATGATTCTCCTTTGGAAGACGATACCTTTTGGTAAACGATACCCCAGCAAGCCACAGATGAGCGTGGGGATACCAGGCAAGAGAACCAGTTTCAAGGATGCATAGAAGTAATAATGCTAATTTAAACTTATCCTTAATGCAAAACTGTTTTTTTTTTCTGGTTTTAGGCATTTTGTGCCTTAATTTAATATTAAAAAAAGTGGATCTAGAGTCTGTGAACTCCAGAGTCTGTGCCTGCTTAGATACAGAAAGTAGAGAAATATCCTGAGAATGTTTCTTATGATGAAATTGCCCATTTAATTTTCACTTATGTGGCATCAACATATATGGTTTCTCTGAAGACAATGAATATCCAGCCACTGAAATTGACTTATACCTTCAGTCAGAGTTCTGTGGCTGAGAAGATGAATAATCACTAATTAGCAAAAGAACTGATACATCTATTGTTAATTTGCATGTTAATGGAAATCTCATCTTTTAATGTATCAGCTAAATAATACATCAACAAAGCGGGGAGGTCAATATAACTTGAATTTGCTAGTCTCTCTGGCTGATTAGAAGTTGTAACATTTTGAAAAATTCCTATGTGATCTTGGAAATTGCATGTCATTTTTAGGAATAATAAATATTTATATCTGTATTGTTAAAGGTATTCAAGTAACTTTAAAAAACAAATGTAATATTGATAATAGACAACTCAAATATGTACCAGTGCAGTTAAATAAACTTTGAAGGCATATTCAAAACCTTCGCAAATGAATGTATGGGATCTTCTAAACCAATAGCTTCAAGGCAAATTGCAAGAACAGGGTATCTTTGTACAATCTGAGCAAACTGTTTTTTCAGCAAATATAATCACAAATAGAAAAGTACTATATTACATGTACTACTGAAGTATGTGTATGTACATGTATTACATGTACTACCTGAAGCATTCTTTTGGGGAAGAGGGGGCAAATATCCTCTATTTAAGGAAGGATATATTAGAAAGTCACATTGCTGCTCCTCTGATTGTCTATCTTCCACAGAATAAAACTATCTAAATATATTTTGAAGGTAGTAATAATTAGAGAAATAAAGGTAGTTGGAAAATATGACAAAATGTGACAAAGTTTTATGAAGATAGATGGTGTCATAGTAACTTGATATCTTTCTGTGATAACTGATTTTCAAGTTAAAGGACACAGAGTAGATCTAATCTGTCTGGATTTCAGTAAATCATTTGATATGATGTCAGATAGAAAATTACTAGTTAAAATGGATAACACAGGGATTAGAACTTAAAATGTAGCATGAGTAAAAGATTGGCAAAGAGAGACAAAAATGGGTATTATTAAAAGGTGACTTCTCAAAATGGAGAAAGGTTACTAGTGGCTTCTTCAACATCATATTGGGATTAATCTTATTAAATACATCCATTATGAACTTTGTGCAAAATAGGCATGAAATTGATAGCTGAACTGATGCTGAGAAGTATCATATATATAGTGAGAAATGGAAAAAAGGAATGGAATGACCTTGGTTACTGGGCTTATAGAAAGGAGGCAAATTTAATATATAGGTGTGCGTGGCCATGTACCTTTACACTAATGACAATCTTTCCTGCTTTACTTAGAGAACAACAATTGGAAATGAGAGAGGAGAAGAAAGATCTGAGTGTTTTAGATGATATCAGTATCTCGTGACAGTATAAGGGGTAAATTGAATCCAAGTGAATTAAGGAAGTATTCCTTTTTTACCCAGAATATGGAAGGAATGCAAGAATGATAAAGGGAATGGAGATTCTATTTTATGAGTCAGGACTGAAAGAACCATGCTCATCTAGCCTGGAATATGGAAGACAAAGAAAGGTTTATTATTGCTGTTCTTCACAAACATGCCAGGTTAGAAAATGCCGGCGGGGGAAATTATAAATCAAGTTAAAGGTAATGTATATATGTGCATAAGGTAGAGCAAATATGTGAAATTGGCAATGAATACATTAAGCTGTGAATTCGAAATGTGTTTTTAATGTTATACAAATTGAAATTCTGCAACAATTGCAACAGGATCAGCATCCTTCTAGCTTTAAGCATCCCAGAAGCATTATATGATACAGTTAACAGAAAAGAAAGGGCTTGGGCTTGGTGGCTCGGAAGGTGTCTTCCAATTCTGTCACTCATTACTGCTGTAAATGAATTATGTTAATTTAATTCCAAAATCTTAATATTAACATCCAATATTCATAATCATATTTCAAATCAAGATATATTTACTATTATACACACTTTATACAGTAATTGTAGTCAGATAAATTATATCATCCTTAGGGTCATATTATAATCATGGTTGAGCTAAAAATACAATCCAAAAGTCTGATTCTCCTTTCATCTATTTGATTTTTTTTTATTGATGGTAAAGTCCCTTTAACTCTGCTGCATTTTCACCGCAGTAAAAGAAAACACAGATTCCAGACTTTCATATTCACACTTCTCCCTCCAACTATTGTAGTCAGCTCAGTCCCTAATACGCACACATACATGCACACATGCGTGTGCATATGTATATACATAACAGCCCTAGGCGGAGTATATATTTAAAACTGATTTACCAGACTATTTCCCCAGAGACTTACATTCCCTTTTATTTATTTATTTATTTATTATTCTTTTCTTCTTATGGTAGTTATAGACTGTATGGTATTAGCTAGCTTGGAGGTGCAAGCACACCCCAAAGGAATAGCTTTATTTATTTTTCATAGTATAATTGATTATTTTGAATAATGTATGCGATAGCTAGGTAATGACTGGAAAAACAAAGTCTAAACATGAATTGGTACTACTTTCTGTGGTGTCTATGATTTGACAGCATAACATATTAGTTGGCCTCACAGGACAGGATATCTGCTATCTTCTTTTCTGTAAGTAAAAGTTATTCAGCACATTCCCTCCCACACGCCTTCTCTTAAAAAAAAAAAAAAAAAAGAGAGAGAGAATATGCAGAATACGCAGAATATGAATATGCAGAATTTCATCTACTTTTTTCTTTTTTTTTCTGAGATGCTAGTATAAGAATGAAGTACAAATTACAAACTTAAATTCTGGGAGAAACTTGCTGAGATGATTTAGCATAAGGGAAAGCATATATGCTTCTGTGAAAAGAATAAAAGAGAACTAAAAGCCAGATCTTACTAAAATATTTTTTAAGAAACTATGACTGGCTATCTATTTGAATTCTGAGCTATTTTGGGAGCATAGTCTGGACTGCAGTTAGAATGAACCTGTGCAGTAGCACCAAAATTGTCCGTGCAATGATGTTTAAGTTCCTCTTTGCTTTACATCAATCTGACTGCTAGACTTAATAATGCTGGCTTGAAACTTGACCTGGAGCATCAGGTTAGATCAGAGTGTCTAACTTAATTCAGCAAGATAATTTTACCCAACTGCCTGGAGGGGCTTCTATGAGTGGTCAGTGTTTAGAAACGGATTCATTTTTGCAGATGTGATATGTGATACATGAAATTAATTATCTTTAAAACTGCCAACTGTACCTGCAAAGAGAATGTATCAAAAGTACACAGTGAATATATATTTTTTGGTTATGTATTTTTGGTTACAGCTTGTAGGTCACTGAAGGGAAAAAAATGAACACGTTGATGGATTTGGTTATGTGTGAAATGGATATGCAACAAGGGAAGCGCAAACCCTTTTACATTTCCAGAGATCAGAACTCACAGCCTACCATATAATACTCCGTTCCAATTTCATTCAACTGTGATGGAGGGAAAAAATCCCTAACATTGGTGTGCACTTAATTGTCACAGGGAAATAAAATTACAAAGTTTAGTAATACCATAAAAATGTGCAGTGTTATGAAAGAACTTAAAATTACATGCTCTCTAAGGTAAAATTATTATACTATAGAGGCTCGCAAAAGGTTTCAAACTAAGCAGTATAATCTCATAGTTAAGAGCTTTAACTTCTTGTTGAGGAAGAATAGAAACACAAATGCCATTGCTGTCAGGAATAAACAGTACAACAGACTCAAGGTGAATTTTTATGATTTTTTTTTTTTGAACATACTTCTTATGCTAATGGATGTTGATAAAAACACAAGAAATAATATTTGTATTTTCCAGGCACAACTAGGGTATTAGTAGCAAAGTCATAACAAAGGAATGTCCATTAATGCATGGACAAACTAAAAGTGATATGCACAATCCACTGTACCCTGCCAATCAGTGAAAAAAAAAGAAAAAAAAGGAGAATATAGATGTTGATTCTCCTGACTCCATTGAGTTTAAGCCATAGAGCTTAAGCTTCATACAATCAAAAGTATCAACAACCAAGGTTTAGCTGTGAAAAGATATGAGTGCAGGGAAAAGACTCTTTAAGCACCAGATAAAAAGCCAAATTGTTATTGGGCGCACTGAATGATTTAATGATTTGGTCATCATAAATGTATATATGTTACCCTATATGTTCTTGTTTTCTGGCATGGTGGTTGACATTTCTCGGCCAGAAAAGCCATTTCATAGAGAAAACAAACTGACCTGTGTTTCACAAGTTGACATTGGACTGCAGCACAGAATGCTGTAAATAGCTCTCACTCTATCTTGTTGAAAAGATTAAGCAAATCTATGAGCAGAAAATATGTATTCTGGATGGTACGGACTTAATACACTTTGGTACTTCATAGTCCCTGCTGTGAAACTTTAGGACTCCTCAGGATTATCCACTGAACTGTGAAATACATCCACGCTTTTTCAAGCTGATGCAGGATAGTGAAAAACAGCTATTGACTACTGTCAACAGAAGTTATCCATATTCCCTTGACAGAAATAAACCAAATGGCTTTTTTTGAAAAGTTTGCAACTGCAACCAGTGTAAAAAAAAAATACATTAGTCCAAGGCCCAGACATGCAGGCTTCTGTCTGTCTCTTGAGGTGTCCAAAACTAAGAACATTCTTAAAAAATACCACAACATTTTAAACTTTTGCTCATCCAGTTGTCAGATGACAGGTATGCACAAACCCACTCGAGTGTTGATAGTTATCCCACAAGTAAGTTGTTTAAAGCTCCTAGAATAAACTGTGAATCATGGGAATCCCTACCAGGCTCTTCAGTGCAGATGTTTCCCATTGCATTTGCATTGATTCAGGAGATGTAGTGCAAATACATTTTCACAGGCTGCAGTCCACATAAAAGGTAGTCAGCAAAGACAACATCCAGTCCTTTGAACTTAAGAAACTTCCAACATGAAAGCTCTTGCGTCTAATCTCTATTATGTAGCACGGCCTTTCGTTCACATTTTACATGAATGTAGTGGCTACGCTTTGATTATCCTAGTGGTGATTTTCTTTCTACTTTGTTTTCTGTCACAGTTGGTAAAGTCATTTAAATAATTCATACATGAAAGATATGAGTGCATCTTCTACCTTCTCTAATCAATGAGGGAAGATCAACTATTCTGTCTCACCCAATAATTCACTTTCAGTTCTGAGTGGAGCAGGTGTAGGAGGGATTCTAGAGTAACCTGCCTGCATTTTCTCACCCTTGTTTGCAGGGCCAGCATTCTTGGTATCCTTTCCTTACATATTAAACAATCCTTGAGGCTTCACTGAGTTTAAAGGAAAATTGGCTGAGATCATGGAAGATAAACTAAATGATGGTAAATAAACAAGCAGACAACACATGAGGCTCCAGAGGTCCCTGAGTCACTAGTGACTGGCAGATGGCAGAGCACACAGGTGAAATTTCATCTGTAATCTTGATTTTGGTCACTCTACTTGTGGTCTGATGCTGGGCAATCGTGTCTGTGCTCTGAGACTTAAGTAACAGCTTGACAAAACTCATGACAAGAACATTTACTGAGCTTCCAATGCTCAGCCCCCATGAGTCGCCTCTGTACTTCAACTCTTTTTTTGGACTTCATGTTTTTCAGGTATCACCTCAAAGGCATTGGTCAAAGGCAACGAGAGCACCATAGGAACCTGAACATTGCACAGTTAAACTGTTCTTTAGAGCATGACTAGAAGCAGTGATAAAGCTTACAGAAGGCTTTTTGTTGGAAAAAGAAAATATGGAGGTGAAGAGGTGGAGTGTGAAACTTAACATATAGTATTCTAGTCCCAATAATATGAAACTGTAAAAGCTTTGCATGAATAGATGTTGAAAAATTGATGCTGCCCTTTTTACCTTTCTAGTGTCTGGGTAATTTTGGCTAACAACCTGGAAGATAAGCTGTATCTTATCATCTCCTTTATAATTTGGCTTAGTTGTCTTTTACTTTTTTTTTTTTTTTTTTTTTTTTTTTAATCCCTCACAGAAAACAAAAGGAAGGATTGGCTTCTTTCCTACATTTTGGATGAAGAAAAAGGTGTTTTTTTCTCAAGGTGATACACTTTGATTTGATAATCTAATGCCAAATTATGAATTGAACTTGATATTTGTTTAATGTTCATTCATGATAAAAGTATGTTTGATGTTAGATACCAAAGCTTTATGTGAAATTTAATTTTTGTCACAATCTCTAAGCACTGTTATACAGGATGCTTACCTTTATGAATAAATTCATGGACTACTATACCTCACTTTTCCATATCTACAAAGGAGGGATAATAACACTTATCTACATGACAAATTAGATAAGCAGCTTAATTTATTAAAGTTTGTAAACTGCTTTGAGATCTTCTAATAAAAGTTGCTGTGCAAGGAGCAAAGTAACAGCAGCAATATCATAAAGGAAACTAAACTTTTAATTTTGCCAAAGTTCCCTGGGTGAAAAGATAACTCTTTAATGAGATTAAGGACGTGTTTGAGATTGGCAAGTTTATAACAAATCCTCAGTGGATACAAACATGTAAAGCTGTTTGGCATAACTTTTTGCAATTGCATTTGTGAAAGTAATTGGATATTACGAGACGGTGAATAGTGGGGAAATGCAGTTGGGAGTTCTAAGTTATGAATTATATGACATATTTTATTGCACAGACGTGAGTGTTGCTGCTCTTGTGGCATTTGAATGGGTTATCTTTTAGGTGATTTATTAGTGTATGTACAGTATTTGACTAGCATTAAGTTTATTTATTGATACTCATAACAACCATTCGATCACACGGTAATATGTGGAAATAGCTGCAACATCATGATTTAAATGTGTTTTTCCTACTTGAAATAACCCTGATATGCCAGAACATTTGTAATCAATTTTTAAAGGACATAAAGATTCAAAAGGATACTATTAAACCTAGTAGAAAGATGCCAGGATACTATACCTCTAATGAATTATTAGTTTTCTCTGTATGGATGGGTTTTCATCCAGCTGAGCTGGATGAAAAGGACCAGAGGTAGAGGTAGATCTCATTTGAAAGGAACCCTCATTATTTGAGATAACCTGTCTTTTGATTGAATAATTCTGTACTATCCAGTAGAACAAGAGCCTTAAAATAACAAGACTGCATTCACTCATGTTTTGACAGTTTACTTTTTGTTTTTAATTTCCTGTTATAAGAGCCAGAAAATGAAGGGAACAATTTCAATTACCAATGAAAAAAAAATGCACATCTTATTCCAAATCTAGGGAGCTAATGAAGTACTGATTTTTCAGAACTTTTAGATATTTGTAATCAATATCTACTTGAAATTAAGCATTAAATATTTTCAAGCAAGGTTACAGTCTAGAATAGTCTTCTAAAGAAAGATAGAAATGAGATCCACAACATCAAGAAAGACCCGAACTATATGATTCATATGTCTTATAAATATTATAATTATGTCTTAAATATGAAAACTCCCTTGCCTTCCTTGGCCAAATGCAATTTCAGTTTAGAAAAATAAAAATAGCACAAATACAGCAGGATCCTAATGCTCCTTCTTACTATTAGTGGCAGTCCTGTAATTAATAGTCATGCTACTGCTGCTGTTTTAGTAGAAAAACAATCCATTTCTTAGGAATAGTTTCCCAACTCAGAAATCTACTCTTGTCCTCAGAAGCAGCCAGCATCTTCAGGGTCAGATGAATTGTGACCAGAGTGGATTTAATGCCGGCTCTGTCTGACACAGCTTTGAGCAGCAGTAGCTTTTGCTCCTGTTCATAGGGTCAGATGCCCCAGCTGCCTGGCTCAGATGCTTCTCCCAAAGCTAAGTGTTGGGGGTGAGGGTGAGGTGGCTGCTTGTCTCACTTCTTCATCAATCTTTGCTTTGTCAGAGCTGTAGAAGGACTTTTTGCCCCGTTAGTCTAGACACCAGAAGCCTGAATATTGTCTTGCACCCTGCTAGTGTAAAATGACCTCAAAATGCTCTTAAATTACAATAAACCACATTTATATCCAGTTTAAGGCTCTTTTTAAGGCTATCTGATAGAATACTGCCAAATATAAATCAGGGTCCGTTTAGTATACCATGTGCAGTGGAAATCAGAAAGTTTAGAATCCAGTGTTCTTTCCTTCCTTGCAGGATGCTAACACTAATTTGTGCACTAATCACTAGTATGTGGTATTGTTTGCTCCCCATTATCAGAATCTTTCCATGTTTGTAGGTTTTAAAAATTCCATATTTTCTGAGTAATGCTTTTTTTACTGAAAAGTAGCATCTGTTTTAATAAAAGAACACATTTACATTAAAGGAGGAAACCCATTGGGATTAGGGAAGGAAATTTCTCTGTTTCCCTCCACAGTTTGCTATCATCTATACGGCTGTGCTAGTCATTTACAAGACATGCAGCCTGAGTTATAAGCTCATGTTTTATGGTATAACTTGGAGGCAGACTACATTTTGTTCTTTAGTCTTTGCTATTAACAGGCTTGATAATCTAGCTGCATAATTGAACAGAGAAGCTTAAATCTACATGACCCTAGAAAAGTGGCTCTTTTTCCATGGTTTATGAGACACACATGAAAACTTAATGCTGTCTCATGACACCAGCTTCTTGTAAGTGCATCTAAAAATGGATTTCTCCTATCTAGGAGCTCTACCTGGATTCTTAGAGCTCATCGCTAGGCTTCGATTCTTCCATGCGATTCTGCAACCCATTGTCCTTGCACCCAGTTCCTCACATATTTAACCTCCTTCCTTCACAGGGATTAACATAAGGTTCTTCATACAAGCAGTGGTCTGTCTTTTCTTGACTTGGCATCACAAGATTGTAGAGATGGTATAATATGCTAAAAAAGTAGCAAAAAAACCCCAATGTGTTTAAAAGGGGAATGTTTTTTTTTAGAAAATTACACTGTATTGTGACAAAAAAAGAAGAAAAAAACCCCAACAAACAACAAAAACAGACCACATTCTTATTTTGTGCCTTTTTAGATGTCATTTACCTATATCTTATATTCCATTGCTTTTATTCTTTTAGGTCACTGTTGGAAATGGGAAAAGCTTTCCTATTCTCTCTTTCTGTTTTATACATGGTGACAATGCCCTACTGCAACACAGAACAGCATCTCTTTTATGGTGCAGTATCAGTACAATTTCTCCTGGTTTTCACCTCTTATTAAGATAACTAGTATCCCTTTATTTCTCCTTTTTTTTTTGTCTCAGTTGTTCTGATGCTTGCTTCCAATTTCAAAAAAAAAATCATCAAAAATCATTTAATCACATAAATTTTAGAACCTCTCGAAAATGGTTGCAATGTTTTAAAATCAGTTATTAAAAACTACCTCCAAAATGTGATACATCTTTTTTAACTTTTATAAAGTTGTATTATTCCTCCCCAAACTTTGGCAAAACCTTTGGTCATCATTCAGAAGATCCCCTGTACCTGTTTGATTGTCTGCTATTTTTTCAGTCTCAATATCAGATTGTCTTTTTCCCCTTTTAAGATAGTTTTAAAGCTCCTTACTTTGAAAGTTTTTCCTAATGTCTAACCTTGCCTTTAGTGCAATTTGAGCCCGTTTATCTCCAACGGATATTGGAAACATTTTCTTACTTTCCTCTTTCTAGTACTTTTACACATTAAAGTCTGTTTACACTTAGCCTTTTCTACTCTAGTCTTCTAATCTGTTCTCTTTCAGTTTCTTGTCATGCCTTGCCATTGAATTTTGATTACACAGACTCCCAAAGACCTGTGGAAATTTCAGGTCAGCTGTCTGGATAATCAATATGTCACTGGTACCTTCTACTTCAAAAGGGTGAAGGAGACAAAAGAACAGTAGCAGTTGACTTCTGTGTCTCCAAGTCATAGATTTCGCAGTTCCTCAAAATTTTCTTTCTGAAATCAAAGGCTTCGTCTGTATTTCGCTATGTGAATCTCACTCTTATTATGCTAAATTCTTCCTGCTTGCAAGCTGTCCTGTTATTCTCCCTTTCACAATCAGTTCAGCTGTCACAGCTAGCAGATATAGACAGATTTTCTTTCTGTTTATATCATCCATATTCTACATCTGAACAATTTTTTTTTTATAATTTAGCCATTTCTTTGATAATCTGCACTACCTTGACTTTTTTAATTCAAAAGAGATACGAAGGGAGTTAACCACAATGAGTTCAGTGGGTTTAGGAACTCAGACAGAAAGCCAAATAATTCTTAATTTGCTCTCATAACTACTGGTGCTTTCCTATCTGTCATTTGGTTTTCTTTTCTATTCTTTGTCTCTTTCTAATTCAAATAACTTACCCAAGTAACTTATCCACTCTTAAAATAAAATAAATAAAATAAAATAAATAAAAAATAAAGCTATCAAGTTAATTTGTGTCATAAGCTTTTAGTACCTGATTTGAATATTTTGGGCAAGTGAAGAAATATTACTGCTTGAGAAAAATAGATAAGAATATTATTTGTTTACTTGCTGGTCACATAGGACCATGTACTAAATGAATTTATGAATATTTGAAGAACTGATGAAAGAAGCTATTATAGACTGTAAAGCAAGCTTTTATTTCAGAAGGTCTAGGAAAGCTTGATTTCTACAGATATAAGTCTGATTTTCCACTGATTTTCAACTTATATAGTCATTTAGAAGTGTCGAAAATGTCAAAAAAGAAAAAAAAGTGCAAAGCAAATAGCACGTGATAGAGAAATAGGTCATATCTCACGTAAAGAACCCAACAAAGAATCCTCAAGGATGCTTTGGTACTTCCTTGACTTCAGCAAGGCTTTTGACACAGTCTCCTATAACATCCTCATAGGAACGCTCTGGAAGTGTGGGTTGGATGAGTGGACAGTGAGGTAGATTGAGAACTAGCTGGATGGCAGAGCTCAGAGGGTGATGATAAATGGGGCTGAGTCCTGTTGGAGTGTCCCACAGGGGTCAGTAGTGGGCCCAGTACTGTTCAACTTGTTCATCAAGTTGATGATGACTTGGACGAGGGGACAGAGTGCACCCTCATCAAGTTTGCTGCTGATAACTAACAGGATGGAGTGGCCGATGCTCCTGAGGGCTGTGCTCCCATTCAGAGGGACCTAGACATGTTGGAGAGTTGGGCAGAAAGGAACCTTATGAGGTTCAACAACGACAAGTGCAGGGTCCTGCACCTGAAGAGGAATAACCCCAGGCACCAGCACAGATTAGGGATCGACCTGCTAGAAAGCAGCTCCATGGAGAGGGATTTGGGAGTCCTGGTAGGCAACAAGTTAACTATGATCCAGCAATGTACCCTCGTGGCCAAGAAGGCCGAAGAGATGCCAGTCTGCATGAGGAGGAGCGTTGCCAGCAGGTCAAGGGAGGGGATCCTGTCCCTCTACTCAGCTCTGCTGAGGCCACACCTGGAGTACTGTAGGCAGTTCTGGGCTCCCCAGTACAAGAAGGACATTGAGCTTCTAGAGAGGGTCCAGTGCAGAGCAATGAAGATGGTTAAGGGACTGGAGCATCTATCGTATGAGGAAAGACTAGGTGAGCTGGGCCTGTTCACCCTAGAGAAGAGAAGATCAAGAGGAGATCTGATCAACATGTACAAGTACCTGAGGGGTGAATGTAGGGAGGATGGGGCCAAAGTCTTCTTGGTGGTGGCCAGTGACAAGACAAGGGATAATGGGTGAAAGTTGAAACACAGGAAGTTCCATCTCCATGTGAGGAAGAACTTCTTTCCTGTAAGGGTGACAGAGCCCTGGAACAGGCTGCCTAGACAGGTTGTGGAGTCTCCTTCTCTGGAGATCTTCCAAACCCGCCTGGAATACCACCCAGTGCCACGTGCTCTAGGTGTTCCCACTTGAGCAGGGGGGTTGGACTAGATGACCTCTAGAGGTCCCTTCCAACCTCAACCATTCTGTGTGATTCTATGATCCTTCTATAGAGAATATATCCAGGTTTCTCTTCTTCTGGAACTACGAGAAGAACAAATAAGGTCCTTACTATAAGTAGAGTGACCTAATGTCACTTTCTTTGGTATTCATGCCCTTTTCTTCAGATGGTGAGGAACATCTAAGCTTAATCCCACTTCTACTGCTGCATTTAGAATGGCTTTGGTCTGAAAACGTAATATATTCCTCCAATGTTGGAGATATAACATAAAATTGATATTGATAACGACAAAGACTGCTTAGATACTGCTTACATAGCACCTAGAACACTGGTAGTATTTTTTAATGTCCACATGGTGTTTTATACAGCCATGTAGCTGGTTGCTAGCCTATAACTTGGATGTGTGTATGTGACTTTACAGAAGTCAGTATAGTCCAAAAGAATCTGAAATGCTTTGTTTCACTCCTTCTTTACATCATTTTCTGCTAGAATGCATCTGCTACTTTTAATGGAAGCATCTCTATCTCTTGTAAGCATTATCCAGGTGGGAACCCCTGCCAGGAAGCGAGCAGTCAATTCAGACAATTCAGACAATTTTATCCTAACCAAATAAAGAAACTATAGAACAACAAGGACTAGCTTACTTTACTAATGCTGAAAAATTTAGTTACCCAGTTAACAATGCACACTTCAGCCCTAAACAGATGACAGATAATTTATTCAGAAAAGCATATCCTCCTTTTTTTGCTCATATATTATTGCTAATGAGGTCTTGTTTTCCTTGCACCTGTATATTCTACGGTCATGTTAGAGGAACTCATTTGTTAAGAAGTACAGTGAATGCTTGGTCTTCCAGTTTTATTCTTCTCCATTTGATCAGAGTTGGTCACGTAATATTTTATCTGTTCTTCAAACTATGTTAATGACCAGAAAGAACGTATACACAAACCACCACCATCTCTCACCCTCTAGCCATGCACCATTCTGAAGAGCCTTGAACAGGTCTTGATTCTGAAAGTAGATGCATGGAAGTTGACCTAACTACTGATTTCAGGGCTGATTTCAAGAAAGAACAAAGCACATTTACTGGGCTTTATTTTTTTACCTATCAAATGGTGTTACTTCTGACTTTTCTTAAGTTCTTTGATAAACATACACTCTCTCTTACTCTAGCACTATATTCTCCCTCTCAATGCCACTCCAGAAATGTGCTGCATTTCTCCTCCATTTGAGGTTAAGATCATGCACTACACGAACAAAAGCACCTTTCAAAAACACTAATGAGAGTGTATAGTACCAGAGCAGTAAATCTACATTATGTATCGAGGCTGGGATCTGACCTTATGTGACGGATATGCTCCTTCCCC
>NW_010577435.1:172969-201538 GCF_000705375.1 Tinamus guttatus | reverse complement strand
CTTAGCCTCAGTACATACTAATAACCCCTTTCCTGACAGCCAGAGCATTTTTCCTGGTCCAGCACACGAGCCCACACACAGCAGCCACCACGGCTGCTCTGGGCACACTCCACATCCTGGGCTCTCCTCCTCTCTAAACACAGTTCAAGCTACACATGGGCTACCGCATGCCAGGACTCTCCGTCCCTCCGCTTGCTCCCCTCAGATGTGTTTGAAATTCAGGCAGAATCTAAAGATGGTTCTGTGGGAGCCACATGGTAAAATCTGCAGTTCCCGAGTGCCGGCACGTCGCCAGGAACGCGTTCCCAGGGCACTTGTGTGTTTTGCCAGAGGACGGGCAGCGCTCCGCTCCCGGAAGGGCACAGCTGCATCAGGAGCAACGCCGCTTCCCCTGGCCCTTTCCAAATACTGAAACTCCCACTCCGGTGTCAGCATTTGGACATCCTGGGAGCCTTCAGGCTGCCGACAGACGCCGTGGCTTAGCATGAGAGCACGTTAGTCTCTGGGAACTCCCTCGGCAACACGGAGCCAAGGGCTGCAGGAACCCCCGTGTAGCAACAGGTTGGTAACTGCACGTGAAGAGCAACGTGCGATGAAAGCAGCAGTGAATGCTGACGACAGCTACGCTCCTGGATCAGGCTAAGATGAAAACCGACTTGCTGACACTAGATTTTAACAAATATTACTTAAGGCACTAAGTAATATGCATTATAATACATCTTTTTAGAGTGTACACGCGGGCTTCCAGCCGCTTAAGATTTAAGCCAGGCCTGCAAAGCCACGCGACCGCCTCGGGTCGCGTCTCTGCCCAGAGGGAGCGTCTCCACGTGCTCGTTCTCATCACCACCTCCACCTCGCTCCACGGAGAGCAGGGAGCACAAGGAGCCAACAAACCCGCTCATCCCGCTGCGGTGACCCAGGGAACACCAAGGTGAGGGTGGAGGGATGCTGTGCTATTGCAAGCAGCTTCTCTGCAGAGCAATAAAGACTCCTTCTCCACAAAAGGTGTCATGATCTTTCATTTCCTATTAACCTGTTCACACGCTACGATAGCTCTGAATTTATTGCTCGGTAGAAACACTCATTTCTTTTAGAATCACTTTATAACTTGAGGAATTTATTACGAAGGGTCGCTCTGTTTTACTGAATCCTTAAGCAGCTGATGATGTTACCCTAAAAGCTACTTCTCCATCACAACTTCTTTCTCCAGCATGGCTAATTTTTGCCCCGGCAAGCTAATTTCCTGTAAGTCTGTACAAATTCTGCATGCTTTCTTGAATCAGATAAGCACAGTACATCACACGGCACTTCATTGAGAAAGTCAGGATAATTATCCTGGACGGATAATTACACAGTGGGGAAAGCGAAGGGCAGCAACATGAAGTAACTTGATTCCGTTCTCCCGGGAGAGCCGTGGGGAGCTGGAAGCAGAGCGCAGGGCCTGTCTATCACCGCGTGCGTTAGTCTGACCACAGCCCAGGGCTTACAAATCTAAAGCTGCAAACAGCAAAAAAGGGGTAGGCGATTCTCCTGCGCTGCCAAGAACCACCTGCAGTTGGACCCACTGACGCATCCAGAAGCTGTTTCCGATGTTATGGGGAGACGGCTGGAAACGCCCCCAGGTAACTCCCCTGCTCAAACTTGCACACCTCAAAGAGCAACGAGGATGTAACTCGGTGCTGCAGAATCAGGAGTTGTTGGGGAAGTTGCTGGTTTGATGTCGAGGCCGATGAGCTGCAGGTGGAACCGGCGCCCGCTCTGCCCCCGGTCAGGAGATGTTGGCCGTGGTCGGCTCCACGCAGGCGTGCGTGGGGACGTCACTGTTAGTGTCACACTGCCCGGGACGGAGCATCCCAGAGCCTGTTCTCCTCTGGGTACGTGGAGCAGCCCGTGGAGATGACCTGATCTCCACCCTGCCAAGAGGGAGACCTCTACATTCACTTTCAGGCAGAGAGGGAAACACGTAGAGAGCGGTGACAATGGCAGGTCACAGTGACCTCCGTCTTTGGGTTTTACAGCCAACAAAGGACATATTTGGCCAACACAACCGCTCATCCCACGTCAGAGAAGCAGCCTGACGGAGATCCGCTCCAGACACCATCTGCTCCCTGCCACCTTTCCAGCACCACCCAGGCTCGCCCAACAGACACTAGGATTTATTCTGCTTTATGGGCTGACCCCTCTGCGGGGTTTGGTTACTGGGCAAGAGTTCAGGCCCTGAGATGAGGCCCTGCTGAAGGATCAAGTCCATCGTAGCAGCAAACAAGCACTGGAAATGGGAGATGCAGGAGTGAGAGCAGGGAATGCCCAGCCAAACAAAACCCATCTGGAAGTTTCCCATGTAGTGGCAGGCCTGTCCACCTCTGTCTGTTCCTGAAACTCTTACATCAGCCGTTCCACTGGGTTTTTATTATTCTATAAAAGGCCTTCAGGCCAAAGGAGACATTTTCTTTAGCTCACTAAAGTGAGAAAGATGCATGAAGTTGCTGTGCAGCCCGCAGGATGCACACGAGTGCTGTGGTCACTGAAACACCGTAAACGCTCCCCCGTGTTATCTTTGGTAGCTCGGGGTGTAACCCTTGGTGGCTGCAGATCTCAAAACTATTAAACTGCAGTGACTCTTGAACTGAGGAGCAGTGCCCCGGACACACACCCTGCATCGAGGGCACCGTGCCAGGGTCTGCATTACAGAGACACGAAGGGCAGCAACAGAATCCCTTGAAACCTATGGAATCGGGAGCAAAACTCCATAGCTGGGGTGACTTGGGGGGACAGCGTAACTTCCATGCCTCTAGCAGGACACTATGGAATGAACTTGCAACAACTCTCCTGCATAGTTATTTTTATTTTTCGGATGAGCATTGCAGCCATTTCAGTGAGGTGAGTCCCCACCATCCTGGTGCCAAAGGAAAACCTGGAAACCCGGAGCAGCTCAAGCTGGGGAGACACGGGGCTGCCGGCTCAAATCCCCGGTCCCCCGCAGCGCCCGCCCCGGGCAGCTCCGGGCAGCCCTGGCGCTTTGGAGCTTTGCTCTTCTTCCACAAAGCTGCCCTGGCTCTCGGGAGGTTCCCAGCAGCTCCCAGCCCTGGCGCTTTGGAGCTTTGCTCTTCTTCCACAAAGCTGCCCTGGCTCTCGGGAGGTTCCCAGCACCTCCCAGCCCTGGCGCTTTGGAGCTTTGCTCTTCTTTCCCAAAGCTGCCCTGGCTCTCGGGAGGTCCCCACAGCTCCCAGCTCTGAGCTCCACGTACCAACGGTGCCATCCAGAGGCACCCGGCCGCAGCACACAGCTCTGCACCGGCAGGAAACACCCTGCCAGGCTGCAGCCCTACACCACCAGCCTCTAAATGAAACCAGCCACCGAATAATTACATTTTTCTGTTATTTTTCACTTCCTTTGCCTCGCAGCCTTCATTCACTTGTTCATTTCAGCCTCTCCCAACACTTCGGGTGTTTTGATTTTCTGTGAATACTAAACCAATCATTCTTAAAAATATACAAACCTCTGGTCTCTCTTGGCAAAAAAGGAGCTATTCCATTTTACTCACAACTGTTGTAAGCAAGACTGGCATCACATGCTCAGTTTTGAGAAGCACTCACCTCTATTTCTTTGCCCTATAACAGTACATGGTTTTGGATAGCAGCAACCACACTTTGTAACAGGAAATTTAACAGGTCTTTTTCCTGATCTAGAACAATTGATGACTCCCTTATAAACTGTGGCTCAGCTTCACACTAGAAAATCCTTTTCCAACATATGAACATATACACACACAAATATATGAAGAAATATATATACATACATGTACTCATATAGGAAATACATGTGTATGTGCATATCTGTGCCACTGTATATGATGAATTATGGATGCTGTTATTGAACTATATCCACTACAAAATGGCATGTATGAAATACAGAGGCTCTTGACCACCATGGAGTGCAGATGTTAAATGCATGGGCCAATATCTATGCTGCACTTGGAGACCCACTGCCTTTGAGCAGTCTTCAAAGCTCAGCTTGCCTGAGCGACACGTGATGAGCTAATTTTTCAGCAGGCAGCCCTGGCCCATTGCACATTTGCAGCAGCCCTCAGGGCTCTTGGCAGCAGCTGCCCAGACCTGGCTCTTTGCTCAGTGGAAGCACAGGGTTGTATCAAATGTCCAACGCTCACACACGTGCAGAGAACAGAAAGACCCAGGGAACACACCAGCTCTGTGCACTGAATATGATGAAGAAATGTTAACAGTAATTCATCAGAATAACAGGGCTCCCCACTGCTGCTTCTGACACACAGTGTTTTCCCCAAATGCTTTTTGCAAATGAAAATGTCATCAACCACTGGATTAGAACCTAACTGCTGCACAAGGACGTGCTTGTTCAGACAACAAATGGAAGTGTAAATTGATGGCAAATCTGTCCCACCAACAGGAAAAGATCATAGAATCACAGAACCGTTAAGGTTGGAAGGCACCTCTAGAGGTCACCTAGTCCAACCCCTGCACACGCAGGGTCACCTAGAGCACGTGGCACAGGGCTGCGTCCAAGCGGGGTTGAAGATCTCCAGAGAAGGAGACTCCACAACCTCTCTGGGCAACCTGTTCCAGGGCTCTGGCACCCTCACTGGGAAGAAATTTTTCCTTAAGTTCCTGTGGAACTTTTGGTGTTTCAGTTTCCGGCCGTTTCCTCTAGTTCTGTCGGTGGCCATCACTGAAAAGAGGCCGGCACCATCCTCCTCACTGCCCCCCTGGGATGTGGGAAGGTCTGGGAAGACACGGAAAAAGCCAGGTGTATTCATTTTAAAGCCCTATTCAGAAATCCTGGTAGGATCCAAACTACAATCCCTTTTTGAAATTAATGCAGTGAAAGAAAACGAGAACAAGAAAATCGGGACACGGTGCAGCCCGAGCGAAGGGCAAACGCACAAACCCTTCCCCAGGTTACTTCCCCCCTGGCCCGCTCGCCGGGACTGACCTGTACTTGCCCGTGCGCACCTGCACCGCGCGCAGGCCGCACCGCTGCGCGCCGCCCACGTCGTTCTCGATGTCGTCACCCACCATGACGGCCTGTCGGGGCACGGAAACACAGGAAAACGGCTCTCAGCTGCACTTGTGCCATGCTTCACACGCCCTGACATAACAAACAGCTTGATTTGATGTTTAATGCTGCCGTCGGCAAATTAAACAAGATAATACTGTCATCGTATTGATTAAAAGTCATCCTACCTTGAATAGAATTCATGCTATGCCTCCTTGAGCTATATAATAGTGCAGTATATGTCCACGCAATTTGCAATCAATCATGAAAATCAAAGTGATTTGGCACACAGTTCAAAGAAAATGTTGAATTTCATGAGATTACTCCAATTATGTTTCCAACCATGCATTTATGTTATGCTCCAGGCAGTTTATATTAAGGTTGATATTTTAAACGTTTCCTTAAAGTTCATATTCTAAAAGCTAGTCAAAAGTTTACATTTAAGATCACCGAAACTTTGCAAAGCTCAATCCCAACCCACTTCCAGGTTGACACAGAAATTCAGAAAGTTTTCTGGCACTGTAAAGCCTAATTCATTTAGTTTTGCATATGGTGATATGGTACAGGCATAACAAGGTCTGCATTGAGGCCACCAATACAAATACTAATAAGGCAATTGACTAATAAGTCAATACAAATACTAATAAGACAAATTAAATAGATTACAAAAGAAACATAACTGAGAAAAGTTCTGGTTTTGCTAAAGGGATTTGTCTGTGTGACTAACAAAAATACCTATTGTGCATGCTCTCTTCAGACTTTCTACCTTCGTAAAGATCTTTTGCTAAACCAGAGCACGTCAACCAAAGGCTCTTTCTGCTGATAACTGTATCTGTAATTTTTTTCAAGTGGTTACTCTCAACTGCAATAAAAACAATTAGCTTATTCTTCAAATTTAAAAATGGCTGTGAGCATTCACTTTATAATTTCAACATAAAACAGTATCTACACAAAACAATAATCTTCAATTTAAAAGAAAAAAAGAATCAGCTTTCAACATTCCCCAGGAACTCCGGGTAGCTCTAAAGAGAACACAGGCTGTACTTAAAACCACGCATCAGCTTTGAACATTTATCTCAGATTTTAAAGTGTGAGTCTGCATCTTCCGTATCAAAGTTGAAATTTAGCTGGAAGAGATGAATTAACTGCATCTTCAACTACTTGATCTTCACCTTGTTGAATCAGCCTCCTAAGAGCAGCCTCCTGTTACTAAGAGCAGCGTTGAGGGGGACATGCACAGAAAGGCGACCCGGCGTTTTTCCATCGTTGGCCAACGGATGAACAGGTTCTTGTCCAGGAGGTCATGGGAAGGAGCCACGCGCAGTGGAAACGGGGATCAGCAGCTCTAATAGCAGCAGCCCAGAAGGAACTGAGCTTTTTCCACACAGCCGGCCACAGCTTTTGGAGAGGAGACACACACAACTCCTCTGCTGTAGGCACCAACCCAGTTATCTCCTCTGGACACTGTAAAAGCCTCTTCTTCGTTCGCCTGCACGTGGACAGGTCTCTCTAACGTGGCCTGAAACCACATGGGGTGGCCCCGGCTCTGGAGAGCTTGGCCTTGGCAAGGCTGCGGGCACCTCCTTGGAGCGCCATGGACACCCGGGAAGGACTGTCCCAAACGGGCACGTGGCTCCGCAGCGTAGCTCCCCTTCCCCGAGCTGAACGTGATACAAGTCACCGCTGGCCCGCCAACCATAGGAGCTTGAAACATAACACAAATTCAGAGAAGCTGAAGCCAGAACCATTAGATCACCCAATTCAACCTCCTTCATAGGAGAGGCCACTGTTTTTCTTCAAGACATCCCTTTTAATGAGCCCAGTAGACTGAATTTTAGTAGGATACATGTTATGTTTGTTGACGAATAGCCTGCAAAAAAGCATCAGGCTGCACTCTGTGGAAGTCAACAGACAAGTTACTTGATGCCATTTAACTGTGAGGACTGTTCACTGTTGGAAAAAGCAACTGCATCTGATTTTTACTCAGCTTTGTCTGGTTCCAGCACTCAGTCACAGCTCTTGCTGCACCCTTTTCCTTTGGATTAAATGATTCTGCGTTGGGCTACTTCACCACGTGAACGTACCCAGTCCCATAAGCTCTCATGATCTGCACTATCCCTGTTACTTATCACTGCATCAAGCCAAATGTCCCCAGGGTCCAGAGCAAACCCTGTGGCGTCCCAGACGAGCTATTACTTGGGTCCTCACTGCCCTCCGTGAAGCTCTGTGCACGAGGCAGTTCTCACTCCTCTGCTGGGCAGGACTTAAACATGTTGCAGTCTAAAATACTGAGTTCCAAAGTTACCTTCATTAAGTAATCTAATTACAACAGAATCCTCTCCCATCTACTAAATATCACCTAAAGGGAATCTCAAGACGTACCTAAAGCTGCAGCTCAACGGAAGGTGCTGTGAGAACCAGGCTGCCCATGACCCAGGCTGGGCTATGTCTGTGAGGAGGTGGGAGCAGCTTCAGCTCCCCAGAACAAACGCTCCTCTCCAGAACAACACACCGCTGCAGTCTGCGGCTTACACAGAGGAGCTACCAGCCCAGGTTATCTTCCACGTTGTTCTTAAATACTGTTTCTGGGAAGAATTATCAACATTCCTCAAGCCACAGGATATAAGAGGCTGTCCCCTGAGGTCAAGGCTCGTTCACCTGGTTCCACTTTGAGGCGGTCTAGGTGAAATAGTTTATGCATGTCCAGCCTTGCTTCGTCTTGCCTAGGGATGTCACTGCTGGGCTTGCGCTTTGAGAGCTCCTTTGAGGGTCAGCCACAGGATGGAGGCATCTGTGGACATCTGTGTGCTCCAGGATGATGTTTTCCCCTGCAGGAAGTTTCTTTCTTGTCACTCCTCCAAACAAACTGTCTGTTATGAAAAGGGGAAAAATGATTGATTCACACCCCCCTGCCAGCCAATTCTATTACCGATATCCTCCAAAGCCTTTCCAGGAGGACGAGCAGGCTGGTTGCAATGCAGCAGGGTGCAAGGCTGCATTCAGCCACGATGAGACACCCACATCTCGAGCACCATGGCCAATATCCTTCCTGACTCTCCGGTCAGCCGGACACTTCAAAACACACACCTGAAAACAGAGCAGAGCTGGAGCCCCTGCTCATTTCCTCAGAAAAAGCAGAAGGGCAGAGCAGGACGGCTCGCCAAGGAGCGGTGAGATCTGCTCGGCAGGGCTGTGCTTTAGCCTGCACGGACAAGTTTTCCTGCAGGAAGAGCTCTGCAAGTGCAGCTGCGCGGGAGCAGCGATGCCTGTCGGGGCCAGCTTGTGGCATACGCACACAGAAATGCACTCCAGGCCCTGGGGACCGCACAGATTTACTATCGGTGAAGGGCAATAATCACTAAAGGAGGAGCAATTATTCCCAAATCATTTAGGATTTAAAAAAATCATTGGCAAGAAGATAGAGGTCAAAAGGTGCACTGTCAAGGGAAATAAAAAAACTCTACCTGTCAAACCTGGGTTTAACTTCCTCTCTGACTGCAATATGGGAAGAGGAGAGAGATATAAAACAGAAAGGTCACACACCCACTGAAAGCAAGGATTAAAAGACCCCCGTTTGTGTGTGCATTTTACACCAGGAACACGGACCATTAACCTGTTCCATCCATTCTTAAAATCCGCTAAAATTTACTAAAACAGGCAAAAAAAAAATGCAGGGAGAATCCCTCCAGTTTTAAGACGAATCCTCAGGGAGCCAAGACGGGCAAATCCCTCTTGTGGGAGCCCGGGCAGCCTGGTAGCAGGTGCCCTGGCACGAGCTGCCCCAGCTCCCATCACAGCAGGACAATTTGCTACAGCTACAACTTTTTTATGATTACATAAAATTCCTGGAACTTTAACATTATTTAGCTTTTATTGTAAAGCTGTAAAAACCACCCTCTGTTACAGCCTTAAAACATATGAACTGGGTATTTCAGTAACCTTTAAGATGTGTTATTCTTTGTCATATTACTGAATCATAAGACAGGTCTGGTTACCTCTAAGAGGTTTAAATTTCCAATCTATTAAAGTAATACCAGCAATCTGTTATTTCTAGGCCATTGAGGAAAGGTTAAAATGAAAATTGGACTTCGGGGAGTTCCTTCTATTCTAAGTGCATGTTGAAAACATCTCAGCAGCAGAAGGCACAGGCAGGGTCTCTGCAAGAAGCAGTTATCAAGGGAAATGACTGGTGATAACTTTATTGATTAAAGCAGCTTGAGAAATTTAAGATTTGTCACTATAACACTACTGTGGTAAGACAGCTTTATTAAAAAAGTATTTTTCATTAAAAAACAAGTAGAAGAAAATTGTAGCATGTTTTGAAAAGAACAGCTCACCTAACTGACTTGATGGTATGGATTAAATGAATTCCACAGGTGGAATAGTTGATTAGAAATCATTTTAAAACAGGACAGGCAAGTAAAACCAGTCCTCATCTCCTCATTGCAAGCACAGAGCTCATACAGGAGATGGATAAAACAAAACACAGCAAGCAACTGCAGAACTGACTGTACTGTGTACACTAAGGTTTTTTTTTTTATGTATCATTAACTAAAGCAGCCCACACATCTGTCTCAAAGGAACGTTAAAGGTGCAAGCACTCAAGAGTTAGGAAAATACATCAGAATTAAGTAGCTGGCTCTGCTGTAATTTGCTCCTCCTATACACACACACAGGGATCTGATTTTAACTCCATCAGTGTGTAATAGTTTTCCATAGTCAAAGGTACCAGTGACGAGGCATGTGATGCTATTTAGTGCTCTCTACTGCTTAACACCTTGCTAAGCACATATGCCCTTCATCCTCATGCTCTCTGAGCACACAAAAAAAGAATAAAGCTACCGACTAGACCTATTACTACAATTAACTGATGGAACGTAATACCAGAAACTATCTGTAAAAATATTTCTCTTAAAATATAAAGTTATAGTTGCTAGAAGCACTGAAACATGAAGAGCTGGCAAAGAGCAGAGGGAAGGAAGAATAACCTCTGCCAGGGACTACTAAGGCTTTTCTGTACCCAAAGCAAATTCTCCCGAGGCCATTGGGGGCCACTCCAGCAAGCCCACGCTCTGGGATTTTCTTTTGCCGGCCTTGTGATGCATTAAATCATCCACTCGAGTTTTCCGAGTGGAATTTTCGCAATGTGAGTTGTGGCGCCCTGTCCCAGCCCAGCGTGGAAACACGTCTGTGTGACAAGGTTCCTCAGTGACAGTGGGGGTGACAGTGTCAGTGCCACGCAGCCGGGGCAAAGCACAGGGACAACCTCGCCACGCTACGATAGGAAAAGGCAACCACCACCAGTGTGCAGCAGCCACAACAACAGAAAAAAGCTGAAAGAAAAGACATCTTCCCTCCTACTCCTGCAGAGTGTTCATTTTTGGCATAAGCAGAAATAAAACACAAAACTTCTTTTGTTTTATTTAGGAAGCTGGAATCCAGGGACTAAGGCCTTTCATTTTTCCCCCCTCTCCTCAGCTACTTTTTCTTCAAATGTCATTTTGTTTCTGAAATGGATTTTTTGGTTTGTTGATGATTTTTTGGCTGGATGAATGGATTGAGTAATTGCTGTGGCTGGACCTGGGATATTGTGTTCGGGTTGAGCTATCTTGTTATTGGGAAAATATTGACAAACTGCAGAGAGAACAGAAGAGAGGAACACGGCGGGTTAGGGTGCAGGGCCACTGAGTCACCGGGGAAGCCACCAAGAGCTGAGCACGACTCTAGCCAGAGGCAGCTACTTGTGACAACAAGTCTACAAACAACTGCAAGGAGAAACATCCAGGAAGGACAGGAGTTATTTTGGTTATTACCTGGAGAAAAACTAGAAACAAAGAGATGCAGGTCAAACAGGGAAATATTTGGATGAATTCCAGAAAAAGCTTCCTGCCAGCGTAGGATCTGCTTGGTTGTCAATACTCTCCTTGGGGGAATTAAAGGCCAGTTGTTGGCCCACTTAAAACTACTTTGGACAAAATATTAATAAACGTGCAGCCAGGGATGCTGCTGCAGTGGGAAGCAGGCGGATTAGACGGCCCACTAAATCTTTCCTATTCTAGAATATAGGAACCCCAAGCACACGCTGAATTACGGGGCCATAACTTCATCTCCAGGTCCTGGGGACCGTGCGAGCCCCCAGCCCTGGCTCTCGTGTTGTTTACGATGTCAGCAGCCCCCGTGATGGAATTACTACCCTGCACATTGTGGCTGTCTGCCGGGCAGTTCATATTCACCCCCCGGGATGTGTGACATGGCCACAAATCAACAGGAGGACATGGGTGTGACATGGCCACAAATCAACAGGAGGACATGGGCACGGTGACGGAAAGGGAAGAAGTGGCCCCGGGTAAGGAAGCAGCGAGTGTGACACCTGCAGAAGGGTTTTGGAAAGCACCATGAAGCCAGGAACAGTAGTAGCAGGGTCTGATCTGCTCTGGAGAGCATGGAACTGTGTCCACATTTTTCCATACAAGCATCTCTGTTACTATCTTGTGATTGGTAAATAGTTTCTGGAATTCGAATTCTCAGCATTAAGTTCATACACCCTTTCTTTTGAACAATGTGGTTTGGGAGAAAGCTGAAAAAGGAGGCCCAACACAAGAGCTTGAGCAGAGGAAGAGCCTACAGCCAAGAACGAGGGATGAGAGACCCCAGAAGGGCAGAGGCAGGGATGGTCCACGTCCTGAGACAGAAATAGGAGAGGGAATGCAAAAAGACACAGCAGATGGTCAAAACGAACCCTAATGAAAGCAAAGAAATTCAGCAGCTCCCCACCTGCTAGCCCTTTTAAAAAACAGTCCTCTCTGCCTCATGGAACAGGGAAATGTTTTTCTCCCTCCAAAATGTTTTCCAACATTTTTAAATAATTCACAGGATAATCCTGAATACAAGTATTTTCCTGTAGCACATGCAACATATTGGCTCCTGAAAAAAATATTTGTATATTCCCCTCCCAGGGTTTATCATGTCCTCCCGGCTACAGTCCTGTCACCAAGTTTCTGTGAAAGACAGAGAATGACAAAAAAGACCCACGCGTGGCGTGGACACGGCCCATCCACCTGCACCAGGAACCTTACCTGCTGCGGCTCAACGCCCAGCTCTGCCAGGGCTGACTCAAAAAAACTCTTGGCTGGTTTCCCCACGACCTCAGCTTGGACATCACAAGCGTACTGGAAAGAAAGAAAAGGGGAGACCCACACAAATCATCCTGTAAAGATCAGAAAAGGTTTTGTTCAACTCCACAACCCTCGTCAATTGTATAAAATGTGTGTGATTATTGACTGATGCCCCTAAATAACAAAATGGATTAGCAGATGAAGGTGACTAGCAGAGTTTGGATAACAGGGGTGTTTAATGCTCTCTGGCACGAAAGAAAGCCCTCCTGGAACAGCTCAAGTTAAAAGCCTGTTACATTCTCCATCTTCAGACTCGGTTCTAGTATCACTGATTTCTGCAAGAGTATTACTCTTACTGAGACAACAAAAATCCAGAAGTGTTGGATGAACTTGAAGATGTAGATGGTTTCTCCAATCACCCAGCACATGCTTACATTCTTCTGCAACTAAATATCAACACTATGCTAAAACTTGAGTAAATCAGTTTTCTTCCAGATTGCTCCTACACAACCAGAAGTCCAAACTTTCTATTTATGAGGTGAAATCTGTCTTACTCTTCCTGAGACAACAAAAATCCAGAAGTGTTGGATGAACTTGAAGACATTGATGGTTTCTCCAATCACCCAGCATACGCTTACATTCTTCTGCAACTAAATATCAACACTATGCTAAAACTCAAATAAATAAGTCTTCTTCCAGATTAATCCTACAGAACCAGAAGTCCAAACTTTTTATTTGCGAGGTGAAATCTCTGCCCAAAACTCGCACCAAGACAAGTGTGCTGCAAGCACATGCTTTATGCACAGCCTCCATGTCTGCCTGCTCCTCTACTTCGCTTTACTCTCCACACTCCCTCTGTATTTAATTTTTTATAAAAGGGAGCACAATAACTCTCTCCTCTCCCCCTTAGGCTCACTTATCTATCAGGTTCCAGTTCTGCACAGACTTAATCAGGCTTAAAACCAGGATTGCACTCGGGTATCTTGCTGGATAAAGGCCTCATGCTGTCAACTGTTACGGTAAGAGCTGCGTTAGGCAACACTATGCTGCACTAAAGCAAGTTCTCATTTTGGCCTGGATATGGACAATATTGTATATTTTCCTTTTCTGATTCTTTCTTTTACAGGCCTCTATTCCAATACAGGAACAACAATGTTAAAGTTCACATTTTAAATACACAAAAAACAAATGAAAACAGCAAAAACAAAACCACCCATGCTTAGAAGTAGCAGATGAGTTTAATTTGGGGAAACCTCCTCCACCAAGGTGAGTAATTACAAAAGATGACCCATATTTACACCAGTTACTCATTCTGTGTACCTTGTTAAAAAGTAAGCATAATGCAAGCTATAAAATACCTCTAATGCCTTCATATATGCTCCAACATCAAGTTTCAGACCATCGGTTTCTTTATAATAGCGTCTGGAAATGAAAGTGATAAAGTTCCAATGAAATGAAAATGTTGGCAGTTAAACATAAAGAAACTGCATTTTATGATTTCTGGGCATATATACACGTCCATATGGCTGCAACAAAAAGTCAAGTCATCAGAAACTCCCGAGCCTTAATTTAACACAGGGAATTAAGTAAAGGACAGGCTCAGCACCGTGCAGTGCTGAGGAAAAGGCTGCAGACAGCAGATCCGATGCCCATCTGGCACCGGGGGCACCACTGCTCCGATGCCGACAGCTTCCAACAAGCTCAGATGAGCATGAGCTTGAGCCCAGTTTTCTACCTTGGCAATGACTGTGCACCAGCATCTCGCCAAGAACATGCTTTCCCTTTGTCACCATGGTTGAAAATCACCTCCAGGCTAAACCCTGCTCCTTCAAAAAAAATAAAAAAATAAAAAAATAAAAGCTCATATTGTCATAAAGATACTAAATATTTTGAGCTCCATGGTGTTTTTCTGGAACAGCAATTCACGCTAGGACAGGTCTACAGAGCTCTCCGATTAGGGCAAACACAGGTTTCTGTATATCAGGAGAAAAAAAAAAAAAGAGAAGATGCAGGATGAGCAGTCAGTTAAGATTTTATGCCTTATCCTTCTGCCATTTTCGATTATTCAGCACAGCCTCCCTCTAAAATGACCACTTGACCTTTGCTAGAACAGCCATTAACCTTCTATAGTCTAGCGTAAACAGCTTAATTTTCTGACAGTGGCATGACAGAAGAAATTACAAAGCCAATTCCCCCTCTCAGCCCAAAACAGATGCTAAATGTAAATCACTCCATTTTCAGGAGCAGGGCATTCTGCTTCAGTGACTCTGACACTCTTTTTCTACGGAATGAACTAAAACTTTAGCAGAAATCAGCCTGCCTGCTCAAGGTACAGGCATGGCGAGGTCCCCTCAATTACACTGATTTTGCACATGAACAACAGAGCTAACTCGTGGCTGCTTTTTGTATACAGCCCTTTGTACCAGAGATGCTTCCTCGCTTGGTGGATAAGCAAGATCCTCCAATTCATCATCTTTCTTCTTCAGGGTCTGAGAACTTGCCCACCAGTCTAACTCGCTCAGCGATTTCTGCAGAACTCTATCAAATATGATATCGATATTGGATATTGAATGGGATCCAAGCACTCCCTCATAAAAATCACTCTCCTCACAAAACCTGAGCTCAGAGAATCCAGACATGTGATATTTCTCATTTAGCAAATAATCCTTCTGGAAATTACAGTGATGCTGTTTTAGAATTACCTACATTAATGAGTGACTAAATAAACAAATACTGATTATGCATGGAATACAAAGGCATTTCTGCATTGCTCAAGGTGCAAATCTCAAGCAAAGGTTGATTCTATGCTTCATTTTGACAAATGCTATTACGTTACACAGAACTCAGTTATTTTGTATCTGCTAGTCATTTTGCTGTTGGCTCCTACCATTTTCTCTTCATCTTTTACCTGAAAAATTGCACGGATTTTTCGCCCATTCTGTAGAATCAGAGCACCTGAGCACCAGGCAGGGCAACACAGTGGATTTAACTGCTCCTTCCCACTGGTTAATCCAACTCTGGATCAATAATCCATGAGCTGTGAAGGGTTTTCATGCCCATTATGGTCTACTGAACCACTGAAAAAGTTGTCACTACAGTTTCTCGGGTTAATGACACACTGCACCACAGACAAGAACGACTCCTTCAAGGCCTTTTGTCCTGGCTTTACTGACCTGCTTTTTAAGATCACAGACTATATCTAACTGACCAAGTTTTAGAAAAACATCCAAGTTCCATGACTGGACTTCCCCTGCCTTTGAAAACAGGTAGTCAAATTAACTTTAAAGTTCATAGAGGCTTTAAAATATTTTAAATTGACAATGCAAAATCCTAATTGCTTTTGCAGGTCTTAGTCCTACATAGCAGCCTAGGCATTTCTCAGTCCTTACCTGTGGCTCTCTCCTTCCATCTTCTCGTCCACTATCCTTTCACAATCCATTCAAGGGAAACACCTTCTTTTAGGGAAACACTTCCTTTTGTGGATCTATTCATCTTAATCACTCAGATCTCCCCTTGCCCCTTCTTTTAGGGAAACACTTCCTTTTGGGGATCTCCCCTTGCTCCCAGGGAAATACTACTACTAAGTGATTCAGGCCAGGTGAGTGAGTCAGATGACTGAATTTCCCATTGACAGACACATGGGCATACTACAGATTAGTCGTGGACACACGGATTAGGGGCTTAAAAGGAGGAGGACGAACACCCACACTGGTGTATGGCCTCTGATGAGCACAAGGACACTGTGGGAAATTAAATATGCACACTACACAAAAATATACAAAATACACAGCAGTACTTAACTCACCCTCTTCCAAGAGCTATCAAAACAGGATTTTCCAACCCAATCAGGACTCTGAAAGCTTCATTAAGGTTTGCATAGGTGAATTTGTCTGCTGCATCTCCAATGACTACACAATTTGGGTTTGTTCTATCAATTTCAGCAAATTCAGGGATAAGATCTAAAGAAAGAGGAACAAAATAACCCAAAATCTCTCATCTTTTCAGATCCAATTGGAATTTATAGCTTTCTTAGACTTGTGCTTCCCTTCACTCATCATCAGACACCCACCCACACCCCATACCTCCTTCCTCCCTTGCCCCAACCGAGTTCGAATCAGCTGTTCTTTACCCACTTCTATTCCTCCTTGGAGTCTGCTATTTATCTGCTTTACAACAAAGAGAAAAATAAACCCTTCTGTCTCCTTGCCTTGGCTCCCACCACACACCCCCTAGGGGCTTGTTACATCTGGGCACCTAGACCTGAGGCAAACTCTCCGTTAAGTTAATGAAAAGATAATAGCACGGGCAGGAGTCACTTCCTGTCTTATTGTGCATCCTCTTCAGAAGAGGACACTAAACCTAAAACCTCTATCATGGGAATAAGTTGCTCAGAGAGGCCTTGGCACAGGAGAAGGGTGAGGAGATGCCTGCACACGGGCTTGGTGCAGGTGGAGCAGACAGTGAGCTGTCTGTCAGCTGGGAGAAGGACGTGGTTATGACCAGGGGCTTCATGATGACACGGATGCAGCCACACTCCCTATCCCAGGCCACAGACTGCCTCACACATGGAATCTGCTTCCCTATTTCCCTTAGGATTGGGAAAGGAGCAAAAGTTATCTTCATTGCAGAATGTTGCTGGATAGGAAGTGATAATAAATCTAACAATCTTGTTTGAAAACACTCAATAAAAGCCAACTGCTGATTCGACTGCTAGAAAGGCTTTTGTATGACAAACTCGGGTGGTTATCCAGCTGCATTAGCAACCTCAGACACCTCAGGCACACAGTGTTTCAGCAGCAAAAGCTTTAGAGCTTCCCCATGAAAACAAAGACAGGAGCAGTGAAATTGCGTGGCAGGGGCTGAAGAGATGGTTGTTCTACCTGGGACTGAGCCATGAGGACAACGTCTCTTGTAAGTGCCTGTCTCTCTTAATTTCTCTCTTCCATGCGCTGCGCACCTTGATGATTCTTCCCAGCAAAACTGGGACTCTCCGCAGAGGAAAAAGGACTTAGGCCAGACTGCAAAATGCCCACATTACAGAACTGGGGGAATCAGGACTCGTGCAGCCTGGCTTCTCACTCCCCAACTTGGAGCAAGGCTGGTGAGAGGTGGAAAGGTGACACGCAGCTCTGCAGAAACAAGCTCAGAAGCAACATGCTACACTGAGCAGGTCTGCAAGCAGGGAAGCTTATTTGCTATGTACTTCTCTCATTATGATGCACAGTTCAAAAGGAAGGGCCTTAGAAAAGCCAGGCCTCCCTGGCTGGGATTTTGTCAAGTTATCCAGCCTACAAGCTCCAGGCACACTCATTATACCCGTATGAGGAATGAGATCTCACTCACTCAGGCCATACTACTAACATTTACTCCAGGCTTTCACACCTAGGTAGAATGGGGTTAAGTGTTTTAACCTGTTGGAAATTATCAGCTGGGAATTATTCCCCTCGCAGAGCTGTGTGAAGCTGCCACCTCTGCGTGTGCTGTCCCCAACCCCAGCGCCAGGCTCTCACCGTCGTGCACGAGCAAGTGGGGCCGCAGGCCGCGCTCCCGCAGCACGCGGCAGGCGGCCGGCGCCGGGGCCGTCACTTCGTCCACGGAGATGTCAAAGCCGAAGCCCTGGAGCTTCCGCACAAACTGCTCCCGCGTGGCCTGCGTTTCATTCGTGCAGAACCGCAGCTTCAGGCCGGACGCTTTGATCCTGTTGTATAAAAGCAGCAGAGGGGTTAACGTGGCACTGATCAGGAGCCGGGCACACCAGCCTTGCCATGCACAAAAACCATCACACAGGCAGGAAAAGACATGCTAGAACACACAAATGTATTTGTATTGACTTAAATAAGTTTAAACTATTTTATTTACATTTAATCCTGTACAATAAGACCTCAAAGTATTTCCCAAGAAAACCAGAAGCCCACCATTAATTCGGGTAATTTCATTGAAAACGGAAAGATGAGCCGCCAGACCAGGATCCTCATCATGACCAAGAGACACCTCTAAACATATGGATATATTGGAGGGCATATATTGTGGATACTCCAAAAGCAATATTCATGCACAGAGCTCCAGCCACAGCAGTAACTGCTCTTCCAGAGCATGGAGCTAACCTGAACATGGCAGCATTGCTGGGCACGTGATCCCAGGACATACGCACCTGGCAGGCACCCATTCCCCCCACATACCAGGAAAACAAGCACAAAAAGAAAAAAGGAAAAAAAGAAAAAAAAATAAATCCAGTTCTCCGTGTGTCTATTTTGCATCTTGTTTGCAGACGTATACGCACAGCACCCAAAGGCCCAGCATGGCCACGAACACAAAAGCCACCGTGAAGCACGAGCTGCTGGCACCGCAGCCTGGATCCTCCCCTCTCCACCCGCCGAGCCCCGGCTGCAGCCATCGGCTCCGGTGCCCCAGGAGCAGCAGCAGGTTGGGCACCGGTGCAGACACCGGGAGCTGCAGGAATGATGTCTCTATCAGCACAGGGGTGACTTCGGTCACATTCATCATTTAGCCCCTCATAAAACACCTCTGCTGTTATTTGTTGGGAAGCACTGAAAAATAGGGCTCTTCAGTACTCAAAAATATTTATCTGTAAACACTATTAATTTAACAAAATATAGCTGCAAGTGCCCAGAGCCAAGGGAACATCTCCTCTGGGCCAGCACCCCAGCCTCATGCAAGCCCCTCTGCTTCTGAGTGATTTTGTGTCCCCTCTACAAACGAGAACACTGCAAGTGCAAACTGCAGAGCTTTTCTATTAGGAAGCCCCCAGCACAGATCCTCAAGACAATCAAATACACGGGTTCTTCTTCCAGAGAAGACATTCCCAAAAGGCTGGTGCAAGCACCAAAGCCTCCTGAAGATAAGGCATCTGACTAAGGACTTTCCATCAAAGAATTCTTCGAAATCTGATCCCGACCCAGCAAGCCCCCTCTATACTAGAGCTGCCTGCCAATGTCTTCTTCAATAACACAGGTGATACATTTCTTTCTTATTATTTGTCTTTCCTAATCATAGGTATGTGAATTATCAATTACACTTAGTGGTTAATTGCCCTTCATAAAGATAGCTCTTCTATTTTAAATTAGGCAGTTAATATATTGTAACTAATAGCATCCACTTGTACATTATAAATATATCTTCATTGATTGGAGCAGCGAATGTGAGATTCACTCACAAGTTAATGAAGCAATTGAGTGAAGAAGTGCAGGGTGCAGCCAGGGAATAATTACTGTTAATGAATTATGATGTGACCTTCTCAGAACAATGAACAATTGGTGTGACAGTGCGATGACAGCACCCCACATCTGTTATTCCAAACACGGCTTCAGCTGTAGTTAAAAAGCAAAGCAGTGGAATTTGGATACACAACAAACTCGAACAGCGTGCCGGAGTTAAGGCAAATCTTATTCTAAAATACCAAGTGTATTTTGACTTTTTTGGCAAAAATCCCATGATTCACCACCATCTAGAAGCAGACATTGGTTAAATAACAATCTATTTCTTCTCTTAAAGGTGAATAAAATGAATTCAGAAATGATGCTAACCAGTCAAGTTGCATACACACATAAATGTGCCCTCTCGGGCCAGCTTCGAGGAAGCGAATAATAGGGCTTTCTGTACTTTCATTTAACTCCCTTTTCAGAAGTTTAGTCGAGAAAAAGATACACTTCTGAAGTGTGGCAAGAATATGTAGTAAATTCTTAGCAAGGACAAGAAGCCAAGTTTGTCAGAAAAGTGTTTTTGCCTGGAACACTTTGATCTTAGCAAGGACAAGAAGCCAAGTTTGCCAGAAAGGAGAAGTGTTTTTGCCTGGAACACTTTGGTGAAAATATCACAAAAATGTGCTGGAAATAGAAACATGAAATAAAAGAAACCCACAAATACTCCAGCCTTTCCAACGATCACAAGACCTATTTCAACAAAACTGCCTTTTCTTTAAAAACCCACCTTTCCCTTCCAAGCTTATATCTCCTCCATGCCCAATCCATGCCAACCACCAGCTTAGGCAAGTGGGGAAGCCTCTTCACATCATCCTACATACAGGAAATCCTGACTCTGTGTCAGTGTCCAGAGCAAATTCTCCTTAACTTTTCACAGTCAGTTTTTACCCAGGGTGAAGCTACGAGGTTGAAGGTCTCGGTTCACTGGTGTGAAATACTTTGCAAAGCGAGTCCATACAGTGCTTAGGGTGGTGAGTTTAACGAGACTCACCTGGAAACCAACAGTTAAAAGGTTTAGAGAGCCAGTACAGAGCAAGTCACTGCAATGGCTATTGCTGCAAGCACAAGGAAGATGAAAAAGTCGATAATTTGTAACATGATGATTGTAACCCCAGCGCTCCTCGGAGCACAAGATGCCTGGAAACTCCTGCAAGCCCCGCGCGGGGGGCCCAGTGCCAAAACCGCTGCATGCCAAAGCTGTCCCAAAAGCTGCCCTAGAGGCAGGGGCGCTCGCCCAGCCCCATGCCTGCTCTGATAATGCACAAAGAGGGCACCCGAATAGGAGTTTTTCTTAATTTTGGCTGCAAACTTGTGCCTGCTGCTCCGGCGGTTCTTTGAACTGACCTTTACCTCGTTTTGACAGAGCGGGACAAGACGCTGAGTGACAATGTCCCACAATGCAATTACTGCACGTCAGATGAGCCGGGCCCTTACAAATCACCTCGAACTTTACACATCTGCTGGCTGTCAGCATCTGCCAGGCTCACTCACCCGAAAATAATGAAAAAACTCTCATTATTGCTCCATAACAGGTAAAGTGTTAGGACAATTATTGGACATCCTGGCTGACATTGTGCAGGCTCCACCCGCTGCACGCGCTCGCATTGTGCAGGCTCCACCGGCTGCCCTTGCCCACCTTTATGGGTCGCCTTTGGGCAAAAACTGCTCTTCTGGAGCATGGAAAGGTGGTGACACCAGGAGGAAGGAGGAGAAAAAGAAAAAAAAAAAAAACACCAGTCTGGAAGACCTGGAAGGGCTCTGGTTATGAGGTTTCCAGGACTGCCTTCTTGTCTAGCTTTTGTTTTGTTCAGATTTTTTTTTATCTTAAAAGAAAAGAAGGTCTGCTGAGCGCTGGGGCTGCCTGGTGCCTCTCCTGCATCCGTGCACGCTGACCTGGCTGCACTCCAGGGCTGTCTCCAGAAGAAGCAGAATTAGCAGCATCAGATAAGCACCTACTTGTGACCATGCAACCAAGTAAAAACACAGTTTGTGCAGTCCTGCCCGGGGAGGGATAACGTTTGGTTCCCACCCTCTGCAAGGGCCAGGAAAAGCGGTAGAGATTCCTGTCCAGGAAAACTCTTCTTCTAACTGCAAACTGGGGGAAAAACTCCAGAATGTCATTTTTCAGCAAGCTGCTTTTTTCCCCTCACGAGTACGGTGGCTCTTGGGAACTGCACAGGGGTGACAAATGCACACGATGCAACAAGTGCCACCAGCGCTCCGCAGCTCAGGAAATACAAGGAATATTGAGTGCCATCTGCTGGCACCGGCGCTGCACCAGCACGGAGCACTCCTGCGGCCA
The DNA here is from genome assembly GCF_000705375.1 of Tinamus guttatus. Next base: position 179,870 of record NW_010577435.1, on the reverse strand, counting down.
CGGGGCAGGAACCAGCCCACGCCAGGGAGCTGAACGGGCGCTCACTGGGCTCGGTGACTGCCCGGAAAGCTTCAGGGGTACCTAAAAAAGAAGCCTGCAAAAACAGCCTGCCTGGGGCTCCTACAAACCCAAAGAGCACCTTTGATGCAGGGCTGTTGTGTGCTAGGCAGCAAAGTGAACGCAGAAACGTGCACGAAAACACAGAGGAGTCAGATAACTAGAAAAACTAAACTTCTGGGGAGAAGATAAATACAAGATTCAGAGATGAATGGTTTGGATTCACAGTTGCTAAATAACTAGCAGTGAACTGATAGCACCGTAAGAAGAAATACCAGGACAGACCACTTAGCTAAGGATGCTGCCTATTTATAAAGATAGAGGTGAGCGAGCAGCTGCAGGAAGACTCCAGGAGCAAGTGCCTGCAAGTGGAAGGAGGCACAGGTTGGAGCAGACAGGCTTGAAAAACGCAGGGAGGGAGTGAGCAGAAATAAGTGAGAAAAGTGAGAGAAGGTACCAAGGAAAAAGGCCTGGTAGTTATGAGAAACCTGGTATTAACCTGCGCATGGTGGTGTCAAACCCAGAAGAGGACGCAACGCCTAGGCCGGTTGCAGGACACAGAGCAGAGTATGGAGAAATTTTGGGAACACGAGCGTCACCTTGATCAAATAAAGCTCCGATTTGGTGCTAAAAGGAAGCAAGTCACAATGTGCCTCTTCGTTCTTGGCACAGCGGCTGCTGCTCAAGCACTCCCGCTTTCCAGGAGAGGGCTCAGAAAGCTGGATCGTACCCTGCACGTTCACGCTGCCGACTCCAGAGACCCGGACCCTGGCATTTGGAGAAGGCTGTTTGACAGAAAAAAATAATGAATCACTGAACTGCTGTTCAAAGTAAACTTTATAAACACACTGATGTTTATTTAGGTATATAAATCATTTTAACTTTTTCGGGGGCAGGAAAACAAGGTAACTTTGGTTATTCAAAAGTATTAACTAGCGTGAACAGGTCTGGAATACATTAATCTGCATTAATCATAACATTTTTATCAACAACATAATCATATTCCAACAGCTTTCATTATTTGCTAAAAGCAGTCAGTTATTTGCCTCTGCACCAACTAATTATTGTATTAAAAAGTCAAAAACAAGATAATTTGCCTCTGACAAAGCCATTACAGTGTAAACAAACAGCATCTGTTTGCTGAAAGATTTCATTTAGCCTATTTTACGGATAAAGAATTTGCTCAAATGTTTTGCTCCCTCCTGCTTTAGAAAGCACCAGTTATTTTAAACTGTTGTCATGAAATACTATATTACTCTTCGTTGGTAAATATTTATATGCCACATAATTATTGTGCCAATGGACAGCAAGTAGCTCAGGCCCCAAAACAGAACGATGTTTAAATTTGCAGTGAGATGTGTAAGCTTTTATCCATGCAACTTACGCCCTTGCTGAGGGTACAAGCGACTTCAGGGACACAGATCTTTTTAAAATAACAATCGGTGCTGATGAGTGGGAGAGAACATACGGGTTAGGAAGGTCCCCTGCTCCAGAAGACCTGGGGCCATGGCTAACATCAGCCTGCACTGCAGCTGTGACAACTTCTGGCTCTGCCACCGAGCACCTGCATGACTGCGGCTGACCTGCTTCGTCTTGCCGGGCCACCGCCGCCTCACCCAGAAAAGACAGATGGTGCCACCTACACCTCCCGGGGATCTAGGAATGAAAAGCACAAGGCTAGAGTTAAGCAGAATGATGCAGAAATGAATTACACGATCTGCACAGTTGCTGAGAAAGTCTCTTTCTGGAAGGAAGAGCTCCTCTGCTTTTGCACATCATGAAGATTTAGCAAACCTTGAAACTCTGAACATCTGCCCAGATTACGCTAACATGTCCCTTGGCCATCTTCTGCTGCACCAAGGATTTCCTACTGATGTTCCACACACTTTCAGATGGCTCTTTGTAAATTCATGCTCCGCATGAGCCTCGTCACTGCCCCCCGCATGCCGAATTGCTTTACAATTGCAATTCTGCTCGCTCCCCTCAAGCTCTGCCTTGTTAGGCTCTCCAGGCGTTTTAGTTTAACACGACTGTCCAGCTGCTCCACAGCCTCCCTGTGCCCAAGATTTCCGTTGCTCTTTTGAAGGACTCGGTTGAAGTTTGCGCTAACAGATGCACTATAGTGGCCAAACAACAGGATGTTGTAAACGTGCAACTCCTGTGTGCTTTTCATATGGATATGCTAATAGACAGGCTCTGAGCACAGAGCTGTAAAGGCAGGAGGAGATCGCAGCCTGGACATCCTTTATGGATGTTTAACCACCTTCTGTCTCGTAAGAGATCAGCTCCCTACTATTGGGAACAAAAAGTGAATAGCTCACCTCGTGTCAGAGCTGTGTAAAGCAATTAAGAGAGGAGCAGCATGGCACAGAGGCACTGCTGAGGCTCACCCCAGCAGAGCCCTTCAAGTCACCGACAGGCTCTCTGACCCGCTGGAAACCACCTCGCTGCTGCCACTTAACTGCACACGCTGGGGAGGAAGAGGCTCTATTCAACCCAGCTATTTGTTGCTTTTTAAGCATTTTAAACGACAAATACAGGCTGAACACAAAACCATCACAAAATGCTGCAGTTTAGAAGCTCTAAAGGGTCAAATTCTATCAAGCTTTGTATTTTTAGTAATACTGCCACCTAAAACTAACAGCAATAGTTACTCCTCAGGGGTTTTAATGGCATTTTTAACAAGCAGGATTCTGGATTAGAACGGGGTTGTCACTGTTCCTAATCACATGGGCACCAGTCTGCCATAGTTAAGTCAACTAATACGAAGATCTAGTTGCACCTTCATGTCCTTTGAGAGCAGATGCCTATTCTGTAGAACAAATGTTTGTTCTTTCAGCCTCCAGTTCATTGATTCCTTTCAGCGCATACTGACTCCTAAAATATTTCATGGGTAAAAAATTGTCCTTTGAGAGCAGATGCCTATTCTGCAGAGCAGATGCCTATTCAGCCTCCAGTTCATTGAGTCCTTTCAGTGCATACTGACTTCTAAAATATTTCATGGGTAAAAAAAATACCAAAGATGTAGGTACATTAGAAATGAATAAAACATCCAAATCGTAACACCTAATATTTAATCAAAAGTAATACCAACTTGGATATTAACTATGAACGTGTTTTCTGGGGACCTCTAGGTCACAGACAAGCGTGTTACTGGTTGTCATCCTGGCCAGGACCTCTCAGTGTCCACCAGCTTCTCCAGTGAATTATTTTTCTACTATATCTGATTGTTCAGCTGGCTGCAAATAAATAAATAAATAAATAAATAAATAAAAATACAAGCCCCTGCAACTATAATGTAAAGCTGGCAAAACCCTGAAAAATTACACTGCCATACTCTCAACATACTCTCAAATAGGAAGTGAAATGGCTGAGAGCAGATTTTGGCCAAAACCAACACAAATGATACAGCAAATAAAGCTTTGGAGGAGCGAAAGTGGCTTCAGACATATCAAACCAACCGCAAAGGAAAATATTTACTTATGGTTTTATTGGTGTGGTACGATATGCTGTAACATGAGAAGTTAATTGCTGTAATGGTATGGTAGATGATGTAGCAAGACAACATGAACGGAGCAGGTCACTCATAATAGCAAGGTTCATACCTGTAGTATAAATTACCAAAATGACATTTAAGAATCATATTGGTTATATAAAGCATATATGCACTACAAGACGTCAGATCTATCTCGGTGCAGATTATCATATCAATTTGAATTAGTTACCAAGTTCCCAGCTATCTGCGCTCATGACTTTTTAATTGATACAAAAATCAATTCATTAAAAAAGAGCAGCTTTTAGCTTTAATCCATCTGCATGAAATGACCGACCTGTACAATGATGCAGATACAAATATTAATGATCAACCAGCAATAGGATAATGAGTCAATAAAGATTTTAAATGGTGTGAGCTAGAACAATTACTGACCTAATAGGCAGATAAATACAACTGCTTGACTTTACCTGGACAAAACAATTATTCTTAAGCAGTTACTTTGAGTGACCTGAATAAAACATGGGCTTCTCCCCTCCTGGCACTTACTGGTGCAAACTTCTGGTGCCCCCAGTTTCCACAGCTACAACAGCCACTTTCTGCTCTGATTCTTGGACATGAAAACATGGGCTTCTCCCCTCCTGGCACCAAGAATCACTGCTCTGATTCTTGGACATAAAACTTTTGGCAGCTGCATTTGATCAGTTAGAGATCTGGTGGGATCTCTAACGTACTGAAAATTTCCCAGCCAAAGCTGCCGTGTGATCCCTGCGCTATCCATGGCCATGAGGAAGAGCTCCCTGCAGCTTCCTCCCGGACAAGCAGACGGGTCACATTAACTGCAGAGATGTGGAAACCCCTAACGAGGAACAAGGGCTGAGACATCTCCGGTATTTCCAGAGGAAAGCGGCTAATACGGAGCATTTAGCCCCAGGCCAAAGCAACGCTGTTGTTTCATAGAATCATAGAATTGTTTCAACGGCAAATTTATGACATTACCGTAAGTTAAATTGCGATTTGTTTTGCCTCTGTATGGGAAGCTTCAGCAAACGCAATGACAAAGTTATTTAATAACATCCTAAAGCCTGACTAAAATACAGCCTAAAATCCTAGAAGAAACCAAAACAAATGTCAAAAGCATCAGCAAAGCTGTGATACAGATATTATTAAATATGTCCTGCTCTTTAAAGAAATGATCCAGTTTCAGGCAGTAATTACAGGATTGTTACTATTTCTGTTTACTTTGGCCATGCCCGCAGGCCTCAGCTCGGCTCAGGGCTCCTCTGCACTAAGCAACATACGGACTAAGCATAAGAGATGGTCCCCTAAAGCGCTTACAGTCTAAAGAAGTGAAAGAATAAAACTCCCAGCGGCAAGGAAACGAGCCCCAGCACAGCAGACCTATTTTTGCCATAGTTGCAGGGAAAGTTTCTTGTAGAGTGTACACGGGAGCCGCACAGCTCGCGTTGACATGTGCACCCTCACGCACGGATACCGCACACAGAGCGGGAGCATCCTGCTGCCCCAAGAGCCGGGTTGGCCGCGGGGAAACGCTCCCCTTCGCACGCATCCGCACGGACAACAGCGCAGCACCCAGTGTCCCCAAAGCCCAAGTTTGTGACCGAAGTAGGGGCGGACATAGCGGAGGGTGCTCTGGTGCCACCTCGCCTGCCATCCAGGGAACCGCACGGCACAATCTCTGTGAGGCCTCCACCTCCCCTGGAGGTGAGAATCTCCCCCTGCATCTTGGCCAAGCAATCAGAAAGTGCCAGTCAAGAAGAGGTGACAGACCATGACAGCACTATTCCTGGAAGGCTGATAAGATGTGCTATTCCCGAAGATGAACGGCCGCAGCCACCTCTCCCTCACAGGCAGACCTGACAGCACATGTCAATCCTGCTCTCTGGGAAAAATCCTATTTCCAGGAGGATCTCAGCGAGACAGGCCCATGCGGGTAAGTCAGGAAGGTTTAATCCTGCCAGAGCTCGCACCTCACTCTAGCACAGAGAGCACCAAAGCAGCTCCCTTGCTACAATCCTTTTCTCTCAAGGTCTCTCTTGAATCCCGAGCCTGTAGCAGCACTGCAGGTAAGCACTGAGAACGGAGCGGGCACTGAAACACTGCGCAGAGAAAACGTCTAGGAATGGAAACAGAAATCACGTAAATTGACATGGAAAATCCACATGCCGCAGTATTTTAATAGTGTATCTTTAACTTTAGCCTCTGCCAAGTATCACTAAATTCACAGGGAGCACTGACGTCCCATCAAGGTCTTCGCACCACCACTCTTTCATGTCCTGATCCCACCATTCACCAGAACAACAGGGCAACCTACGTGCGACTCTCTGGGACAGGGCAGACCCTTCATGACTCTCAGGGTTACTTGAAACACTGCTTTCTAATCGCACTGCAGAAAACCTGCAGAAAAGAGAAAAAAGGATGCATCAGATCAAACTTTATTTGCCTTAAAATATGTGTTCTCTAGTTCTGCCTTCTCCACCTCAGTTGTACAAAGGTCTTGGGCACAGGATTAACGTGACGGATTTCAGTGTTTCTTTCTTGATATTTCCCTGCTTGGCGAGGGTCTCACCCCCGGTTTATCCATGTTTGCTGCTCCTGGAAGACACCAGGCTCAGAGGAGCCTGCCCAGTAAAGGCAGCACTTCGCACTAGTCCAGCGTTTCAATATTTACATCATTCGGGGTCAGTTACACACAGCAGCATTTTACCACATTAAACAAATATGGATTTTCTGTAAAGGGTTATCAACATGTATTGTATACCCCAAATTTTCTTTTGGTCACCCACTGATCTCCAGCACCGCAGTTACACTCGTTCATACTTGTCTTTAAACCAAAAAGAACCAGGCCAAACATAAACAGAAATTTATTTAAAAAAAAAGAAATGCCACAAGAACCTTTTCCAAAGGACAAATGGAAAAGTTTTCCAAAGCAAAGCAACCATGTGCCCATGAGATCCATGCACACAGTTAACCCACCATGGAGTAACCCACCCTGGAGTAACCCCATTAGGGGCAACACAGCTAGTTGCAGACAACGTGCTCTCTACCTGCGAGCCTACGCACACCACTCTGTGTTATTATACCTTGCTTTTACCGCTTAAAATCCTGGCAATCACATACCACGGCACTGATTTTTTACGTTTCTCGTTTTTACTACCCTGTTGGCTTTTGATGGCTGCTTTATTCAATTTGCAGCAACACAGCGGCCACCCGGGCAACCTAAGAACCGCCTCGCGACGGCCAGAGCTCACACCAGCGTCGCCCTCTCGTGCTACGCGAGCAACGGCCCAAGCGAGCGCCCAAATAACCGTCATAACGGCCACTCGGGCC
>NW_010577435.1:113670-132422 GCF_000705375.1 Tinamus guttatus | reverse complement strand
CTGGCTGGAGCTGCACATGCTGCCTTCTCAGGTAATTTTAAGATGTGGCAGAGCGTTTCAGCTGGGAAAAGCTAAATGGAAGCCCTGATGCATGCAGGCAGCTTTAATGTGTGTCACATACTTAGTGAACTGATATCAGTCTCTGTGATCCTGGCAGATATATATTCCGTATTTCATCATCTTTGAAATGCCACTAGTGTCCTGGACGCAGTAACTGCCCTCACTTTTCAGGTAGTTTTTCTTCCTATATATTTGTCTTGGGCACTGCAGGAGCGATCCCTTTCCTGATGCAGCCTGATCCAGCAGCCCGGGGAAGTGCTCAACACAGCAGTGCTTGGAACGTCCCCGGGAGACTGGAGAGGGACCAGCTCTCCCTCCCCATCCCTGCTGCGTCCCCAGGGGCTTGCTGGAGCATGGAGCAGTGCTGATGACAAACCACGATGCCATCAGTGCCTAATTGCGCTCCGGTCACAGGGAACTCCCCCTTGTCGCGCTGAAGCGAGCCCTGAAACGCAGCTCATCAAGCAGCAGCAGCTCAGGCAGTTACATTTTAATGAGCACAGGAACAGCAGGAAGAAAAATTACCTAGCCTTCTGCTTTTCAGCACCAAGTTTTCCTTCCAGAGGGGGCCTGTACTGCTGGTGGCCCCGCTCCTGCACCGAGGATGCTCTGGCAGCTGCAAATAAGGAGGACAAGCTCGAGGATTTGTGATACACCTGGTAAAAGCCTTGTTTGCTCCTTCCGTTGTTACTGGCCACAACCAGCAGCTGCAGTACTGCCCATTACAATATCTTGATACCTAAATCTGAGCGTGCTGTATAGCTTGTGTGTTACCCTTGATGGTTGAGCTTATGGTGCAGAATTGCGTTTGAGCAAATAGATCAACCCTGTCTTTATGAGTGTGCGATAGGTTAAGTGCAATGAAGTTACGCCAAGCACCTGACAGCAAGGCAAGAACATGCTTTTATAAGCAGTGATGTTATCAGAAATAGTAAAGTCAGCCAGTTCTCCAGAGAAACACATACGACCTTGCAAGGGTTGAGTGTTATTGCTGGAAACCATAAACATTCCTGCGTCAACTGGGAAAGCCAATTGCACTGCACAACCAGTCCGTCCAGTCCTAAAAGTGGGTGTTTTACTGCTTGCAGTGATAAAAGATTGTAAATATTATTTTCTCTTGAACTCGTACAGGACTCTCATTATGCAGTATCACTGACCATTACAGTTCTCGAAGCCCTTCGTCCTACACCATCCCGAGAAGGAAGGGAAGCACCAGTCCCATTTCACACACAGGTAGCCAAGGCACAGAGAGGCTGAACGGACTTTTTTCATGTCAGACGTGAAGTCTGTTCCAGCCTAAGGAGACTTGGCTTGGATTTGCACACCCCAGGCCTTTGCGCTAACCAGGGGACAGTATTTCCTTGTTCTGTTTTCTGAAATGGCCACTGAGGCGGTTTGGATAAGAGCCCTCTTTTTAGAAATGGGGGAAAAAAATGAACGCTCTGACTTATCAAGGGTTATTTGATGAAACTGAGGATTGGATTGTGAATCTTCCAGATCAGAGGTTGTCTCTGTTGCATGTTTGTATGCTGCTGCACACAGTGGATAATTAGACCCAGTTGGGAAACTTCGGATGCAAAAATTATGCAAATATATTTACTACAAATAACAAAACACAAATTAAAAAAAATTGGCAAGCCCCTCCTGCTGTCCAAAACGGCTTTTAATTTGAGTCTCAACATTCTCAGTTAAAATTCAAACAATTCGCTCAATATAAGTCTTTGCTTTCAGGTTTCCTAATCGTCTCCTCTGGGGAAGCAATAAAAAACATTTCCCAATCATTTTCATTTTAGTTTCTCTAGATAAAAGAAGGCTTATTCCCAGCCTTGATCTGTCAATTGTTGCTTGATCTCTTCAAAAACCACTCTCATCCTGCTCTTGGCTGCTGCATAATTAGGCTGTGAGCAGAAACACTGCTTATGGATGAGGAGGCAAGTTCAAAAGGAATGGGAAGGTGGAAGATGAGGTAGGGGTGAAGGATGCGTGGGCTGGACTTTGCTCCTGCTGATCTCCCACCTGATGGCAAAAAATTTAAGCCAGTGATAAATTGTTACTGAAATCAAAAGTTAAAATATTAAATTAGAAAATAATTGGCCATTTAAATGATGGAAAATGAGACACTGGGATTCAGGGTTTAATGTAATTGTCCTCAAAAGTTCTTGTTTTACAAGTTCTAGTTCTATTCTTCTAAAAGTTCTAGTTTTCCAGCAAAAGAGACCCCCACACCCACAGCTACACTTATGCCAGGGGCTGGGCTGCTTGGCAGCCCTACAAACCTGGGGTTGGGTGATGTCACTCAGAGTGGCAGTGACAGAGCAGGACACCAAGCCCTGTCAACCGCACCAGACTCGGTACTTCCGCCCTTGGGTCATCTTTCCTCTTGTGAAATCAAGAGGATCTGGCCTCTTCCTTGAACCAGCTGGGAGTATCTGGTTGGGCAATAGTGCATGGAGAGGCCAACGCTGAGACAGGGCACGTTAGAACTGCCTAGGATTCTGTCGAGAAGGCCCCTTTGCTCTCTGATGGCGATGACAAAGTTGTGGTAGTGCTAAGTATACTTCATAGTTGAAAGGCAGAACCGTTGCAAGAATATCATGATAATCTTTTCAAAAACAAAACAAAACAAAAAAAAAAACACCTTAACTCCACAGGTTTTATCTTTCTGACTGCAGAAGTCTGGCCAAAACCCAAATCCTTTCTGTCATCTCCTGTCATGAGGAGATAGCTTCATGGTTGAGGCAACAACACAGCCTTCATCCGCCTATACATAACAGTTCATAAGACCCTTCCTTTGTACGTCATCTTTCACAAATTTGCCGCTCAAGGCATTCAGAATCATTCAGCTGGTTATTTTAATGAGAAAACCCACTACAACACTGATGTGCTTGATTTAAATTCTAAAGACTCAAGACTACACTTAATGCTTTATGGGTTGGTTGAGAGGATGTCGACCACTGGTGAATTAATGAAGCGCTCTTCCTACTGAGTCCTTCACTTTCCAAAATCCTTTCCTGCCTCACTGGTTTTACCTAATCACTGGGAACAAACAGGGAAACTCTTGCAGCCCCAAACTAATTTCTTGAAAATTTCTAGGAAACACGGTGCCTAGGTAAAAGCCAGGTGAGACTGACTAACTTGCCCCATACTTTGAGCTGTATTTGTCTAGTTTAATTAAAACAAGAATGCCAGGAATGACAGTGGTAAGACTGACAAATGACATTTTCTCAGGAATAATGTTTATGTTATGAGAGGACGTTGTCTTTTGTGGAAGAGAGGACACCACCAGCACGACTTACTCATTACGTTTGCTTCTGAAATTCCACTGTCTTCAATAATATTTGTGTGGCTTCATAGAAGTCATTTACTTTAGCAGAATGTATGAGGATTATTCTCATTGAAACTTTAGTGAAGAGTGTTTTTTCTTAGGAACTATTGAAGAACATCCACACTAAACCAAATTTCCAATGAAGAATATTTTCGTGAGAAACTAGACCACTTAGAGAACATGCAGTTACCTGCTTCTTGGTAAAAAAAGACTCCCAAATGTTTACTAACATTAACTAAAAAAGTATAACAAAGGTTACAGTATAGTAAAGTATAACAGCTTGCTGGTAAACACACACAGGGACTGCGGGTAGTGCAGGACATGCAGGGACTGGTGCATCCTCCTCATCCTCTGCCAGCTGAGCCCTGGTGTCTGTGTCCACACTTTGTCAATGCGGGTGCTGTCACGGGTTATTTGTTAGTGAAATCTACTAAATTGCAGAGTAATTAGAGGATAAGTTGCATGATATTTATGCCCAGTGACTCAATAAAAATCACTTCAACAGCTGTTTTGACATAATGTTCATTTTATTTCCACATAAATTTTATGCTGAAACAGCTGGGAAACTGCTTTTAGTGTTGACTGGCTCTATTCACAATTGGGATGCTGATAGAAATCCTATTTTTACATGTGTGTTGAATAAGTTGCAAAGGGTAATATGTTAGCATTGCATTCATAGAACTCCATCAGCAAAGCACTTGCTGCCTGAAATTCTGCATCTTCCTAATATTTTTGTAGGAAAAGGTTGTAGAGGAAAAGTTTGTAAAGGTTTTTCAGATCAGAAAACACTTACCTGGAGTGTAACCTTACCTAGGCGCTGACCTAACACTAACAGAAATGCAAACCTGTCTATGTGCAACGTTTTTTGGGTAGGATTTCATTACTTCCTTGTTAGGGATCTGGTTCCTACTAGACCAAATCTGGAAAGTGGCCTGGTCAACACTAGTTGGCAGGAATTTTCCCACAAGTTTCTGCTTGCTGCATCTTACTAACGCTGAGATTTTCATTCATACAAATCCTGGCCAATTTTCACAGGTGTGATTTACACTAACTCATGTGCTTTTTTTTAGGGGAAATTGTTATTCTGTGTTTCAGAGCAATGAAACAGCACACTTTGAAGGCAATCGATCTAGGCAATGTGTCTCTTCTGTGTCTGCATCTCCGGTTACAGGCTTCAAAAATCATTTCAAACTAATATATTATTCGTCTGCAATAGCTTTTCTTTACAGTATAACTGTTAGAGGTAAAAACAGACGTTGCTCACTACCCATTGCCATCACTGCCCTTAGGAAGGACCAGAAGGAAAAGCTGCATTTTTGTAAATCAGTGCAAAAGAGTGTGGCTGAACCCAGGGTGCCAGGTTATGGACCCAGTGGTATTTTTTGATGCTTGCCTCAATCACAAAATCAAAATAAAAAATCTGGAGAAATCTCACTGGAGGAAAGTGGCTACTGCCTGAGATTGCAGGTCTAGTGTGACGGGATGTGGCTGTGACACTGAGCAGGTCTCAGCTGGGACAAGTGGCTACCTGCCCTTGGTGCTCAGTGGAAGCTGTTTCTTCTAAGCACTCATGCTGCAAGCCTAATATATGCTCTGCATATATCTTTAATTATTATTATTATTATGTATTATTCAGGCAGCTTGCTGCACAGCTGCATAAATCTGTAATGGCATTACATACCATATGAAATGACATACAGCATGTAGATTAAAAAAAGCTTGTCCTGAAATGCTATTCTGGAGTGGATATACCTGCATCATTTTGTACATTCTCACTCAAACTGATTTATTACACAGTTGCTTAGCTGAAGCACATGTACGTAGTATTATGCCCAAGAAATGAGCAACAAGAAATAGTCTGCTCCTGGTAGAGGCAGAGATGAACACGGTGCACGAAGCTTTTCCTGAAAGCCTCTTGCTTCTGGGGCTCTGGAAATCCATGTTGTCTTTCTGGTGCCGCCTCTGAGTTCCCACAGACCTTTGGGTTGGTCTCCGTAAAGGATGGGTAATAATCTATACTACTTTTTTTTGGCCTTTACAGCCTGTCTGAAGCTCTTTGAGGCAGAGACTCCCATTCTATGAGACTTACAGAGAATGAGACACTAGCTCTGGGTACACAACATCTCAGATCATCTTCTCTTAGGGCCTTATTGGGAGGAGTACTCTTTGGCAAGGAGGCCTTTGAGTTCCTGGCCCGAGTATTTCCTGGACAGACACAATAGAAATGCAGGCAGGTGGGTTCTGGATCATATGGAAGCCCATGGCTTGTACCCTCTTGCTTTGGCTAGGTCAGTGTGCCCAGAAACACGTCTACTGCAAAGGTAAGGCCTATTTCTCACTAGTATAGCATATGGGGTGGTCTGTAACTTGGCCAAATGGTAATGTTCTCAGTTTAGGTAAAAATCCTTGTTGTTGCGACCACTAGGGAAAAAGAAAGTCATGTTTTAATGAAAATCTCATATCTTGGTTTGCCAACTGACATATTGCCCAATCTACCTTCTTTGAATCGTGGTTTTGGGATCTTTTTAGGGTGCCTGTTGATGTGATGATACAGGTTCAGCTCATTTCCTACCTGTCCCCAGAATAAATGTGCAAGAAGATGGAATTTAGTAGATCAAGAGGAGATTAATGTAGCAGTAAATGGGCAGAGGCAGAGGAATGTCTTGGCAAGATGCTGTTCTCTGATGCCGACTCTCTCATCAATACTTTTCAATCCACTGTGCTGAGAGCGATATCACTTTTAACGCCCTGAGGTCAATGAAGCCACACATCAAATCTGTAATCCCCGCGCTGGCAGCACTGCGAACGATTTCTCTATTGGTCTTTACACTTGTAATTGCCCCTGAACAGCATCTTTAGATATTTCTCACCCTAAAATACGCAGCTGATGACATGGATGGTCTCTGTGCAGAGATGAAGCTGGTGGATTTTAATGGTGTGAAGCTGATGAACGGTTTATATCTGCCAAAAGCAGTTTTTTTGCTAGACAGTCTTCTGAGACTGCATAGTCTCCTCCTATATGGTTAAGACATCGTTGACCCTGCAATATAAACCTTGATTTCCAGGGTATTGTAGCCCCATAATGTAAAGAAAAAAAAATCAGCTTCACTCTTCTGAAGGAGTAACCGTAGAGAAAAGAAGATGGTGATGCTGAAGAGGTGTGCAGGTCTGTACAGCTGTGTCCTTTTGTGGGGCATAGCTGTTTCAGAGCTTTTTTACACAAGATACTGAGGTTTGATTATTATTATTATCATTAACTTAGGTCTTTGGCCTGTCCTTGGTCTGCTTGGGGGTAATCCCACCTTCCTGGCCCAAAACCTTCTATTTTATTAATCTGTATGTGTTCCCTGAGGATCACTGTTTTAGTTGCTACCACTGTTTTAGTTGTGTGGGGCAAACCAACGGCTTTCTCCAGAGGGTGAAAACCACCAACCTTTGAACTTCTTGGCAGGTATCAGAACTTTAATATTATTGAAAGCCTGCTTTTCTTTTCTCCCTCTCCAGCATTGTCTGCAGCTATTTCCCAGGCAGATGTGAAAGCAAAGGGCTGGATGCTCAGCTGCTGGAGCTGTCACAGTCGACTCAGTGGAGATATGTTGTTTTTAGCAGCTGGGAATCTGGTCTCATGCAACATTTATTAAAAACATAACAAATAAAAAAGCATCAAGACTAATAACTTGACATGCTACTAATCCATAATTGTTTCGGTGAACTCAGATAGGGTTTTATGGCAGTAGTTTTCTGCCGTCTCTCCTGTCTGCAGGAAGATGTGTTGCAAAATATTGTGAGCTGCTTGGCTCTTAAATGATCTTTCAGGGAGGACCAGGCTATTGTATCCAAAGGTAATCACAGCAGACCGAATTAATGCATTTCCTAAGGGACAACAGTCTAAATGTTTACAGGAAAAGTGCTTTAGGCTGGAGGGAATGGCTCGTGCCAAAGCAACCGGTCACAAGCACAGAGCAACACTGAATTAACAAAAAGTATGGTTCTTTTAGAGCAGAAATATTGAAGCAAACACTGGATGTCATAAAGACATGGGGAAACACTCAATTATGTCCTAAATGTGTCTGTGGGTGAATTGAAGGATTTATCCAGCACCCTGCTGATAGAAGAAGAAAAGGCATTCGGGGGAATTTTGCATCTTGAACTCATGTGGAAGTTATGCAAGAAAGGATTAATTCTTGGAAAAATGTTCAGAGCAGATGAAAGGTGGGACTAGAAAACAGCATATTGGGACAAAGCTACTCAGTGAATTTACATGGGCAGCAGGGACAGGGGTAGCTGCACCGTCAGCAGCACAACTGGCCGAAAAAGTGGCCGGGAAGCCAGAATCCGTGGCGATAGAAAATAGCTCCCATCACTTGGCATTTGGCTCCGATAATTGCCAGGAACAATGGAAAAAACGCGCATGTGGGAAGCAGCACCGCGGGATGCCGAAAGCCGTTGCGTACAAATAGAGCCGGGTCTAAAATAAACCACGCCGGCGCTTTTGCAGAGGGGAGCATGCCAAAGCCGGGCTTTTGTGCAATGGAAATCACGCTCCGATGTTTGCTTGTGCCATTCCCAGCTGTTGAGCCGTGTCTGTGTGCCGGGGGACACAAATCCAGCCTGATTTCGGGTTGCGACATGAAGTGCGGCCGTGCCGGGGCCGGTGCCCACGGCGCTGGATTCCGCAGGGATGAGGACGCCTCTTCCCCTCGGAGCGCCCGTTGCGCTGCATGCCGGCTCCCAGGATTGCTTTTGAAGTGGGGATTTCCAGCGGGAAAGGTCAGCCAAAAGCAGGCGGGCAGGGCTGGGGCTACACCTGCGTAAACTAACTCCTTATCTGGGTGCACGGAGAGCCTGGCACGGCTCCGCTCGTGGCTGTGGGAAGGTCAAGCATGAATCCCATCTTTCCCGAGATAAGGCTATAATTAGCTCTTTATAAAAAAGCATATATTCCCCCAAAGGACTGTCTGGGGTTCAGAAGAGCCTGGTTTGTGAGGATGTGGGGTAGCCTTTTCATACACACATGTGTTCTCTCGTTTGCATTTTTGAGAATGAAGCAGCCTCACCAGGCAAAACCTTGGTAGCTCCTTGCGTGTGAAAGGAGAGGGTTTGAGCTCGTGCCTTTGCAGGAGTTCGGGAGGTCCTGGGGACACCTCTGGGTTTCTGTCAGTTGTCACTCATGATGGCCGGGCTCAGCAGGAGGATCTGCAGACCAAGGTGCTGATGGGCCCCAGAAACTGGTCATCTAAAAACTGGTGATCTAAAGCACCCTGATTAAATCACAGCTTTGCAGACAGACACATGTTCCCATGGTCTGGCTTTCGCTGTCATAAATTAGGAAGTCTTCATGTTGCTCTCATTATTTTTAATAACTCTACACAGGCCATGCATTTTTCAATTAAATCAAAATTGGTTCTTTCGGTCACTAAATGGGAAGAAAAGCTTGTAAAGGAGATTTTATACCTGCACATCACGGCCACAGCTGGACAAGTAGCAAAACACCTGCCCAGCCTGGTGGATGGTTTCATGGATGTGGATCCCGGGCTGAGCTGCAAAGATCTGTAGCTCTGCTGGAAACCCATGGCTAGGAAAACAAGGAAGAAATGGGGCTCATAGGTTTCTTACTGATGGTTTTTCACCCTTGATTTATACCCACAAAAATAGCCGGAAACCAGCTGGGGAACGTAAATTGGAGCTGTTCGGAGTCTTGTTCGAACTGGATATTTCCTGCCTGTTGCTGTGTTTTCCCACTCTGGAAGACTGTTTTTGGCACAGGAAAATGAAAACATATACTAAAGAATTAACATTAGGTTCACTGCCTCCTCGCCCTGCTCCTTTCTGTGTCCCCATACGTAGGGATCCAAATAGATGCATTGAGGGAAACTAAATTCACTCCTAGCCATTGCATAAAACATTCACCTAGATTAACAGACCTGCTCCTGCAAATCCATCTCATACTTTTGCTTCTCCATGGTTCCTAACATCAATCCCTTGCAGTGCATGGTCCTCCTTTCCCTCTTCTAGCAGTAAGTGTGTTCTAGTCGGAGAGACTCAAAACATTGTCAGATGATTTTCCTTGAAGCTTCTTTATATTTTCCTGAGAATAACACACTATTCTGCAAACTGCTAGTTGCTGGAGCCTTTTGCAATGATTTCAAGGCCCAGAACATTTCCTTGGGTAACCTCCTCGCAAACAAGCAAGCCCCAACAGAAGCTGAGAGAGAATTATCACTGCTATTAAAATGTATAGAATGGCAACAGAGGAGCAAGCTACTTCCAAAGAAGAATTTAGCCCCTGTTTGTGCTAATGCGCAGTCCTTAGCAGCGTTGCACCGTGCTGGACATGGGGCTTTCGCTCCAGATGTGCAAAATGAGCCATCAGAAACACGGCCCTTGGAAACCATTTTTGCATTTCAAAATGAAATTCACCATTTAAACACCTTTAAGGACTAGATGACTCCCTTAAAGCCATGCACTTTTTGTCCAGAGCCCTGTTTTCACCAGCTCCGCGTTGTACATGGGATGGCTCCTCTGGGCTCCGAGCAGTGCTCCTGGCGGTGCTGGGACCTTGCAGCCTGTGATAAGTTAAAGTGACAGTTAAAAGCTGAAGCAAAAGCTAAAGATAAAGTGTCACGGGGGGCTCTCAAGAGTTCCTCATCTGCAAAGACATCAGCGCTGCCTTGCAGGAAATATTTGCCTGGTTTTGCATATGAGAAGAAAGCTGAGTTCACCGCTATAAGCCTCTTGTAACAGAGGCAGTGTGCAATATAGAATGAGCTCATGCTTTCAGGGCTACTTCTCAGATTTATGGTATGTGCTGTAAGCATTTCATCACTACAGATCTGATGCTAATGTGGTTTTCTACTACAGTGAGCTCAGAAGCTGTGGTTGAGAGCGATGGAGCATGTGGGCTGCTACACAGGAAAGACGCTGCAAGAAGACAGATCTCCGTAAGAAATTTTGCAATAAAAAGGGCCGAGCCCTCCGTTCCTACCAGAAGAATGAGGAATTCTGCAGAAAACATGTCGCCGCTTTGCAAAGAGTTTGGCATCCCTCATAGGAAGGAAACAACGGAAGAGAAGAGGAAATAAAAGCAGGCAAAGGCTGTTTGGCGGAGGGCAGCGCATGCTGGGGCGCTGCGCAGGAAGCAGGAGGCTCTGGGCTCGATAAATCACCTGCGTTTCCTGCACAGACCCCAGCCAGCTGCACGGGGGACATAAATAAGCTGTTCTCCTCAGTGTCCTTTGGAACAAATTAGTCACTTCCACTTGAAAGGACACCAGCGAAATGAGAAAACAAGCGGGCAGGCGGCCGTGGTCACAGGTGGGACCGTGCGGTCCCTCCAGAGCTCTGCAAAGGGCATGCAGGCTTGAAACTCCTTTTTTTTTCTTTTTCTTTTCTCTTTTTTTTTGCATTTACCCTGCTGTAATGTATACCACACATATGCTTGACATGCCTCTTTTCTCTGACTTTAAAGCAGAGAGGGCAGACGCTGGTTTTTAGGCAGGACGATGGAGATGCTGCGGTCCCACGTGCAGACCCTGTTGGTTTGGGCAGTGTGCTCACCAGAGGACAGGGCTGGTCTAGTCTGGCCATCTCATTTATAAGCAATCTGCTTGACTTCGTAAGAACCAATTAAAACAATTAAAGGAAAAATAGCATTTTGGTTTTAGGAGCATATACATATCTGGCTTTTGAGGGTGATGGGGAATAGAGACTGTCACGACCATCTGCAAGGAAGCACTGGAGCTTGACTTGGTGCAACAGGTCACGGAGCAGCAGCAGGGGCAGAGCAGACTATTTGGTAGTTGTTTGCACAATTAATATTGGGGCTGCTTTGTCAGGGCTGCTCATTTAATTCCAGGGAAATATGAAGGAGATTTCACGTTAGATTGGACACAGCTGATCAGCCATGGCATGAACCAAACCATCAAGCACAACCAAAGCACCGGTGGGGTTATGTCTGTCTCCTCCTTATGAGGATGTTCTGCAAAAGCAAGGAGGTTCAAGCTTTTTTTTTTTTTTTTTTAGTAAAATAAGAGATTGTGACAATGACAAACATGGGAACTAGACCAAGCGTTGCTAACATGTAATGCAGTTTATTAAATGGGTCATGAAGGAGAATGTTGAGGATCCACAGGCTCTGTGCAGATCTTGGAGCTGAAGCTATTGCAGAAAGATCACGTTAATAATATTGGGCTTAGGAGGCAGATAACAGCAATTAGAGAATCTAATTAATGAGGATCTTTGCATAATTAAATTAATGTCCTCATTCTGGCAAAATGTCACATTAACATTTCACTGATATTCATATTTACCAATAAAACAAGTGGGAGCTAGTGGAGCGTGACATGTTCAGGACACTTGCAGACATAAACGCACTGCAGAACGCTTCACTTTTTGTTACTGCCTGCTGCAAGTAACATGAGCAGAGGGGCCACCCGCTCCCACCCTTCCCACTGCCTCTCTGATCTGTAAAAATGTGCCAAGACCGTCGCAAGGCCAAATTTTCAATGATTTTTAAGGACACATTACTCTGATGACCAGAGTGGAGTAGATATTTTCACCTTTATGGACTCAATTTCTAAGCAAGGTGCTTCTATTGTATGGGGAGATTAAAGCCTACCATGAACGAGAGCTAAATGAGCATCTCTAAATGCACCTGAAAGGAGCTGCAATAGACCCCGAAGTTATGATAAATGAAATCCGTTCTTTAATATTCACATGTTCCGCTGTTGGGACCTTGCAGGATTAGACCCATTGCTCAGAGCAACTCATACCAGGTTTTGGGAAAACACTGAGCCCATAGGACACATCCTTATTACATACCCCTGTACAAGCTGAAAATCACTCATTTGGAAGCTGGTATTTTTTCCTTTCAGTATCCAAATAACTAACAGGGATCCTTTTAGGCATCTGGGCATGCCTGTGCTCCTTTCCTTCTTACCCCATGCACAACTTGTGCCAAACGCTTGCAGCCAGTATTTCTGCATCCCTGTATTTCCCGGCCCTCCCTCCTAGCGATGGCAAGAGCTCTTGTTTGCCTGGCTTTGCTCCTGTCTGGGGCTGCTCCTAAAGACTTCTAGCAAGGAGAGAGGCTGATTTTCTCTGCCCTGTCCACACCGTAGCGTTGCCTGCTGTGCATTTCCTAGGGCCTTTCTCAGCACACTTTTAGTGCCCTAAGTGATATCTCTTCCACCACTTCTTTTAAGAATCCCTTAGGAAAAACCTAAAGAGCTCACAAGGCAAGAACTTTATGCTCAGCCTTAACATTTGTTTCTTAAATCTCTTCTTGTTATTTTTACCTATAGCCTCTTAAAACACTTTAAATAATTCTTTTCCTTCTTTTCAACTCTCAAGTGCAGGCAGACTGCTGTTCACAAGGCCCTTAGCCACCGAACCTCTGTGGATCTTCCTCCAAGAACTGGAGCTTCTGCAAGGCTGGCTCCGCTGTGAGCGATGCCAAACCAAAGCTGTAAATAAAAATCAGCCACGGACGTGCCACACACTGCCGAATTGTGAGTAGTGATAGCCTAAGATCTCCTGCTCTCTGATAGCTAGAAAGGCAGGCAAATAATTCCCTTGCAGTTGTCTGGCCTTGAGCAAGGCGGTGCAGACAGTTCCTGCTTGCTGGTGGGGACATTTTTCAATCCCTCTGAACCACAGTATCTGCCTGCACGTCGGGGCACACACGTTATCTCATGTGAGCCGGCATTTGGTCTCCGGCAGATTGTTTTATTTGCTTCTTATAAACTAACCTTCAGAAACTCATTTAAGAAGAAGCCGTGGAAAAGGGACGATTGCAGCCAAATGGTGTTTGGCTTTTTGGGCTGAACAAAGAAGCCAGCCTGATTTTTTTGTTGTTGTTTAAATGTCCTTGTGTGAATTCCCAGCTTGCAAACCCTTTTGCCTTGTTTGATTTAATTCTTCAACCTACTAGAATGGCAGTATGGGTGATACAGGGCTCTGGGTATATGCACAGAGCAGTTAATTCCTATTTTTTGCTGGCACGCTCCCATCATACTGCACAGCACACTGGTCCCTGCTGGCTGCCTGGTCACTGCTAAGCAGTTTTTGCAGATAGAAGCCCTTCCTAATGCTGGCAGTGTAGAAAATGCACCAAATTCCTGCAGACTTTCTGAGCTTAGAGCCTCTGGGGCTCCTTGGCAGGTCTGCACACACACGGTGGCCCTTTTCTGCTTGGTTTTCAGTGTCCTGGTGTGGTTCCTGCCAAACATCTCATTTGGGCCATTGGTTTGCACTGCTTAAGCCTAGCGACTACCCCGTGGTGAAGGGTGTCTTTGATGCCTGGCTCAAGATCTTCCACCCCAGGACTGGGGTGATGCACCTGGAGGCCGATGATCCATCGCCAGGGAACGGGTGATTGATGCTCTGTCTGGATCTACTCTTGCTTCAAATCCAAAGGCAAAACATATCCCCAAGGAAGCCCAGGGAATAGTGGGGATATTTTAAAATCTCTGGCTGACACCCACCTTCTGCTGGGAACCCCCAGACTATGGAAATTGTAGTTTCGTGTTTGGCCTTGGCTAGCACGTGCCCGCCTTGCCTCATGAGGTGGGATCATCAGCCTCGCTCCTCACGGAGAGCATGCGGCATCCGCACAAACCATCTCCCACCCTCCTCGCCCTCAGTGAACCTTCAGGTGACGACAGAGCTGGCTGGATTTCCAAAGTAATGCTCCAGCTTGTGTTTTTGTAAACATTTGGCAAAAATGATCCTATTCCACTCAAAACCAGCCTCCCTGTTCTTGCTGTTTCAGTGAGCTCTCCGGTTTGCCGGAGCGTCTCCTTGCCGTGAATTTGCAGACCGTGGGGTGCAAGGCCTCGCAGAGGGAACCCCACGTTCATTTTTGCTGTGAGCTCCCTCTGGTTCATCATCTTCTCTTGGTAGCTTTGGTCTTTTGTGAGTTTGGTGGGACCCGCTGGGGCATTTTGGGGCTACCCTGCTTTGGAAAGGAGGGTTTTCCTGGTCACTTCATGAGCTCAATGCCAGAGAAGAGCCGGGTTGACTTCAGCACCCTCCTTCCAGGACAAACAGGCTAATGAAAGGGATGGGCTACTGGAAATAGGGCAAAAAGAAAAAAAATCACAAAAAAAAATCTATTTTCAATTTCGAGCAGAACAGTCCCTTCCTGATCTTGTGTTTTTCCAGTAATTATGTGCAATATTTTAGATGCCAGCCAAAGAAGGAGGCCTGAAGCAGCCCTTCCAATAAACACACTCACCTTCCACCCCACTGAACTGCAGAAAAATCCGTGGAATTAAACCAGCGTGGCTGTTTGCTGCAGCAGCCTGGCAGCGGCTGCCCTGCAGGCTCCCGAGGAAGGTGCTCTTGTGCCTGTGATTTTGCTGCTGTAATTTGGTCAGACTGCCTCTGCATGCAGTGAAAAAAGGTAAAGGAAAAGTGATTTTTTACAAGTGACTCTTAGCAGGGCTTGTCCAAGAACAGAGCTTGTCCAAGAACAGAAAGTTTTGTAAATTCAAAATATTTTTACCAGCTTCAACTCTGAGCCCATTTTGTTTTTTGTTTCCTTTTTTTTCAGTCACGTCTAGGATAGGCTGCTCTTTTGCATTCCCATGAATTGGAAACAATTTTTCCTAGGAAATCATGGATCCCTCCCACGTAATTTTAAAAAAATTTTTCCTTTTAGTGCAATTGTCACAATTCATTGGAATAGATTGAATACTTTCAAGAAAAGAGCAAAAACCCAGGGACTCGACATGGGCGACTAAGCACAACTAGATCCAGACACTTGGATTCCTGCTCAGCTGGGAGTGCGATTACTCCAATGTCCTTAAGGTCCTGACTAAAATACCTGCCGAAGGGTTTTCTCTAAATGGGGTTGATTCAGCCCAAATGGTGTCATATTTTACCGCTGAATGCAGCTTGGCCCCACGCTCTCCAAGGGAGCCAGATGCCGAATACCTTTTGTGAACAGGCGTTTTCTGACATTTCTTTCCCGCGGGGCTCCGTGTGCTAACGGCTTTCCAAGAGGAGCAAAGTGTCATCACCTGCCCCTCTGCAATGTTAATCAAAAATGGCCCTCGCGGTGCTTGGGAGACAAGGAGAGAGAATAAAACAAGAGCTTATTTGTGAGATGTAGGGAATGCACTGAGAATATATGGGACTTCCAGCTAAGAAAAAGTGGGGTTTTGGTAAGAGGAGGAGAATTCAGCAGTTTACTCATGGGGAGATAAAAAATCCCCTTTTTTAATGAGTTCTCTGCTGGCCTTTCCAGACTAGGGGCCTCTCCGGGTGATGGGATGCGTGGTGCTGCAAACTCGGCTCACAGGGATTTTCCATGGGGCTCCTGCTCCATCGACTCGGACACTCCTCTTTGCTGAGACGAGCATCGCCCTGCACTGCAGGAAGGAAAATCCAGCCTTTCTCTCCTCTTCCAGCAGCTTAGAAGGAAAGACATAGCCAACAAGGCCTTTGGGGTTTGCAGAAAATTGCAGGCATTTCTGATATGTTAAAATTATTAAAGCTCTGATTCTGGCAAAGAGACTGCACTCTGTGTTTATTTCCTTTGAGCCTTTTCAAAGCCTTCTCCTTCCTCGTATTTTTTATGATGGCAAAAGTGTAATTTAGAGAGTGGTAGTGAGAGGCAGCTCCTTTCCTCTGCCTGCCATGAGCTCTTGCAGCACCCATTCCAGATGTGTAGTTGACAGGTAGCAGCAAAATTTAGGGTCATCGGGGGTGGAAGAAGAACCGGTTGACATTTCCCTGGTGCCAGATTTGCTTGGGAAAGTGGCCCTGGCAGGGAGCTGTAGCATCCCGGGCCGAGGAAATATGTTTTTATAATTGCACTTGTTGATGAGGCAAGGATAAGCAGAGGATAGTGCGGTATTTCTTTTCTGAGCAACTCAAAAATATTAGCTTGCCAATTCTGGAGACCTATGAAAAATCACCTTGAAGTTATTAGGGCTGGGAGTTGCAATGAATTACAGAGCCCTTAGAGCAATATTTCCGAGAGCTTTTATACAGACGCATTTCTTAGCACTGAAAAACAGAGAAATAATACTGCACATGGGATTTGTGGGTTTGCAAATGAAAGCGGCGCTCGCTCTTAGCAACATGAGTGCGTAAAAGGGCCGAGGCTCCGCTCTGCCCGCGGTGGCTACGGCGATCCACAAATTAATGCTTGCATGCCTCCTCCTTGGGGGCCACTGCTCCAAAACGCTGTTTTCTGCCCATCTCACCTCCAGTTTTACAGCTGGATTGGGGATATCTGGAGACGGAGGCTGCCTTCACCTTATGTGTTTGCTTTTTGCAGCATCTATTCCAGTGCAGGATGCGCTGTGGCGTCATGTCCTGAAATGAATGTGGTGATCACGTACTAAGATTAGGAAGAATTAGGAATTAGGAAAGTGTTAGACTGAGGCAAAGCTCCTGAGTGTAACCCGCAGCACCTGCTCTTCCTTCAGCATCCTCAGGTTGTCCAGTCCAATGAGGGTAAAATGCAAAACCTCCTCTGTTTCAAAGGGGATTTGGGGGAAAGAATGTGGACATTTGCACAAAAGATGTCAAAGAATTTCCGTTTTATTCTTTTGCTATATTGGCTGGGAACAAGTGGTTTCTGGCCACACATTTTTTCCCTTTCAAGCTTTCCCTCTTTTTTTTCCATGCTTGCTGCATGGAATTTCTCCACGAGTGTCCCTGCAGCTGATCTGGAGCTTGGTGGATTTCTTGGCAGCGGCAGAGTATTCCCAACACAGGCCTTGCTGCAACTGGGACCACGGAGCATCCCTTGAACACCCCCTTTTCCCTCGAACCAAGCAGACACGCACGGGCTACGCCTGCAAAACCAGCCTCGCTAAGGATGGATTAGCAAGAACACTTATGCCCTTTAACATACAACACTTATGCCCTTTAACATACTGGATTAAAAATAATCCCTCTCATCGGGAGGCTCAGTTTAATTGCTGGGATGGTGCCAGCAGAAGGCAGGAGAGGGAGGCAAGCGAGGAGCGGGAGTGGAGGGAAAATTTCCCCTCAGCATCCCTCAAACACGGAGAAGGAAACCGGCCTCTAATTCCACCTTGCCTTGGAGTCAACGGAATGGCTAAAACCCGCAGAAACAGTGGGTGTTGTGGCTGTTTGTGCTGGCAGCTGCACTTCAGGCCTTTTGAAAATCATTATCTGCTAAGACTTCTGCAAACACGCCGCGAGTCTGGCATTGCCTCGTTAGAGCGCTGAGGAAGAGAGCGTAAATTTTATTGCCTCGGCATTATGTGTAAAAGTCATAGCGGTACGGATCTGTTCTGAGTGTGTATGTTCTCTTATCACTTCAGCAAAATTGCATGTTTGTCCTGGACAAGCTCTTGGGAATGGTATAAAAATGAAAGATGCTGTCAGTATTCAAACATAAGAGTCCGACATGGGCCATATTTTTCACTTAAGAAAATGCTTGCTGTATCTTAAAGTGCAGGGAATGGATCTTACAATGTTACCCTACCAAAATGTCATAGAAATTATGTTACTATAGCAATTTTAGGCAATAGTCTAAATAGATCTATGATAGGTACCTGCCAGGCCACTGATTCTCCGATGCTCATTAACTTTTACTTTGGGGTTTCTGTCTGACTTATTGAGGTCAGAAGAAACATTATCTTTGTCTCCCCCCAGTTTTGCATCAATGCTCAGTCAGAACATGCCAATATTTATTATGACAGAGTAAACTTGCTTGTAGCTAGGAAAAAACAAAAAATAAAAACAAGAAAATGTGTTGGCATCGGCTCAGGAAAGTAGGTTGCTCTCGAATGGAGCTAATCCATGAAACCTATGGTATAACAGTCCATGTCCTATGCATAGGCCTTTAGTCCATCTTCCAGGATTTAATGTTTCATCTTTAATATTATGAATGTGCACATAGAAAACAGACTTTTTGTAGGAATGTAGCTACCAGAATGCTGACAGCGTACAGCCCTTATCCGTCACAGTGATTTAATTCTGGGACATGATATCACTCACTTGGAGCTAATGCACAAAGAGCGTTTGCACCCCTAAGTCTGCAGATTTCCTATAGATAATACAGATGATATATAGGATATAAACTCCCTTGCTCACAGCTGGGCACGTGTAGGGCATTACATTCCCTCTGGATGCAGCGGCTTCCGAGCGATGCCCAGCGGTCCTTCCCGTCCTCCCACTCACCTTCCCAGGGCAACGCTGTTCCAAGAGAGGAGGATGCAAACACGCTCAGGGCTCGCCATGCATAAGGCAGGGCAGTTTCTAAAAAAAAAGAAACCAAACAAGGAGTCATTGGAAAATCTTACCAAAATACGAGAGGTCCCGGCGTGTTTTGATCCCTCAAGCTCTCCGGTGGCATTGGCAGATTTTTCCGGCGTGCTGG
>NW_010577435.1:52486-113598 GCF_000705375.1 Tinamus guttatus | reverse complement strand
AGCGGGGAAGGATTCCCGGCTCGCGGGCACGCTGCCCGTTTGATCTCGGCTATGCGGGGACTAGCACCTCTCGCCACGAGCTCGCACCGGCCGCAAGCACGCGGGCTTGACATCTCCTGCTTTTTCCTCTCTCTTTTCCATGCGTAAGGTTTTTCCGCCTCGCCTCGGCACCTCGGGACCTGTGAGTGATGCTTATGCTACGCGTGCCAGCACCAGCATCCCAGCCCGCTGCAGCTGCGCGGATCAGAGCTCCGCAGCCACCGGGTCAGGGCTGATCAAGGAGGAAAGAAAAGGAAGGACTAATAATTACTCTATCCCCAGTACCTCTAGTTTTACACGTGCTGGAACCTTTATTTCTCGGGCAGGGTGCAGAGCAGGCAGTGCAGACCCTGCAGCAGAGTCTGCGCCACTGCTGCAAGATGACATCGCTGAGCATCAGAGCCTCTCTGAAGGCTCTGCTATCAAGAAAAGGCACCAGTAAGAGTAATTTAAGGTTAGTATGAGATATCATGTTGTTATGTGAAGGGCTGAGAAGCAGCCTGGGCTTTCCCAGGGTTGCACGCAGGCTTTGGACCTCTGCTCCTTGGATCAGCACCAACAGGGGTTTGCACTGGGATACACCAAGGCAACTTCTGCCCAAAGAGCAGAGAGGACTGTCCTCTGGAGCACACCGCCAGCCCAGCCGTTATCGCTCTTCATTAACATGTAAAACGAAGCCAAAAAGGCAAAGCACATTTTGTTCCATTTCCACTCTAATTAGATGTGTTTTGTTATTTTCCAGATCATTCACCCTTGGTTCAATCTAAGTTTATTTTAAGATGGGCTAATCGGCCTCTTAACTGGAGGATCCTTGGCCTCCCACTGCTCGCAGTTGGGCCTAATCGGGTAGAAGGAGCAGTTCTGGTTTATTAAAGGCAAGGCTGGTGCCCTTTCCGAAAGGGCTAACGAGTCACCGGTGCCAGGCCCCACAGCGTGCTCAGCAATGTAGCACCAAGGCCTCACACCATGGTAAAGGCTGCATTATAACCCCTCCAAAAGGCATTTTTAAGTGGAGTAGAAGTGATGCATATTGCTGTGCCCGCATGAATGTTCCCATACGCTGAGGAAACTCGCTCTGGATTAAATTCATGAATCCCTCAGCCCAGTCCTGGTGACACGGCGCTGCCACAAACTCAGGCCAAGGAATGACATCCAGCAACTCCTGCATCGAGGTTTCAGCATCTGCTACTATCACAGCTTCAATTCCTTCCCTTCTGTATCCATATGGCCTAAAATGAGAGCAGGGAAAACAGTCAAGCCTGATAGAGGGGTTAAAAATGAGAAGGTGAAATGAGTAACTCGTCTGAAGCTGTAACATTAAAGAAGTTTCTGTTAGGAAGGAGGCCAGATGATAGTCCTTATCTTACTGCATGTTATCACATTATGCTTTGTGTTGTGAAGGCAGGAGCTCCTCAGCTAGCTGAAACCTTCACTTTTGAACTTTTTATCAGTCTCTATGAGATGGTGATAGCAATGAAAATGAAATGGGGTGATCTTTACTGGGATTCGGCACTGGTGATTGAGGAGAGAAATGAATTCTTTGCTTGCTTAGCTCCACTGACTCCACCAGGGAAGTCCTTGGCCTTGTGGGCCTATTGTCTTCGCACAATGCGTTTTAATGGTTTTATGAATTGGCTATTTATGTAGCTTCCATGGAAGATCTTCATCTGGTGAAGAACAATGATGAGGATCCGTTCCATGGGGTTATGGATCTGACACTCAAGGGGCCCATGAGCCCTCCAAAGATAAAGTCCATTGTATTCAGATTTGAATGGGAAGAGAGCTCAACTTGGGGCTGAAAAGCCACTGCCTGACACCCTGAGCAGTGTAGCCACTGCTTTGTCTGAGGAGGACATAGGTAGCTTCATTTCTTTACTCCTGGGAGCTATTCACAAAAAAACTAATCCCAGGAAAGAAATGTATTTGATTTTTCAAGCATCCTCTTGCAGGGGCAGACTCAAGCTTGGCTGGCCTTGCTCTTAGTTGCACTGTATTTTCACTGCTGTGGGACCTTGGTTTGCACCACCATAAAGAACTAGGCTTCGTTTCCACCCTTAAATTAAAAAGTTTCTTTTTAGGGCAATGGCAGTTAGCTTCTGAGTAGCAATATTAATAGCATGAATATTTGTAGGCACACCAGGAGGTCTGGTATGGATTAAACTATGAGTAATATTCTTTATAATTAGTGCTCAAGTAAATTTTGCCCTTGGAAAGCAGCCATTTTTTCCCCATTATTTCCTTTTGTCTCTGTGCTACTCTTTTTACTGGGCCTTTTCGGGTGGTAAAAAGAGGTTATTAATGTTGAACTTTTAGCATTGGCATTGGTCAAGTTCCTGCACTTTAAAGTACCGAGAAGACAATTATAGACACCTCCTTTGATGTCCTGCACAGCACAGGCTAAAGAAACCAGCCCAATAATTCCGTCTTCAGCTCATAAAATACACTTGAAGTACAGACTCTCTCTCAGGGAGTTATTGTCCTGGTGCATTGAAAGAAAAGACTGCAAAAAAAAGAGGAACCCACCACATTTTCCTTTCTCATAGACTTCAAATAAAAAAACTGGCTTGTCCTTGGCTCTCATACCTAGCTTGTGGCACTGGCAAGAAGTGGGAAAATAATGTTAACATCGTACAGGAAGCATTACCTTCAAAGCGAAATAACAAGTCTTGTTGGGCATAAGCCGTGGCCCCTGCACACTCAGCCGAAACCCCACACATTGGAGCAGTGACCTGACATCACCCTTCTGGTTTCCATTGGACTTGGCAGGAAGACCTCCCAGCAGGAGAAAATCTGGCGGTCCCGTAGCGTCGTCTGCGGTAACGGCGTGTGGCAGCCCAGCTTTGCGTCCCGCGTAACGAAGGGATGAAGGAAGGTCGTAGGAAGCAACATTTCCCATGGTCTACATGCAGCCTCCCCTCCTGACAGCATGGTTTTGGCTTGGGGTTGTCACCTTTCCCCTGCCAGGAGAAGGACGTGGAGTGGAACCAGGCCCTCTGCTTTCCACCCCTTGGGAAGGAGGTAAAAACAGCACTGTGCTCATGGCCGGGGGTGGAAACACTGCATGGATTCAGCTCTGCTCCACACAAATCTTCTCCTGGGCTCCATCCGCTCCAGAGGACGCTCCCAACAATGTGTGCTCCAACCACGGTGCCAGATCACGGTGCTGGTCCCACATCATCTCCTGACCTCGATCCACCAGTTTGAATGAGCTTATAGACCCCCATGGGCCACCAACATCTCGCCCCACTGGCAGGTGCTGAGGCACCAACACTGGGAAGGTTTCTGGACCTCCACCTATGCTGAGAGGCAGAAAACACACACACAAAATAAGGAGAATAATTATACTAGGAGATTCGGGAGAACAGAACAGGACTTATTTTGGTTTAGCACCACTCTTCTCCTTGGGGACACTGTTCTGGTGGTGGAGAGACTAGAAGACAACAACTCTAACAACAAAAAGGAGCCTATGAGTCATCTCCAACTGTGAAAGGGATTAAAATATTTTTAAACAGAAGAGTAGTTATTAATAAAGTGCAGGAAATGATAACGAGTTATTGCACTTCAAGCAAATAGACCAACATGACTTCCTCCCACATAGTACTTTTGTGAAACTATCCCTCCCTCTTAAATCTTATTTTTATTCCCTCTCCACCTTCTTTTAGAAGTGGTTTATGGAGGTGACCACGATGCTGTCCTCCCTCTGGGTGGATCCACGTTGGCCATGAATGCTTCCTCCTGCTCAGTCCTTGAAACTGGCCAAGCCTTGGAAAGCCACCTCTGCTCCGCTTCTTGCCTGGGCTCCAAGCTCCTCGGCCACCTCTTCTTGGGCAGCATGACCCAAAATTTCAGTGCCTCATGCAAATGTCCCAGGGCTCCAGGGGCTTGTTGACAAGGTCTCGATGACACAGAGAGCCCAACCTGCATGGCAGCCCCATGCAGCTAAAACGGCCCGTAATTTCACCATAGCAGATAGGAAGCTCCAGCAGATAGGAAGCTCCAGCAGATAGGGCAGCCGCAGGCAGGACCAGGGTGCATTTTTTTTCCTTCTGAGTGCAAAGTTATTGCTCGTCGAAAGAACAGTGATAAACACCCGGCATCCAAAACACCCCATCCGCCAAACCCTCCTCCCAGCGCCACGCGCTGCCTCCATACGCTCCTCTCGCCTTGGGCATTTCTTGGAAGAATTCAACTATTTCAGAAGGCATTTTATGTGCAGCTGCCGCTCTTTATATATATATATATATACTGTACATAATGCAATGCATGTTGCTTTCCTCTTGCGAAATTTATGAATTTACCTGAATGCCTAAGAATATTTTGGCTGCAGTCCAAAGAAATTCAAAACAATCCTTCAGAGCTGAGAGAAGCACTACTGAAGTCAGAACCTCATTAGGTTGAGTGTTTTCTGACAGGAAAAACTTTTTCCAGAAACCTCGCCTCCCTGCACTTTTTAACTCAATCGTTCTCCAAACCAAAATGCTAAAACTGGTAAAACTGTCCTCACCTGTAGTGTCTTCCACAGCTTCAACTTTCTCCCCGCAAGGATACTGCCATAGTTGGAATTACTCTGTTTCCCTTTTTTAATCATCAGTAAGGAAGATGCTGCCACTGGCAGTTTAAACTGTGGTTTAAACGTAGTTTCTGATTTTTTTTTTTATTTTTTTGCTATGGCCACTTTACAAATCAGAACAACCCCCAGCTCTCGTGTAAATTCCCTGGGACAAATCCTGCTAAGCATGAGAAAAGATGGGCAAAAAATGTCTTTCCCTGGCTAGAAAACATAGCACTATATGGTTGGAGCATGCTGAAATAAGAAAAAAAAAAAAGCAATTATTTTATGATATATTTGATCAGTACAGGGAGGATCGGTCCATAAGGGCCTGAGTTACAAAATAGATGTTTCGGGGCAAACCAAACAGATATTCTTATCTTTCTCTTTTCTTCAAAAAAATGAGATTTGTATTATCATAATGCCTCAAGCCCTTCATAGGAAAGGCACAAAAATCAAACTCCACCCTGCTGCTTTCTTTGTGCTTTCAAAGATGAGACTTTTAGGCATTAAGTTTAATATCCCTTTAGTCCATCCCTGCTTCCCTACTTTAACGTTTGTGAGCCAGGCTCACATTTCTTCCGAGTACTGAGATGGATCTTTGTCTAATTCTGGCTTTTTTCCCCTACTGCTGAGATTGTTTTATTTCTCGATCAGATGTTACAGCAATGATTTTCTGCAATGTTTCTCTTTCTTCTTTTGGAAACTCTACATCTGCTCTTGGCATCTGTCCAGCATCCTTTATGAACATTGAAACAGGGAATTCATCTATTTTTCTTTTTTTTTTTCTTAGCAGAAAAGATTCAGCAGAGGCTGAATCTATTGTCTATAAATTATTACCCTTGCCTTAGAAAGCCCACAGTCTCCCTCACTCTATTTTTATTTTTTACTCTTTTCATATTTGAAACGTTTCCTATTGCTCATTGTGAAATAACCTTTTACTCTATATCATTCCTTTCATTATACTTTCTTTGCAGTCTTTCCCTGTTATCTACCTCTTTCTTACTCCTCAATATTTTTTGCATATCATTGTACACCTGTGTTTGCTTTTGTACACTGTTAGTATATATTTAAAAACACACTTTTTTTGCCCACTTGTATTTTTCTTTGAAGTCCCGGCTACCCTGAGTCATTTCTGTCTCTTTATTCAGTGGAATTTCACTGCATTCCCTCTAAATCTCAGGTATTTCAATGCAAATGCCTTGGTTTTGTCATTTTTACTTCTCCCAAGCTCTGAATTAAAACAATTATGCTGAAAGGTCTTGGTTGCAATTGAAATATTTTGCTCTTGATAGTCCCAACCTGAGTGGAGAGAGAACCCCTCTTCCAACATGTAAATTTACCTTCAGGTTTGCATAGAAAACCTTATGCACATAGGCAAAGTGCTTTACTAATGCACTTATTGCTCCAATTTGTATATCCATAAAGTTAACATCTTTCATCTTGAAGTATTACATGCTGCTGGCCAGGAAAGTGAAAATGGACAAACACCTTCGGCCTGGTTTATAATAGATTTTTAAATGGACGTCTTTATGCTCCACTGAGGAATTCCTGACAGAGACTTTACTCTCTGGAGAGTGCCAAGAACTCCAAAACCTCAAGAGTTATCATGCGTGGGGAGGGCTAGGGCTACTCCCATTCCAAAAGGAAAACTAAAAAAAGGCAAATGGGAGAAAAGATTGTCCTGGCTCCTACAAGTAACCAAGAAAAGCCCTGAAGCTGGAGACTGATACAGTACAAGCATGATGCAAATGTACATTATCAGCAAAGAAATAACGTATCAGTGGTTCAGTTATATAAGGACCTACAGGAATAAGACTTTAGTTTCCTCGTTCCTATTAATACACTTGAGACTGCAGTGCAGTTTCACTTTGGGGAAGAATAAAAGTTGTCATATAACTTTCAGTGTGGAAGTATTCATGACCAGTGCAAAAGAGACATCCTCTGCTTGAAAACTTTTTTTGGGAAAGGAAGGCATGGGACATAGGAGCTTCAACAGCTAAATGAAAGAAGGACTTGGTTCTCTCTCTATTTATTTATTTGTTTTTACACACAATTTCCACACAAACCAAGCCATGGACATTGAGAAATATATTCTCCTTAGATCACTTAGACACTCAAGGCTCTAGTCGGCTTTATGAGTTCACTCTGTAGGCTAATGCTCCAAGAACATTATTTAAAACCAAAATCAGTGGGATGTTGCTCCATGCAAGGGCTTGCAGAGCTGTGTGGATCAAAGTTTTCCCCGATTCGCACCAAACAATTTACTTATAGCTCATGTTTTGGTAGATCATGTATTCTCCCTCGGAGAATACACAGAATTGGAATGGGTTCTGAGAACTCTGTGCAGAAAATCCTTTACAAAATTGTCTACTTTTCCCTCTGAATTTCACATTCCCCATTGTCCTTCAGGATTATGGAACAGATCCAGAAAAACTATCACATTGATGTTAAAGAGGTTTATCATAATAAAAAAAGAGTTGGAACTCTTCATTCTACTAGCATTTGGAACAGTTGGCGGAAAAGAAACACTTCCTTTGAGGAAAAGGCAAATACAGATGTATGGATGCCAAGAAGCTTGTTTTGGGAAATCAGCTGCATATAGCAAAATAATTCCCACTTATATTTTCCTACAGAAACTGAGAAGAGCATTCCAACATTTGTATAATATGAGTAGTCAGAGGAATTCCAAGTGGGAAACAAAGGCCGTTTGCAGATGGAGAGACTGGAAAGGCGATGCTTTTGGGGATGGATGTCCCACACATCTGGCTGGATCCCTGCTGTAACACGATCAATGCAATAGCTATGAGCTGAGCTGGGCTTAAGTTCTGCAGTACCAAAAAAGCTTCAAAGAGGAGCTGCCATCTAGATCAGATTAAACTCTATGATCTTCTGATGGTAATGAAATCCACATAAAGGCAAGACGTAGCCAAGCCTGACAAAATGAAGCTGTAGTTTATGAGTCAGAGTAGAAAGCAAGTTCATAGCCCCCAAACACCAGTGGAAAAGGTGATTCCATCACAGAAAAAAGGTTTTTGCAATGACCACAGCTCAAATCAGGTCCCTTATTATTTTTTTCCCTCTACTTGATGACCGTATTTTACTTCACTTTTATCATGCATCTTTTGTTTTAAACCTTTCATATTTGAATGCCAATGAATTAAACAACACACTCACTTTTATGGGAACGTTTTGACATATTTCTCTGCTGACAAGTACAGGAGAATTGTATCAATTATACTGATGGAAAATTGGTATTCAGCACCTGGCTATTGAAAATAATTTGCTGTTTGCATTTTGCATGATGTTGCAAACTTGTTGAGACAGCTGTTTGTGAAAACTAATAATTATTTGGTACATGATAAGAGTAGCAAGAGGAAATGATGTGCATAAAGAAGTGACCGACATGGCTTTCCAAGGCCACGTTACCCAAATTAACACAGTGAGATATGAGAAAAAGAAAATCTCACAGCTTTGGGAAGGATGGACAAGTGGCTCCCAAGAAGAGGCTGCAGAAATCATGGGTCACCAAGGGCCGTGGTGCAGTGCAGCATTGGCAGGGAGATGTGGCTGGCCTGGGGACAGTAATGCCGTGGGGACCTGCTGCCATCGCTGCTCCTTTCTTTCTATATAACTTCATAAGTGCTGTGCATTAAATCAGGCACAATTATCAGACCCATGCCAGCTTGCTCATAGTGAGAGTCCTTGATTCAACGCAAACACAACAGTCAGAAACAGATTAAATGCACACATACATGTCTCGAGCTGCCCTCTTTGAACAACACTCTGAAGTTTTTAACTAAATTTGCTCAAATTAGCAATATCACATAACACAGAATGGGTTTGCAAAAGAGATGCACGATTTGCTTTTTAAACAAAATATTTCCCGCTTTCCCTAGTGTGGTAATGGAATGGAAAAGTAGATTTACTCATTGCCTTATAATCAGAGCATGCTCTCACTGAGGCTAAGAGCAGAGCCTGGAGCCGCCGCGGAAGGTCCTTTTTATGGGGTGCTAGTGCTCAGGCTGAAGCAATCTGCGGAGAACAGAGGATGATGATGGCTCTGCTGATGTTTAACGGCATCACTTTGCTTCTATCGTGTTATCCCCTTGTCTATAACACAAGTAAACTTTTTGTTTGACTAACAATACAAAGGTAAGAAGTTAGTAAAAAAATAGTTCTCCAACAGCCATCAGGGTAGACCTGTGTGTGCTAGTTGAAAGCAGCTAGGAATATATTTTTTTTTTCCCCTTGGAGGGTGCATTTTTGGAGGTGGTGATTCTGATCTCCAAAGCAGAACTGCACCTTTTAGGTAGTGTCATCATCTTTCACGAGTAAACTTCTTGTTTGATGTCAAGTACTGAAGCTCCCAACATTTTTGATGCAGAAGTCGTCAGCTAGTTCACACGTATTTGTTGGCAGTCCAGAGTGATCTGCACGTACCATCCAAACCTGGAATAACTTGAAGTTTGAAGTACTCCAGGCGCTTATAAAGCCACAGCAATTCTGCAGTGTTGACTTCGCAATATTACACCTGGGGGGCTTTTTAGATTTTTAGTTATGATTGAAATGGCAAGTCACAGCCTATACGAGCAAGAAGAGGTTGGACTAGATCCAGACTGAGTCTCAAGATATTTGAATGTGAGCAGTTACATTAAAAATGTCAAATTTTTACTATAGTTCTCATTTTTATGGAGAAAGAATAAGTGTCAAGAATCTTCTCAAGCCCTGCATTATACTTTCATCTTGGTTTCTTCTGAAGCTTCATAATTAAGAATACTTTATAACAGTCCACACAGGTAGCAACCTGTTCTTGCAGAAACCAAACACATCTCCCAGTAACAACCTGCTTTTAGCTATAACTCACTTAAATAGCTTTCACCTCATAGAAAAATTAACATCTGACCCTGCGAGCAGCAATTGCCCACCGCAATCCATGTTCCATCCTGACATTTGGGAGGGACAGACTAGAGCATCCTCCATCGCTGCAGCCGGGCTGTACCCAGGGAAAGAAGACTTCCTACCTGATGAGAGCTACCAAAAACGCCACATCTCTTCCTTTTTTTTGGCATGAGCTTTCTAACCCAGCTCACTTTTGACTCGTAGGACCCTGAGTCCTTCTGCTGAGTCATGGAGGTACCATCACCATCATGTACCCATGGAAGTCCCAGGCACAGGAGCCTGCCAGACACCATCCCTCCCCAACACCACCCCTGGTTAAGGGTGGTTTAAGCCCAGCCTTTCCTTCTGGGACATCCTAGCAGCATAAAGCAATGGAGATGTCCTCTCTTGAAGACAAGGTGGTGTTCTACTCTCCTCCCCAGTGACCTGACAGGCACCTGGTGCTGCTGCCCAGCATCTCTCCTTTGGACCTTTGGATAAAAGTCATCTAGCCCATTGCTCAAGGACAGCAGGTCAACCTGCCTCTGCTCATCTTTAAGACTCAGGCTCTTCATTACTTCATTATTTTTGCAGTGGGAAGATCCACAGCTCAGGAAGCACCAGCAGCTCTTGGGTCAGCAAATGTAATTGTTTTTCCCAAGTCCATTTCTTAGCTGGTTCCCAGTTCATGACAACCCATTTACTCACCTGCTGGGCCTGCTCTCTCTTCTCTACAACTTCCCCTAAGTGGTTTTGGCAAGGGCATTTTAGAGACTAAATGGGCACCACCCGGTTCCATTTCGGGCCTGTGTAGGTGACACGCAAAGCAGCACAGCTGGGCACACACTGATTAGGCCAAACGAAAAGGCAGCTGCAGGGTCAGCTCTCCCAGCTTTGCAGAAAAGAGTCCATTTCCTAAAGCAAGTATTAGAGCCAAGGAAGCTCCAACAAGATTAAAGAAGCCTATACACAATTTAGCCTAGAACAAGAATTTAGTTAATAGAGCTAAACAGTAATGTAAAAGCACACTGTAACACTTACATTCTCTGAATAAGAAAAGCGTATAGAGTAGAGAGACAAATGCAGACCCTGAAAGAAGCAGTTAAAGATTATCTAAGATTTCCCCTTGCCCTTACACTGAAATACTAAAACAAAACCACTAACGCAACTACAACACAGATGTGAAAACAAAGAACTTCTAGTATAAACTCTTTCCTTGCCACTCATATAAAATAGGAAAGCAAAAGACAGAAATGCATGAAAGAAGAAGAGTAAAAAGAAAACAAAAAAAAGGGGAGGGAAGAGAAAAAGCCTACACCGTGGAACCTTCCCATGTTCTCCCTACCAAGTTCTCACCATTTATGAGTGTACGGGGGCACCTTTTCTAAGAAAGCCTCCACCCCCTTTTCCTACCATGCTTTAACCCTATAGCTGTATATAAAGCAGGAAATCAGTCATGCATGTCTATTTTTTAAAAAATAATAGTAATTATAATAATAATAGTAATGATCTTTTTAGCTATAGGTAGGCAAGTAAAAGGAAAATCACACTAGGGCTAATACTATTAACCAGAAATAACCCTGCTATAATAGTTCTAAGAAGGAATTTTACTTTGTTGCAGGTAGATTTGCAAAGGGACAGTCTAAATTATCTCACATTTTCTGAACCTGCTTTATGGTTTTGCAACAGGGCATCTCGGGCATCTCTGAATGTTCTGGCTTGTGACTGTAAGTCGGAGCCTACTTACATGTTTTGGGTGCTCCACGCTAGTGCTGCTACTGCCAAGCTGCTTCATCTGTTCTGAGCACTATTTCTTATTTATTGAATAATCTGTTCCTTGAGTAGAGAGCTTTTCTGAAGCATTGCATTTGATTAAAGGAATTCTTATGGAAACAGCAGGAGTACCCATTATGTAATTAAAACCTTCCTGTTTATATGGAAAATTGCTATGAGACAAGTGCTTTAAGAACACATAGACTCTAAAAAGATAGAGCCATGACTTTCAAGTTTTGTTAAAAAAATGTGAGTCATCTTTGGGAATGGGATTAAAGTAAACTACTGCTTTCATGTCCTCAGTAGACGGACTTTGTAAGCCTCCTTTTCTGTATTTTCTTGGTGTTCCCTTTCAGAAGGAAGGCAGGGTAGGCTGGCAATAAAGCCTTCCTGCCGAAGTCTCTGTGCTGTGCGCTGGAAAGCAGCTCTGCAAGGGAGCCCGGCAGCTTAAGCAAAGTTGTCTTGACTCCTGCAAACTCCCCCTGGTTCTCCAGCCTGAGCTGACGTCAATGAGAGATTAGTTTGGTCCTGTAGTAATGACCCCTAAAGCCCTCGTGGTCTGTAATAACGTGGTTTTGCTCCTTCTGCTTGGGTGGGGAATGAAGGAAAAAAATGCCTGGGGGTGAAAACTCTCAGTTTAACATTTAGTTGTGGTTTGCTGGAAGTTTCTCTCACCATTTTTTGACTATTAGTTTTTTTAAAAATCAGTAATTGCTTAGTTTATGGTATATGATCTGTTTATTCCTAAAGCTTGTAGGTAATATTACCTAGTGCCAGCAGTTCGCTATCTAGGGTGAGATATTCTCAGCAGCCAACTTGCAAGAGAAAGGAAGTCTGAGGCATTTTATTGATCCCTTAGGAGGAAGCATAGCCAAATTCTGAAGGAAATTTCTGCAAGTTATGACCTCTATAATATATTGAGCAGTAGAATAGGGGCTTGAAATGCATCTATAGATGAGCTTCCACAATTCACACCTCCTTTAATGCACTGCAAGTGAGCGCTGACTCTTTAGCATTTTGACAACAGGTTGACCAGTACTCCCAGGCAGTACGTGTGCATTTGCCATCATAACTCCAGGGGGAGGAAGTTCAGCCATAGGGAATAGCTGTTAGTCCATCCCTGGCTGCTTGATAGAGAAGGAGAAAGGACACCTACAAGAGCAAGTGGAGGGCTTAACACCTCATGATGCTTGGTGCCACCATGTCCCCTCCTGGGAGACCTCCAAGAGCCCGTGAGCAGCCCAAGGAGAAGAGTTGGGCAGCAGGGAGGGAGGTTCCTCCCCTGGGACAGAAGTGACCTTGCAGAACTGAGGAGGGTGACCAGCCTAGATGCCACCACCAAGCTGTGAAAGATCAGGGAGGAATCCCTGGGGGAAAGGGAGCAAGACTGCAGAGGAGGATTTGTAGCGGGGGAACTAGGGGTGAAAAAGGGTGGGAACAGCAAAAGGTGGAGAAAAATTACTTTCATCTGAGCTCTGGGGTCAATTATTATCACTGTGCTTAGGAGGACACGCAGAGCCAGACTCCCTTGTGAGAAAGCTCTTCTTGCAGAAGTGATGCCAACGCTAGGTGTAATGTTTCTAAGAATTTACTAGGGCAGATTCTGCCTTCACATCCAGTGATAGCTCTCTCTGAAAGCAGCAATGTCACCATGAGCTGAACCACGAATGCAGTTTATTAAAATACTCTGCAAATAGCGCATTGCGAAGGGCTGCATCGCCTGTTTCCACACAATTCATTTTGCCACATATGCTGGCCCCAGCAGAGAACATATCGGAGCAAGGTAGCTGGGGGATTAGGAGGAAACCAGCTGAGAAAATGAGGTGTCAAGAAGTGGAGGAAAGGAAGTATGATGTTGTGACCAGAGAGAAGGAGCCTTTGGGGAACGTGGTGAATAAAAGGAACCCAAAACTGAAATGTTTTATGCAAGCCATTATCAGAATAACTCAATATGCTAGGAACAAGAAAATGGATTCTTGAAAACCAATTGAGAATAAAATACATATATATGGGGTGGGAGGAATTCAGACACACAGCCGAGAACACCTTCCAGCAGAGTGCAGCTCTGGGGACACCACCTGGACTTTGCAATGGTCTTACAGAAGATGCATTCATTGTAAATGCAGAAGATATTGCATTAAAAAGAAAAACTAAAGCCGGCTCCCCTGTTAAGTGGAGCAGGGTAGGACCAATGGGATATAGCAAGCACTCCAAAGAGTGTTTGTTAAGAGAAGCTGTTAGAGGCTGTAAGTTCAAGGTATAAATTAGAGGAATAATTCACATCTTGTTGCAATGCTGTTATTCCACTGAAATCCTGTTGGTGTTTATGAAACTTGCTTTATTGCAGAATAAGCTGCTTGCTTTATGCTGGCAATAGTGATTTTCTTTTTTCTTTTTTCTTTTTTTTAAATCTACATGGATTGATCAGTTGGCAAATAAGAAACTTCAAGTTTCAGGTTTCAAATTTAGACTCAGCAGCTTAAAATATCAAAAGACCTTCCCGTTCCAACAGCACCCTGTAGTATGAGGTGAGCTTTGTTCTGAAATATCTAAAATGATAACGGAGAGCTCGTGGTACCAAGGAGGAGAGATCCATGCTTTGGAAAGCCTGTTCAGCCGCTGCAACCTGACAGATGCACAGACAGAGGTCCTGTGTGCTGGGCCACCTCCACCAGCAAAGTCCCTGGGCTAGGACATTTTTGGCAACCTCACTATAAAACAGTGATTTAACATCAATGTTAAATATGACGTTTTCTTAGAGGCTTCATCCCTGGGTGTAGGGATGCTCGGTGCGCTATTCACGGAGACAAGTGCAGGCTGGGGATGAGTTATGCTGTACTCGGCCCCGCGGCTGTACTCTACAACGAATCAATTCCCGACCACGAGAGGAGAGGAACACATGTAATATTTATGCAGCGTCGAGTTCTTGCCCTTGAAAGCGCTGAGAATCGGGGGCTCCATGGGCCTTGGTGAAGATGTATCGGTGCAGACCCGCTGAGGACGAGCAGCTTCGTGGAAAAATTACGCACGCACCTGATAGAGTAAGTGCTATTTATTGTTCTCAAGCTGCACTCGAATATAAAAGCAGCTGCCAAGGGAAAATAGGCAGGCTTCTTTTTTTTTTTTTTTTCAAAAGAATGCTACCCCATCTTAAATTTTGCTAATAAAATACAGTTTAAGTGTGGCTTTGCGTGGGTGTTAAAGTCAGGAAGTCTATTTATTTTTCTGAGAAATGATTTAATACTGTTCACGAGCCCAAACTGCACATGGGCACTATAAATCCGAGCTCCTCTTTCCAGTGCCTTTGACTACCAGCCTGATTATATATAATGACAGAATTTATGGTAACAGTGCTGCAAAAACAATCTCCACAGATACTTTTTGAATTCTCTTCTTGCCGAACAGCCTGACAAGGTAGCCTGGCAGTTTCCAGTGTGTCCCACATCCAGGCCCTGTCCAAAAAACAGGTTTAGTTCACACTGCCTGGTGCTTGGTTTGCTGGCTAGCTGGCAAAGCGAGACCTGTGTCAGCACTCTGGCTTGTGAATTGTGTTTTTAGGTGCTTAATTATGCCCATCTATTTCAAGAATTGACAGTTTGCTCTTGCATGCCGAGGCCCTGAAGTCTAGGCATAACTACCCGTTCTTTGGTAAATTTAAATAGATGCATTATCTGCTGAAGTGCTTTTTCCGTTTTAGAAGCAGCCGTTGGATTAAATGCAGTGATCAATCAATATTGATTATCACAGTTTTTCATGGGCTTAAGGAAGGTGTCTTGTCATGAAGGCCTGCAGGGTATCAGTGCTTCGAACACATGCCTTCCTTTTCCCTTGGAGAAAAAAGAACGAGGATAATAAACGCTCTTGGCATGCCCATTAATTTTGCACCAGTGATACGGTCATTAAAAGGAGGATATAGCCTCTCCAGTAGCATATAGCTGTAAGTATATGTGCATTTGACCGTAGCTGAGTCTGAGGAATTATCTGCCTTGGTTATGCAGCTATATATTTTTAAAGCTACTTAAATCCAAAAGAGGGACAAAGACACTGGCACAGGGTAGAGGGTTCATGAGGCATCCACATCCTCTGCATGTCCCAGTCCTTCCAGCTGTGCACTAGGAGCAATTGAGATTCCCAAGCACTACGTGCAATAAAGAGCTATTAAAGAGGCAAAAAATCCTGCTGCATCCATTCTCCCTGGGAAACAGTGCGTGGTGCAGGGCTCGATATTGCAGCCGGGAGCTTGACCAGGCGCTGCCTTTCTGCTCCTGCGCGTTGCCTCTCTTTACCCTTGAAGTTTGCAGCTTTCTGGCTTTCCCCAAAGCTGAATTCAGTGCATTTGCTGTTGCCTGGACTTGGATGAACCCTGTTCTGTGAGGTCCAGACGCGGAGGCAGGTATGGATTTAATGCCAGTTACTGGCTGAGCTCCAGCAGCTTTTTGCACAGAAGAAAAGCCGGGGCAGAATGGCTAACCGCAGCACGGCGGTAGTCTCCCTCTTCTCCATGCTGCCTTTAGAAACAATAAAAGCCCATTTGTGTCTCTTAAAAAAATCCCCCACAGATTGCAGCCTCATCTGCATGCCAAGTTGCATGGGTGCTGTGGCCTGAACTCTTCTTTTATTCCAAAGGCACCATCTGAAACTCTTCTCTTTAGTTGTGACCGCCCTGAAATAAGCCCTCTTGGAAGGATGCTCAGGCACCCCGTTGCCCAGTATTGCCTGGCAGGGCAGTGGCAAAGCCAGGGAATGGTTGAAATTAGGTTTTTCAGTTTCTCCTTGTAACACTGCTTCCACTGATCATGCCATTGATCAGTGGTTGCACTTTTATTTCTCATAAAATCATATTTTCGAGGTAACTAGATCAGCCAAGCTCATGGTGTTCTATTGATCTCTTCCAAAAGGCCATTAGGTTAGAAGGAAAAAGAAATGGTTGACAAATATGCTATCAAGGCCCTTCTTGAAAGCTTGCCTTGAACCATTTTCTCTGTGTTTGTGTCAAAACCAGTGGAACTTAGTGCAGCCTTGGGAGAAGGATCCCTGAGCAGTTGCAGCTGCTTGTGCCCAGTTTTTAAATGAATTGCAGTAATATATCCTACATCCACAAAATTTGCTACTGATACGACAGTCTCATCAGGACCGCCTCTAATTCCAATTTCTCCTAAATTAAGGTGTCTGGAGACAAAATACTGAAACACATGACAGCTGTCAATTTGGACTCTGCCTTTGAGTTAAAATTTTGGAATTATTTATTCTTTTAATGTTCTTTATCAAAATGCTTGTCTGCAGTTATCTAGTGGTTGCTCAGCTCCGTATCTGAAGCTTTCTACTTGTCTGATTTTATCAAATAAAAATGACTAATGATTCTTTGCTTGCATATCAAAGACACAGCTTCCAACACATGTTTACCAAGTTAGATCTAATCTTGGGTCTCGTACTAATCATCTGATCTTGGTGCTCTCAGCGCGGAGCAAAACAGCAAACCACAACATTTTCATTAAGACGCGTAGGTCATACCATTTCCTGGGAAAATAACGTTTTATTGCTCGATGTGCCCAAGGGCGAGCGAGTACCAGAGCTATTAGTGCAGGGTGTAAGAGCAGATTTACGAGGCTGTTTATGGAAAAGGTTCGGCCGCGCGTTCCTGGGCGAGGACCTCCGTGCGTGGGGATGGAGAAGGCTCCGGGCTATGACTTCT
Source organism: Tinamus guttatus (assembly GCF_000705375.1). Next base: position 96,664 of record NW_010577435.1, on the reverse strand, counting down.
GCCCTGGGGACGTGGTGGGATGAGGAGCTATTCCCATTGGAATTGATGGGAGGGTTTCCTGGAGGCAGTCTGGTAGAGAACTCGCCTTTTTCAGGGACATTTGCTAGAAGAACAGCAGTCACTGTGGACCCCATTAGGATAGCAATGGATGAAGCATTTCTTATAGCACGACTTGTCTCTAGAAATGATTCAATGTGCTGAAACGCCTCAGATCTGATTTTCTGCAGTGCAATGTTCCTTAGGCATTAGGGTGTGTTTGGGCCCTTCAGGATCCAAAAAGGAGTCAGCACAAGCTGTACATGGAGTCCAAGCTGCACCTTGTAGCCTGAACATGAGGGCATATTTCATGCTCACCTGGGGCCATGAGCAGGTATTGGATTTTCTTAACCATTACCCTAACGACGCACGGTCATTCGTAGCATTTTTGAGGGAAGAAGTCAATAAATGCTTTAAGGGTCTGAGACAATAAAGCGCCCTGATTATCCACCTGCAATATCTGCGCTCTGGTGGACCAGAAGAGCTTCCTGGGAGAGTTTTTCTGAAGCTTTCCAGGGGTAGCAATGGACAATATATGCCCAGATGTTCAGGGCTGAAGGATGAATTGGGAGAGCGGCGCTGAGCTGGGGCCTGCAGTTGAGGACAGGTAAGTGTATCGAGCACTTCCTGAGCGCTCCCCATCCAGCCCTTGGAGCATCTCCAGGGAGCCTTGGTCCTGATACCTGCTAGAAGCAGGTCTGAGTCCTTAAGCCTTGAGTTCTTGGAGCTGGGTTAAGGATCCATAAAGTTCACGGTTAATTCTCTATCTGTGCAGGGAGGGGCAGTCAAAATTCTCCTTCCAAAATCTCCAAAATGAGCGATTTGGTCTGAATTTTGGCATTAGGATGTTTCTTTTCTCAACTTCCATCAGCTGTCCTTTTGCTGTTGAATTCTGATCCTGCAAAGACCCTACTTTTGACCTCAAGGGAGAATTTCATAAGCTTAAAGCTCCTTTGGCAGGCCCAAAGATGCTGCATTCATTGCTATTCCAGAGAGGCAGTGTAGGGGAGAAGATGCCTGCATCAGTAAGCAGAGTCGGACAGCTTGCTGCTTGTAGCTTGCTTAAACTAATCAATGATATGGGATTATGAACAAGACTTGCCAAAAGGCTGAGGATTTTATTGGAATGCTTGCAGATGATATTAAAGTTGGACACATAACAATACACTTCATGAAATTGAATTCTTTCCTAACTGTGGAGCTGTAATGCAGATCTTCACAGAAATCCACTGGATTTCTAGAGCTGATTTTGCCAACCCAGGTAGATGTAGAACGACTGGCATCACAAGCACCATGATACATAGAGACTTCAGTTACACGAACGCAAACAGAGAGTTTGCCCTGACCTGGTGATGCAGTTTTGCCCCTGCAAACGTCCATCTCTACAGAAATATCTCCAGCTACTGTCTGCTGACCCTGAAAACCAGGCCCTGCCTTTTCAGCAACCAGCTTGGACAAACATGGGCATGTTCCTGTGTTTCCCTGATTAGAATGCAGCGAGGGTTTGCCCAGAGCAGGTGTGTGTGGTGTCCTTGTTTGCTGCCTGCATGGCAGAGCGATTGCTGCCCCTCCTGGGAATGGAGATGCTAACAAGGAAAAAGAACGGGAGCTGGAAATACGTGGGAGAAGGGTGAGGAAGCCTCTGCGCGGATGGGTACTTGTGTCTCTACTATCTTGATTGCCTCTCATATTTTTCCTCCAGAGAGATTTTTGAGCATGTTAAAAACGTAAACTTGCTCTTTTTAGACAAAGATGTTCTTTTGACATCTTTTTTTGGTTTTGTTTTACAGAAATCCTACTAAAATGATGGAAATGTCTCTGCCAGAATGCCGCTTCATCTCTACTTCTCTTTTGTCCTTCCTGTTTATTTACGGATGCAGCTTTGCTTCCGCAGCCAGTAGGGACTTCATGTATTCTTGTTTCCTTTTCTGAAAGCAGGAGCTTTTCAGGGTCAACTCCAGTTTACTGCGGAATCTACCAGAAACAGTAGTCATGCCAAAGAGGTGAGGGGTAGATATATTGTAGTGTGGGCACAGGCCACCATCTGTGGAGAGAGCCAGTACCAAATAAAAATAGTTTCTGAAATATGTTAGCTATTTGGGGTTAAAAAGAAAGGCAGGAAGGATTTTTGACAAAAATATAAGTAGCCCATTCTTCTGAATCCATCTCCCTGACTCTTGGAGCTCAATGTTCTTCAGGCACAGAAGTCTAGCAAGCCTGAAGATCAACGAGATAACTCCTTTTGGCTTTATGACAGCAGAATTTAAACTAGAAGTTCATCAGCAGATATTCTATCCAAGCATTTTGCCCTCTCCCCATTGGTGCCCTTGCTGGAGAAGGTGTTGCAGCCCGGTCCTTGTCCCTGCTCCGGTTGGCAGGAGGGTACCAGCATCCTCGTGCTCAAAGCAGCCCTCATCTCCCTGCCCTTGCCAGGAGTTCCCAGCAGTCACCTCCCAAACAGACTCATCTTTTACTTCTTAACCTTTCCCATCACTCCAAAAAACTTCTGGCAATGTCACTCTGCCAGCAGCTTTTGGCCATGTGTTTTTCCAGCGCTGAGCCGGTGGGAGGGTGACCCTTTGAATCCCGATCCCTAGGGAGGTTACTGCACTGGTCAGGAGCCAGCACTGCCGCCCAGACAGAGAGGACATAAACTCCCTAAAGTCTCTAAATGCCTATTTCATGATGGGTTTTGGGGAAGTTCCAACCAGGGGGATAACAGCAAAAAAGTCCCATCTCTCCCCTGCAGAGATGAGGAAGCCAAAAGCAGCTTTTTTCCCCATACATACCACACCAGGGACATGCTGTTGAGCGCCAGAGATGAGACCTGGGGTCAGCCCACTGTGTCGCAGCAAGGGCAGGGGCACGATTCCCTTTGAGTTGTCCTTAGACTTGGGCAAGGTTGGGAAAAACAAACCCGGACCCTGATTCTTTTAAGCAATCTCAAAGATATTTTTCTCATTCTTTCTACTAAGGATACAGTACTTCAGCTGGGCTCCTGGCAAACCCAGCAGATGTGGGGCCAGATCAGCTGAACTCCATTTACTTGAGTGGACGGGTGCCAGGTAAAGCAGCTGAGGACCCGGCTCTTTTATGCGAGCTGCTGCTACGATGCTTATCTGCAAATTTTGCTTGAAGATTTCATGGGAACCAGTTTTCTTACATGATTCAGATACTTCTTGTGTCAGGATGGGCTGGAAATATCTTCTAGCAGATATTCTTGCAGCACAAGTTATGCGTATGTGCATGGTCTGGCCTCTCCATGGAGCACCTACATGGGCAGGGAATAGCAGAGAAGATTAATGGCAAATTCAGCATCTTCCCAATGACTTGTTCAGCTTTGGCACTAGCAATGAGAAAACCTGCATGTTCAAAGGCAGAAAGAGCTAATTTCTCTGAGTTAGCTCCCCTTTATATTATGCTAACTCCCAAAGTCCTGCTGCTCTGGTTTATATTCCCTTGCCAGTGTTTCTATTTGTCTGAGCCTGTGGAGCTCCCGTGTTCCCATCATGTGCTCTCCTGTGCTTAACGATATTCCAAAAGGAAGGCTGTGTTAGCCTCACTAATTAACACTGTACTACTTAAAATTACTCAAATTGCTCCCCGTTATTTGTTTATTTATTCATTTTTGACCAGTACAAATAGGCCTCTATCCTTAGGGTTGACTGACTTGCATCGGCTGGGCTGTAGCATTGCAGCGCCCTAGGTTCTGCTTTGCTCTTTGCTAATGCTTTGATGAATTTTGTAATCAGAAGCAAAAAACACAGCAACTTACTGCATTACATCTCAGGATGTAATGCACTTCCCATCGGACATATATGAAGAGCAATTGCCCTTTAGAATTGCCACGGTTTGCGGCTGGTGCCGGGAGCAATTTCCCTCTTGTGCTGATGAAACGTAATGCACACGTGCAAATGGGTCAGCTCAAGTTTTAGCAATGTATCAGCCAATAAAGCAAAACCCATCCACCCAGACGTGCAGCACGGCAAAGTACTAAAACCCCCAGTCATGCAATGTGAAAGACTCTCCACGGACATTCCTGTTTTATAATATCTAAGGCTAAAACTGGGGCTTTTTACAGGTACTAGCCCAAAGTGCAGCTCCTCCAGGGGAGTTTGTTCTCTGCTGCTCATGTTTAAAGTACATATGGACCACCTGTTATTGGGTTTATGTAAGTTATAATTACTTCTCTGCATAATGTCTGCAGGATGTGAATGGGATAGCTTATTTGCCAAGACCATATAAACATAGTAAATACAATCTACTTTTTACAGAACATTCTTATTTTCAGGTCTCAAGGCATTTTATAAAAGAGAGAAATATCATTACTGCTGCTTTCTGTATGTGAAAAGCACGCCAAAAAGAGATTAAATTATTTATACAAAATCCATCTGCAGGTCAGTAGCAGAACCAGCAGCTAAATCTGTTTTTGCTGAGCCCCAGTCTATGATACGTGTACAAATCCTGTCTGACATTCAGGCTGTTTCAGCTAATGAAACATGCACTACAACAAATAATGTGCTCTGCATCCGTCTTAGGCCCTTATGGAGATTTCGGGGAGAGCAGAATGGGTCTGTTACTGTGAATTCCCTGTAGGAACTGCTGCAAAGGACAGATGTTTTCAATGAGCACCTCTGCAAAGTCTGCTGCACTGTTCTTACTGCTGAAGTGCAATTTATGGGTAAGTGCAAATAATGGGGACATCATCAAATATTCTTTGCCAGTAGTCCCTCCAACAATTTTGCCCCCAAGTTCCTGCATTATTCTTCATTACTTAGAAAGGAGCCATGCATTATTAATGAGAGCATCCTGCTTTTCTTTTGCTGGTTTTGTGGATGAGCAAATTAATGGCTTCTGGCTGTGTGATGGGGAGGCAGGAATGGGATCCATCCGTATCAGAAAATTGCTTACCCTGCACTCAAGCACAGTGCAGACGCCTGCAGCACTCAAGGGTTGCTCCTGGCAGGGCGTACGTGCAACCAAGAACTGTCCCTAGCAGTGAAAAACCCGGTGAAAAGACGTGTTTTCCACTCCTGCCTTTGGTGTGTTTTCTTTACATTGTGTAGAGCAGCTCTTACCTCCAAATTACAGGCGAGAAGCTATTTGAGAAAATGCAGTGCATTCCTTGTTACCTAAAATAACTGCGAAGTGTGCAATTTTCCCCCTTAAAATGGGTGTGATTGGCTTCCAAGAGCAGCTCTAAATAGCTCCATTGAAACACGTGGAACTTGCTGCGGCAGCACAAAGCCAATGTAATCGAAGAATAACCCTGTATCCCTCCCCAGTGGCATGTCCCACAGAAGGTGCTGTGAAGGGTCAAGCCTGCTCATTGCTTGTAACCTTCTTGGAAAAAGAGAAAACATTTCTGTGGCAACTGCATGTGAAAGGGCAGCAGATTTTGTCTCTTGGTCATGGCTATTGCAACAAACTGGTTGTTTCCACCACACCCAAGGCTGGTTTTTCAGTACAAGTCTCTTCCCTGGGTAATTCCCACAACATGTGAGTTTTTCTCCTAGCAGATCTCCTGAAAACATCCCCTGAAACACCCACAGAAGGATCCATGCCCTCTTTTGAACCAGGTCCTTAGAAGCTTACAAAATGCCACCAGAATTTTATTTGTGGAGAAAGCATGAAACTTACATATGCATGTTTGGATTTAAATTTTGTGTTGTGTTTTTTCCCTCTGCTAACATGAAGGCAAGGAGCAAAGCCTTCAGGAACCACTGTGGGAGCAAAGAAAGCAGAAGCAGCTTCTCTGTGCTGTTCTCCTGCTCTTCCTAATTCTCCAGGACTCCTCACCACAGCAATGTGGTGGTTTGCCATTCTGCAAATCCTTATCTTCAGCAAACCCACAAAAATTCCCATTATAGAGCATGAAATCTCATGGAGAATAGATGTAGAAAGCTGCAAATTTTAGCTTAGATGGAAGAAAAGGAAATCTGTGACCCTGGGAGCCGCACCATGCTTCATGTTAGATTTCCCAAGTACATTTTGCAATTCTCCTTGATAAGGGCATAGATGGAAAGGAAACCACAAAAAAATTCACCAATTGAATACCTATCATTTTACTACTTGATAAGGGCATAGATGGAAAGGAAATCTCAAAAAATTCACCAGTTGAATACCCACCATTTTACTGTAATCTTTCAAAGTCACCAGAATGACCCAAACATTAAGGATACTTTCTCTGCAAGCAAGTCTCCACTCATACCCCTTCTGTTTCCCATTAAGGCTTCTTCTTCCTCTTCAGGAATAATTTTAGACTCTTCAGTTTCCAAGCAGGACCTTAGAATAAAATATTACTGTCTCTTCCTAACCCATTTATGGCAGGTAACACGAAATTCAGAAGGGAACTAAAGGAAACAATCAATGCTAAAAACTTTTGCAATGATGCTCTTGTAATTCTGCAGGGCTAATTCGGCGGGGACTCACCGGATGTTTCTTTTCTTAGCTAGCAGAAAAGCACAGGAAAGGAAAACCAAGCTTTTAGAAACTCTAGTGTCAAAAAAGGATATCCTGAATACCATATGAGCCATGCCACTGAAACTGGGCTTTCAGATGACAGCTAACGTGACCTCGCTTTACGAATATATGTTTTTAAAAATAATTCCTTTTCTCCTCAACAAAAAGAGGTTTACGACTCAAGAGCACGTGTCCCCACAAAAAGCAAAAGGTCTTGCTAAACCAGACCTCTGTTTTGATTTTAGATTGCTTGGCCGCCGAAGATAACATCATTCAGTTGAGTAATACTTAGCAAGAGCTGGCTTTATAGGCAATAGGTTCAAAGATAAAGATTTAGTGAGCAAAGGGAAGTAGCAGGGTATTTTAATTCTTGTAAGTAAGTCCTCATGTAAACACTCCCAGGGAGCAATCGAGAAAGGATTATTCACAGTAGTGAGGTTGGTTCAGGATTGGGCCCTGCCCTGTTGGCTTTTGATCCTTGGAGCTCTTAAATGGATTTACAAGGTGCTGTTCTTGTTCACGTAGCCTGTTTCCCCACTTTATTTCAGCAACATATCTGTCCTAGGGTGGGTCTCGGCAAAAAACATCTCAGATAGGGACCATTTGAATACTTTTCAACACCTGCAGGAATCTGGGCAGTCAGATAATCAATGAGCTGTGCAAATACCAATATTTCAACTAAATAGAGGTTTATTTTACCAAGACATTCCTTCTGCTTTTCCCTAGTGTGTTGCTTCAGGACACACAACTTTTTACCAGCAATGAGGGGGATTTTCTAGGATAAAACAAAGCCAAGAAGCAGCGGACTAACATGAAATATATTAAAATCACCGAGAGCTATTGAACAGGCTTTACCCCCATCCCTTGTAGGAGCCTGATGAACCTGTGCATGTCCCTGCAAACCATACCCACAAGCTTGGAAAGAATTGCACCATGTCCATAAATACAGAACATTTTTCCTTAGGTGGTTTTGGCCTTCCAGAGGATCGTGTACCAGGGAGCTCTCTGATTTATTGCCCAAGGCGCTGGCACCACGTAGGAAACACCAAACATTGTGCTAAAACAATCCTCACAGCCAGTCTCCCAGCCAGAGTCTCTGTTTGCTGGCAGCTTGGCATAATTGAGATGAGAAATTGCTGTGAATATTTACATGCTGAAATCTCTCAGTAAGCTGGCACAACATAGGAATAATTTACACAGGAGGAAAGAGGCTGGAGAGCAGGACCAGGGAGTCAAAAGAGGTAATTTCCAGCAAGTCGTTTTAGATGTAGAGGTGAAGGAAGCAGCTGTGACTTTCGTGTCACAAGTGTGCACCTTGCCCGTGCACCTGATACGAGTCCTGTGCATCTGCACCGGTGTTCGGGGCGAGATCAGGGCATTTCTGCTCTGAGATGTGGCCCTGTTTCTATCACAGGGCTTGGCTATTAGTCTTCTGCAGTGCAAACTTGTGGCTGACGACATGTCGTGCCCTAAAAAACACCTGGGAAGCTCAACAGAGAAATTATATCCTAAGATAATATGTCTGCATGCACCGCCCAGGGGTGCCCTGCTTCTCTCTTCTGCTAATTCTGCTAAAGAATCCATGCATTTATTGCAGTGGTTGCAGTTCTTGTCCTTGATCACTTGCAGGGACCTCTCTGGAGTTTATTTTGAGTTTTGAGGCATGGGGAAAACCGACTTGCAACTATTTTAAGGGTTTAATAGCAGGATTTTGTGCCTGGCGAAGTGAAAGATTTGCTTACTTCTTGGCATCCCCTTTCTTTTCATCTCAAGAAGAGCACAAAAGACATCTAAGTATATCTTTTGTTTGCCAGGGGATTTTATTTTGTCTATAACATTTTATATGAAGCACTGTAGCCCAAGCCAGCATTTTGCTCAAAACAGACTGTTTTTCAAGAACATAGAGGATAAATCGCATTCCCTGGAGCCTCCAAGATGAATTAAAAGCCTCACTGTCTCCTGTGGGACTTGGTGGGTCTGCTTGAATTTTGCTGTCTTCATCTCCCTCTGAGCTATAAAGTGTCACTACATTTTAAGACAGATGACAGTAAACTTGGCTGTCAAGAGGCTGACAAATGCTCACTTAGGATCCGCTGTGTTCAAACAGCCTCAACTCGCACATCTCATGGTGTCTCCAGCAGCTTTGATACTTAAATTGCTGGTTGCTGCTGAAATGTCCAGCCAGGCTGAGTGTGCAGGGCAAGGCCTCACCTCATACCTTCTTGAGCAGAAAATCTTGTAGTTGATTTTAACTGACATGTGATTTTACCTCTTGCAAAGTTCTGCATATGTGTATATATATATATATATTTAAAGAGCATTCTGCTCACTATTTTTTTCTCACTAACTTCTCACTAAATTTTCTATTGGGAGTCAGCTGGAAGTTACCAGTCACCTCTCTGCTAAAATTAACTGGCTGTTTGACTGTTTTCATGGAAAAAAAGATGAAAAAAAAAAGGTTCTCTACTGTGCAAAATTCTCACTCGATAATAAATTGCAGATTTCATGTGCTTGGTTTGAAAACTGAATGTCCGAATGCCAGTAATTAATGGTGCATGATGCAGCTGGCTCGGGAATGCCAGGATGCAACCTGCCTGCTAGAGAGATGCTTGGACTCGTGTTGTTGCTCCTCCTCATGCCTGGTATTTATCCCTATAATATGAAAGCTACTTTATTCCGCAGGGAGACGTCTGTAGCTGTAGTCATGCAGTGGATATTCTTGCTTGCCTTTGTTGACTCAAACGGCAAGTCTTTTCCACTCCCAGGGCTTGCTCTTAGTTTGGTTTTCCAGTCTTGCTAGGAAATGTCTTGTGTGTTTGGAAAACAGGAGCGTTCCAGTTGCAATTGGCAGGGGCTGAGGGGATCTTTATGGTTCAAGCTGGTTTTCCATGGTCATCTCCGTGCCCTTGGAGGTGCTGGGAGCACTGAGCATCCAGGGACACGTGGTGGGAACTGGAGCTCCCACTCATGACAAAACTGGTGTTCTAGAGCATCGCCTAGTTTGTTCATTGATAGGAGGCATTGCTGTCAGTCTACTTTGGGATAATTCCTTAATAAAGACATGCTTATTGCAAGAAGAAACCCTTCCCTTCATGCAGCTGAAGCCATATGGAAAAGTGAGAAGGAAAGGTGGAATTCAGCCTGATGTTGTTTGTACAAATGACTTTCACATTTCTGTGGTTTCTTCAACTCGGAAAAGCAAATTTGCCCATGTTTTCATTCCCTAAGAGGAGATAAGAATCCCACTGCTTGGAAAAAGGCCAGTAAAATGCTCAGCCTTGATGCGTGCTGGGCTATAATGCGTGCCTGTATGCAAACCACATCAACGGGTGCAATTGCAAGGTCCTGCCCTTGCTGTGTACACAGCGACCAGACAGTCTGGCCAGTTGTCCCCAACTCAAGGTTGGTCTTCAGCTGCTGTCTGCTCACCTCCCCTTGTTGTTACTGTCTAGAACTGGGCTTGAACCGGAGGAGATCTATGAAGAAAGGACCCTCCAGCCCATTGCCAGACCCCTGTAAGCCCAGACTGCCGGCCCAGCTCTATTTATGAGGTTGCTATTCAAATAAACTCTGTTTTAGGGACGTGCACACTTGCACTTTCACGTCGATGACTTGGTGAGCCTCTCCAAGCTTGCAGAGTCCTGCATGGCCTGGCTCATTGTGCACAAATCCCATTTGGCCACTGACTCCCGCTCCTGACTGTCCTTTTGTGTTTGAGCCCTCTGTCCAAACTCCTTCAGCTTATGGAAACCCGATTAAAAAGGTCTTGCCAGGACGCCAAGGGAAACCTCTCTGGCCAAAGTTATTAGCCATCTCGATCTGAAATCTCACCCACAGTAATAATTAATCTCTCCAGCAGAGCTTCCTTTTGCAAAAGTTGTGCTTTCACTTTACCCAGCTATCAACATCTATCCTCACTCACTCTGTTTCTTCCCAGCTCTGTTCTATGCATGTTTTCCAACATTGCAAATAACATCTGCTCCTATATGGGGAGAAACAGTGATATTTTATAACACAAGACCACACAGTTCTAGCTGTAATTCAGTAAAAGAGATATACGGAAGTTAATTTACACTCGTGAAACAACGGCTGTAAAGCAGGACTACGAAAACCGAGTACCAACTTCTGCGTTGTCAAGCAATGAGCACTTAATGGCAAAAGCTTTTTAATGCAGGAAAATTTGCACCGATTTCCTACGTGCACTGCTGGAGCCGTCAGATTTTGCAAGAAGGTGCTGAATAAGCACTCCATAAACAAAAAGCACCTCACCTGCTTGCATATTATCTTATCTGTTGTTTAAAGTGCCCACCATTTAGCACTGTTCCTGGTGGGGATTTCTTTCTTCCTTTATTGTAGAGGCTTTTAGGGCCATCGTGGTCTCAGTGGCTCTGTTTCAGGACACTGTCTGGACAAGTCTGGGTGCTGCCATGGGAAAACCCCACTTTATAAGGCTACTTTCCTGCATCGTAAAGGAGTGATAAAGGATATCTTTTTTTTTTTTCTGTAAAACTAGGAAGGGTTTAAAGCTGTTGGGAAAATGTCCAAGAAAAAAAAAATGAATTGTTGAATAGTGCTATTTTTGTCCTGGACTCTCTGAATTCCTCCTTTCTTCCCCTCGTCCCTTCTGGTCTGATTTGCACTTAGGGATTAATAAACCGATTACTAAAGGGCAGATTTTGAGGCCTGAGGGTTGTTTCTCTCTTCTGCTAGAACATGTTCCCCCTCGAGCCAAGCTGTGGTCCTGACCCTGACACCCTCCGGTCTTCCAGCAGCTCCTGGACACCAGGAGGAGCAAATGGAAACTGTCCAAAGGGGTCTTCCCGGCTATCCAAATATGTTTTGGATAACATATTTGGATCACCCACGCTGAGCTCCTGCTGCGTGAATCACTGCATCTGCTGGGATGGTCCCCGTTTAAACCGGGCACAGACCGTGGTGCCGGGGCGGGCGCTTTGCATCTCTCTAGTTGAGATTCAGTCTTTCCAAGGGAGAAAACACATTCAGCAGCAACTCTGCTCGCATCAAGCAAAGAGCTCTTTTTTTGCCTTTGTTTTTCTCTTTATCTCTAAGGCTGATATCTTTTCAAGACTTTCAAAATAAATGCTTAAAACCATATCACTTTCTGTCAGGAGGTTGTCACAGAGAAAAAAAAAAACAGATAATTTGGAGTCTACAGGCTGGTTGGTGGTAAGTTACACCATAGGTAGTATCAATCTGGGTGTCTGGCTGCAGCATTATGACTTTTAGAAGAACCAGGTGGGCATCATGTATATGTGCAGCTGAGCACGCTGTGTAAATTTAAAGTTTTGCCCTTTGCTCTTTCAGGGCTAGACAAGAAGTCAATACAAAAATACCTTCACTCTGATTTTCAGCAGAGGCAACAATATAGAAGCTGATACACATTACCAGTACTTCGTATTCTGTTTAAAACTAATTGAAGATAGCTTAACAAAAAAAGATTTCTGATCAAAGCTTAGAGCAAGATGAGAAATTACAGAGTTATGAAAAATGAAAATGAGATGCCATGAGTGCAAAATGATCTACAGCAGAGTTTCTTTAATATTTCCTTTACACTGTTTGAACCAATATATTTTCTAACATTTGTGTGGAGAGACACTTTTCTAGTTTGGCACTGTGATTACCTGCATAGTATGTGTATGGGAGAGAAATAAAGATATTTCAGTTCCAGGTAAAAACATCATCCTTAAATAATGCAGATACTTTTTGTCAAACTTGTCCCAGATTGCCTCAGGAGCTGAAATTTCCTCTCTGAATCTTGTTAGGAAACTAATTACATCTCAAAGAGGCAAGTGGAGGTATAACATGTATATGAAAATCATGTTGCAAGCCAAACGTTTCACATAGAAGCTGCACAGAGTGTCTATCATTGTGCCATAGAGAATTTTCTCTAAACTGTCTTCATTTTTCTTCAGTTTTGAACTAGAAACCCAACAAAGTGATTTCATACTTGTTTAAAATTTTAAGATACACCTATTTTAATGCTGTGAAATCAAATAATTCCTTTCCCTGTTTCTTTTACGGTGGAGTCAACAGAAGATTACCAAAAGGAACACAAATATTCATACTTGCACTTTGGGTATAAAAAAAAATCCTTCTCTATCTGTTTTTAACAAAGAACAGATGAGTGCAGTGGAATGTGTTTAATGCTGCAGCTGAATGTGGAAATTAAAGACAAGAAACATTTTAGTGTCATTTTTTTTTCAAAGCATCTATACATGTTCTGTTTTAAAGGGGATGTGTTGCTCAGTCTTGTTGAGCAGCCATAGGACTGCGGTGTCCCTTGGAGGGCGGGATGTTTGGAAGGAAGCAAAGGTGGGGTTAGCACCTCGTGGCCTTGGAAAACTTGTGTGTTTTCCAGCCTTCTAATGTGGTAGGATGCTCCTAGGCTATCTGGCAGGGCTGTAGAGGATGCAGCTAAAAGCACAGCAGCCAAACACAGCCTGGAAGGCTCTCGGTGCCTACAAGGATCACGTTCTGCTGATGGGCACCCAGACAACCTGCGGGAGCCTCTCTGTGCATGGAGCAATCGCACAGTCCGACATTCCCTACAGAGATGCCAAATAATGTCTTCACTAGTTATTTTTCCTCCTCTAAAAGGTGCTTTGAAGAGTAAATTGGTTGATATCAATTGAGTCCTTGTGTGACATAGCTGCTGGGACTCCCAGCTCCACCTGCAGAGCCTGGTGGGACCAGAGGCTTCTTCTCATTCCAGTGATGACTGTGGGAGGGTTCCAGCATGTCTGAGTTGTCACAGCTGCAGAGGTCCTCCAGCACATTCCACCCACTGTCCTCCAGGTTGGGAGGTTGCTGGGTGGAAGTCACGTTGCCCGGTCTCCAAACTCATGCTTGTTGTAATATGGAGTGCAGCATAAGAGCACGAAATCCTGAAAAGTCTTTGGAGCTCAGCATCCACGAGGACAGCAGCCCACTGCCAGGTTGGTTGGTTTTGCTTTGTGGTCAAATGCTCTGTGAGCATTTGATGAGCTCTGACTCTTCTGGAATACAGCCTGCCTTGGATGGGGCAGAGCACAGATGTCTTACAAGGTGCAACATCTGGTCATGAGGGACCATGGCAAGCTGAATACTCAGGGGTCAGACAAGCAGGTTGGGATCAAAGACAGTGGTGTTTCCTGCAGTTTGCACTGCCCAGGTATTGCAAAGCAGCCATAACCCTGGACTGACACAGAGGCATGAGGTTTGTGCCAGAACTTTCCATGAAGAGTCACCAAAACCACATAAAGGTTTTCATTACCCTGAGCAAAATCCGGTGCTGTTCAGAGACGCAGTAGGTGTCCATGAAGACCATGGTCAAGTGACCTCTAAGGCACAAATGAAAGAAGTGTCCTGTAATGTCTGACATTGCAAATGTGAATTTTGTGCCTTCAAACACAGCCTGGAGCAACGTTCTGGGAAAATGGAAACGCCTGTGGTAAGAGTCAAGCAGTGAAAACTCACTTAAAATCAGCCATAAATACTGAAGTTGAGTGTCATTCCAACATGCATCATTAAAATAACTCCCACTGGCCCAGGGGTCTATGTGAATTACTTATCGGATATTAATCAGGAGAAAATAAGAGCATTTAGGGGGTCAGCATCCACTTAAAAAATCGATTGCATTGATGTACTCAACGCGTTTTTTTTTCCCCAGATTAACTCACAAATCTGAATCATCTTATTTCCTCCACAAAATAAATAAAAAATACAGAATATAGTGTTTTCTGAGTTGCAAATAGAAATTTGTTATTTTTCACTTGGGAGATTTAAGAACAAAGTGGTTTCATGTGAAAAAACTAATCAGTTCTTTCTAGTTCTGTACTGAAGACTTGCAAGAGCTTTAATTACATAAATGAAATAGAGAAACTGTTGGAAACACAAATGTGGTTTTCTCTCTGCCCTGAGTTCACCACATATGTACGTGGGCCTGGGGCTGTTACGCTCACGCATGGGTCTGCTGAGCATTCGCAGCAACACATGTTTGCACAGGTCTCTAGAAAACAGTTGCATAATTGTATTTACTGAGTTTTCTGGTAAGGAGCAGTTTTCCTGTCAGACAAAAAGGTTTTTCATTACAAAATTCCTATTTCCTGAATTTACTACTTCTCTGGGAAAACATTTTATTAGGACTCTTATTCGGTTGCAAATGTTGAATAGGAATTCTGAGAGAGTTGTGTTTGTTTTCTGAAGCGTGTTTAATCTCAGCCTAGCCATTGGCCACGGCTTCTTCATTACCACTCTTAGCAATGGGCTGGCACACATTAACATTCATTCCTACATCCCAGAGAAGATGCAGAAAAAATGAGCACTGCATTAAATACCCCATTTTCCCTGAGAATAAAAAGTTATCACCAATTAAGGATGCAAGCTCCCTGTTCCAAGTGATATCAGAGGGCTGGAAGTTGGGAAAACTCTTACGTTTGCCGTATTCACCCAAGTAATTTGCCACTTCTCAGTTTTGTTTCTTTCTATACATAACCTGAAAGCACTTTTTTATTATTATTCAATTTGTAGTCAGCTAATTACTTCTACAGAATAGTTAACATGCAAAGAGAATCATGGAATTTCACGGTTCCTGTGATCCTGGGATACCTGCGTGCTTCTCAGCAGAGTTTGCAGAGCCAGCTTACCTGCGGCAATGCCACCTGATGTGCTTTACAGGAGATGCTCTCCACCTTGGTGTTATCCGCTTGGAAGCCTTTCATTTTTGCCATAAAAGAGATTTTTCTGTCTCCCAGTTAATTCAGAGAGCAGTTAAGTCTAGAAGAAAAAGGCAGCTTTTTGGCTGGTTCACTGAGACTACAGTTAAGACTATGGTTAAGGGTAGTGAATGGGGAGCAGCAGAGCAGAGTTTCACTTCCCTGTCCGCGTTGGATTCAGTCCCTTGGGAGCTCTCAGGGTCTTCCTTGCTTTAGCTGCAAGCTATGGGTCTGCTGCCCTGCAGTAGGAGTTTATCCTTGAGTTATACCAGGGAAAAGGACTACTTCTGTGTGATCTGCCTGGAGAAGCAGCCACGCACATCAGCAAAGCGATGAACCTTCCTGGTCAAGTAGTCTGTGCGCACGTAAAGATATACCGAAGGCCAAGGAGGTGGATTTGCTTTGGATTTATGATAGATTTCACAATGGATTTCTCTTTTATTGTTTTCTTATCTGGGATTACTCTGTAGACTGCGACGGGGTCAAATAAGCTCCTTTGGAAGGGATGAAAATCTATTAGGCTCCAACAAATGAAGCCACCAAAACAGCCAGTCTTCAGGAGAAAGCTTCAGCCATTCAAGCCAACCCTTGGATGAGAGATTTGGGTTCGGACAAGGGGATCTGGCAGCAAGAGGCAAATCCAAAGGCGTAATAGTAAGCAGTACCCATTAGAGGAGTACGTGAAAGTGTGTAAGAGCCCACAAACCTGGTGTGGGGAACAGGATGGGGCTAGAGAGACTTAAGAAGAGACCTCTGGAGCAAAGGGTTGGACACCAGGGCTTGGCAATGAGTGATGACATCTGAGGTGAGCAGGAGCATGTGCCAAGGCTGCCCCAGTGGACCAGAGCCTAGTGGGTGGGATGCCCAACACTGGCGACCATGGAAGAGGGCAGAAAGGACTGGTTGGAGCACAGGCTTGCAAGCTGCTCTTCCAAAGGGATCCGGAACCTCATTCGGAGTGATGGGAGAGTCTTAAAAGTTGGTGTACAAGTCAATAAAACCATGTAATCCACCTGGCTTCTCACTCCGTGGGGACAGCAGTCTTGCAGAGATTTATCTGCCACCCACAAAGGCAATGGAGGGCATCACCACAGAGCTGGAGCCCCTTGGCCCAAAGTACCAAAGGTGTCCGGGATGAAATTGGTGAAGATGCTCCAATGTTTTCGTCACTGAACATCAATTTCTCCCACTCTGCGGTGTGAGGTGCTTATTCCATCTAACAGACACTGACAGAATTAAATGTCAGCAGGAATTCTGCAGCTCTGCAGTATAAAACTTCTAAAAATCAATGTGCCCACTGAAATGGGGGAAATGAGGAAACCAGCTGAATCTACATGAAACTACAGACCTGCCCGTGACTGGGTCTGCTGCTCTGCTTTTAGTGCATGCTGATACCATGGCCATGAAGGTGAGATGATTAAAAAAAAGGAAGTGAAATTAGAGAAACGAATGGGATTCTTGGAAATTTGAAATTCATGGAGCCAAATTTCTTGCTGTTGTGACTTGGGCTAGGTGGACAAGGATGAATGTGAGCTATGCAAAAGTATTTCTGATGAAAAATGAGGGTTTGAGAATTGTAAGTGAAGTTTACCTAATTGCTTGCTGAGAAACAAACTCAGCCAGTTTCAAAAGCACCAGAAATGTGTTCATATTTTAACAAAAATGTTTGTCAATTTTTGTTCGGAAAGAATTTCCTTTTCAAAGCACGCCTGCATTGTTATTGGGAATAAACAGCAGAAATGTTTGCAGATGGTTGAAGTCTGTATACAGCTTGGGACAGAACATACTCATTCAACCCATCGAACAACTGCAAAATCCATTTTCCTTCCACTCCTCTCTTTTAATTTAGCCTGGTAACTGTGAAATACTAGATGCATGCACATATATAAAAGCAAGCATGCTTCTTTTCCCGTGCTCTTTAGAGCCATAGTGAAATGTTTCCCTGAGCTGGAAGTTTGAAAACCATCTATTTCCAAAAATCCTGGAAAAAATAGTCAGAAAATATCAGACAAAAAACAAACAAACTGCACTGGTTGCAGTTCACAACTGCAAGTGCTGAAGATGCTTAATTTGTCTGCAAGTTTCAATGAAAGCCCTGCACACCCCCAGTGCCCAGAAGGTTACCGAGAAAGGACCAGAAAAGCTTCTGCTTCCTGCAGGAGATAGAAGACCAAGGGTGAAGATTGAAAATATTTTTCTCCTATGACACCAACCATAGGATTTACCTTTAAAAAAGGCAATTTCAAGTAAATAATGTTTTGAATAGCATGTGAAATCTTAACACCAGGGAATGCTGCTTAGTTGCAGAGCCGTACTGATATATGCGCTTCAGCAGACTTGAAAAGGAAGTCTTAGTTGAGTAACCTTTAAGATTTGTTATTCTTTGCCTTTTCACTGAATTGTAGCATCGTCTAGGTGGTTATCAGTAAGAGGTTTAAATTTCCAATCTATTAGAGTAATTTTAGCAATCTATTATTTCTAGGCCATTGAGGAAAGGTTAAAATGAAAATTATACTGGAGGGAATAAGTTCTGCTTCAAGTACAGGTTGCAAACATCCCAGCAGTAGAAAGCAGCTAGGTTCCAGGGGAAGAGACACTTATCCAGGAAAATGAAACGGCTGATAACTATTGATTAAAGCAGCTTGACTGCGGTAGCATGGAAAGGATTTTTCCCTTCACTAATGTAACACAGCCACGATCCAGATTTGCCTTGCAAATACTGGGGTGGATTCAATGGTCTCCCCAGCTCATAGGGAAAACTTGGAAAAAACAGCCCTTAATGCAGGCTTCTTCTTCTTTTTTTTTTAAATACAATGGCAGAAGTTGGTTTTATTAATTTTTACAGCACTATGGGGATATTTAATAGGCCTATAAAAGCCAGTTTAAGCCCTCACTAATTGTCTTATCTCTTTAAATAAATGCATACACTGGGAATTTTAAAAATGGAGGCTATCAAGAGGATAGGGCCATTACTGTGAATAATTTCACCCTTAGAAACTCCCGAGGCCTCACACAACTGACAATGTTGGTGTTTGCTTGGGGGTGACTTCGCCACAGCCTCAAAGTTGCTCAGGAAATCAGTAATTTGGTCATTTAAGGCATTTCCACCTAGTTAACAAAATGGCTTGGTCCGGGGCTGCCTATGTGTGCGGCATCCTGGCACACCAAGCTGTTCTGTGTGTCAACGCGGGACAATAAACTTTGTTATTTTTGATATATTTTTATTTTTCTTCAGGCTGACATCCTGTGGAGGAGAACAAGGTGGAGGTGGCACGTGGTCCCCAAGGCAGGTGTCCTAGCGAGCATCCAATGGAGAAGCCCTGGGTGATAATTCATTCTGCAGCACAAGAAGGACTCTGCACATCTCTTCCAGATAACTGAACCTTAATTTATTTAAATTTAATGGAAAACCATATGGAGAGGAACTGAAAGATAATTTAAAGCAGCGCTCAAAGCAATCAATATGTTAAAAAATTCCTTCAACTTTTCACACTTCGTTGCTGGAAAATCTTTAAAGTGTGGATTTTTTTTTTTTCGTGCTGGTATTATGAAAACACAGAGTTTCTGGCATGTTGTATTCAATACTCAAGAGTCAAATTGAGCCTCTGTTGTGAAAATGAAAATGTACTTTGAAGCTCAAATCATCTTATTAGGAGTGAAAATGACAACCACGCCACCTTTTATCAAACAGTGCGTATCTCTGTGCTCTTCTGCAATGACACGTAGGAAACCTGAAGGGCTTCAAACCGCCGCCTTTGTAGGACCTAAGAAGGAAAAAAGAAGACAATAAAATAGTGGTATGAATTGCATTAACAGATTGAAGTAGCACAGCAAGAAGCCCTTGAATGTAAATGGCGTAAATACAGACCAAAGCAGGAGAATGCAAAACTATTAATCAGATGCACATCAAAGAGGAGAGACAAGCTGTTATCAGTTTTCATATTTTCTTTATTCCCTTGGTGTGTCTTGAGGTCAATTCTTTCCACAAGGAGTTTTTTAAAACACAGTATCAACAGCAGGGCATCTAATACTAAGCTTCCTTGATCTTGTAATCATGCATTGACTTTTTTGCTCGCAGCAAGGTACCAATTGATTTAATTCTGTTATACATAAAATAAACTGTAGCCAACCTAAGATCTCAGCAAGTAATCAAATTTCTAATTATATTTTTGTATAAAAATAGATTTTTTAGTGATATCAGTTTAGCCTAACTAAATCTGGGAGCTTTTTACATACGGTTTGCAATTCACATTGTGGTTTCATCTGTGGCAGGCTTGTGAAGAATAAACTGTAAAAGTAAGTGAAAGCCTGTACTTTTCTAAAGATTAATATCTTGGGATCGTGAGGAGGGTTGGAAACTGGAAATAGCAGATACTCCCTGCAATGAACTTCTAGCAACCCATACAGAGTCTCCTGCAAATTCTATAAATAGTGCAGACTAACCTCACTGCGGGCAGGTCTGACTTGTCTGTGGCTTTTTAAAAGTAAATTCTTCTAAGCAGCTTTTTAAAAGTTATATTTTGTAAGCAAATGATCCTGCAACCGTTTTCATTATCAGAGGTCTGGAATTCATTTCAGATTTACCAACCCCTCTTTTCCAGAAACTTGTTACCACTGGGGTGTAGCTCTGCAGAGATTAATAGCTCCAAATAAAAAAGAGCAAATAACATCTAAAGGAGCAGTGTTTTGATACTATGATAGTATGTTTCTTCTCTTTCTTTAAGATGTTTCCCCATGGAATTGTCCTCTTTTGGGACAGTCTTGACTATTAAAATTCTGAGGTCCTTCAACTGCTGCTTATTTCATGCAGGATCAATATAGTAGTAAAATTCCAGGATGACAGCTGAAAAGCAAAAGCTCTTAAATGAAATGCATCATAAAACTGATATGATTAAAGCATTTGTCTTTCAGTTGCTAGTTATCTCAAATAATTTTGTTTATTTAGGAACATAGAGGAACTAAAAACTACACTTTTTGTGAGTGTTTTAAGACACTATTAAAAAAAAAATCGTTATGAGCAGAAGGACTAAAAGCTCCAAGGCACAAGGCAGGAGCAGCATCCTTGGCTTCCATGGGATACCCAGCATGTCCAAGCCCGAAAAGGTTGATGAACACAAGTGAGGACATTGTGGCACCTCTCCCTGCAGTGCCCAGTCTTGCAGATTTGGCAGAAGACAAGCAAAAACCCTCCTAGTCCCTCCAGCCCCAGCAGCTCTGAAGCCCATGAGTAATTAATGGTACAAATCAGGTGAAGTGCCTACTCCTGAGCCATGCTGAGCAAAGCTCCTTCCACCCTCTCTGCTGAAAACGCCATTCAAACCCTCAGATTGCAACCTTTAGCTTCTGGCTGCCAGATTCCCCCCGTCCTGCCACCAAAGCCCACCCATACTGTTGCAAACATGCATCCTAAAACCATTCAAGTTCCTTCTCCCATCTCAGCGCTTGGTGGAGAAGTCCAGAAATTCAGGGTGGTAATTAGGAACCTTCTAATTTCACACCTAAATGTATTCCTGCCCTATATATATGCATTTGATCTTGTCCTACCCTTCCACTCAGCTAATTCTCCTGGTTAACCCCAGATGACTAATATAGAAAATTACCATATCCCGCTTGGTCTTTATTCTCCCGGCTCTTTGTAAGCCCAAACAGCTGAGCTGGTTAAGTCCCTGGTTCCAGCTGCAAGACACGAGTGACTCAGCTGAGTCTACTCTATATTCTTCTTTCCAGAAAGCAGTTTTTCTGATACACACTAAACATTATTGGGGATTAAGTTAAGGGTTAAGGGTTAAGGATTTAAAATCTCTTGTCCATTACTCCTCCACTCAGTGCATTACCCTCTGCATTAACCCTCTGCTCTGGGGCTGGTGCTCTTGATGTTACCACAGGGTTTCCCATCATTTGTTTTGCTTCTTCCTGGGGCCACAAATCTCCTGGGAACTGGTATCCCAGGGCTCATCCTCTCAGAGAAGCTCACAGACTTTAGCAAGTTGCTGGCCAAAGGTACCTGGCTATGCCTCCAGGTCATCAATGGAAACCCATAGCTGGGCAAGCTTAATCATAGCATGAGCATGCATTTCCAGAATGTACTGGCAGGACGAAGAGTATTCCATGATAAAAATAAAATAAAAGGAATACTTTGTGTTAGACTCTTTCTTGCTTATCTCCATGCTGCCTGCTGCCTTCCAAGCTGACTTCCACCTGGAGCAGTAGGACTGCCTGAATCCCACAAAGAAGAAAGCAGAACCTCATCTACAAAGCAGTGCCATGCTTGTTTTGTATTCAAGACCTGATGAAGACTGCCTCTGATTTGAAATGTGATTAATTAACTTGTCTTTAAAAATGAATCTGAAAGACTGTTGAAAGGAGAGTCTCAAGCCTGTACCCAAAGAGTGTTATGGGCTCCTGTAATTGCCCTGCTTAAAAGAAGATGCCAAATGTAGCAATGCTAAACCACATGCAGTATGTGATCTAATCCTTCCAAAACAGAGCCAGAGCTGTGGCTAGTTTTCCAGGCAGGGGTTCAGGAGCCATGGATATTTTATGTGTGGTTGTCAGGATTGATGCAAGTCCAAGGGGAAGACCCTTCCAGCCCCGAGTGACTGGTTGTACAAAACCAGTACCCATGGAACAGCAGTGAAGTCACTTCACCTTGCCAAAGCTGCTCCAGAGGGACCACAGAAATACTCCGAGTTTATCCAGAATATTAAGGTCTATGACTCTCTTGAAAGGTAGGGATGATATCAGATCATGCAGTGCTGGTGACTTCCTTGCACTGCTTACGGGATAAAAAAGTTGATACTTGTGCACTCCAGTGTTGTAGATCAGCAGTGAAGCACAAGTGAAACTGCAGCCAACGCGATGCTTTGATATGCCAGGTCCCACCAGGTCCATGTCCTTTCCTTATGCTTACGTCTGCATTCCTGTAAAGTGCTTGTGACTCAGGCTCTTTAATATCTTAAAGACTGATGGTGAAGGATAGTAGAATATTGAGGATATAATACTTTCCACATAAGCTTGTATCTTTGCCATAGTGCCTGAGTGCACTTACACAATTAAAAAAGACAAGGCAGCATAGAAGAAACAGCGATAATGAATGACTCCCCTCACTCTTCACAACCCAGTGCCATCTGTCATGTGTGAGGGAGCTGACTTCCCAACTAACTTACTGTTTTTTAGGATTTCTTATTTCCACGGCAGAAAGAATTTACCCCTGTATCCCACGATACAGTTTAGGATATATAAAAAAAGGAACATGGAAGAACTTCAGAAGATTGCTGGCCAGAATGATGAGTGTCCCTGCCCAAGAGATGCTCTTGCCCCTGGGATTTTGCATTGGAGCTTTGCATGGCTCCTGGGTACTGGATGCTGGCTGACCCTTAGACCACTACCTGTAGGCTTCAAATCTTCTGCAGGAAGCAAGTCCCTTCTCCAGGGTTTTCCCATCCATGCTTTAATTCTTGGCTTTCACCTGCTCCTCACCGTCCTTTTTACCTTTCTCCCCAAACTGCTTCAACTGCAGCTTCTCTCCAGCCTCCCGCAAGCCGTGCGACGAGATCAGCTGCTTCTTCGTGATTCACGGCTGTCGTTTTTCCTGTCATCTTCCTTCCTCAGCGTGGGCGTATGTGACAGACTTCACCTGACACAGGGAAAGCAAGGGAAGGAGAAGAACTGTCTGGAGCTGGAGCAGAGTGCGCCTGTGTGTAGGTTAAAGGAAGGACATCCATATCTGGATGAATGAGGTGCAGCAGGGGAAAAAAGAAAAGCCTGGTAGCACAGAGCCCAGGGTATGTTTGGATTCCATTTATTTTGGATGAATCTGCCTCAGGTAGAGATCCATCCTTGGCATGGAAAGCCGGAGCACTGCAGTGCTCCACTAATGGAAGTGACAGCAGCGATGGCTTCATGGGTGGATGAAGCTGCAGGTTGTGGCCTCCTCCTCCCAGTGTAATAATGAAGCCTGTTTCTGCCTCCTTTTGTGCCCTCTGTCAATCTTGCCCTCACCAGTCCTGTCTCAGGGTCAGGGACACCAGCAGGTCTCTCGTCTCCCTCATTTCACGGACAGGGAAGTTGCTGCAGCGGGCAGTGTTTGCATTATCCTTCCAACTTGTACAGCTCGTGCGTTTCCCACCCTTTCCCTTCACATTAAAAAGAATCAAAACTATTCAAACCAGGCAGTCCTACCTCCTTTGCTTGCACAGCCTGGCTCTGCTCGAGGTCTGCATCTCCCCGTGAATCCAGTGTCTCCCCACGGATGCGGCTCCTCCGGGCCCTTGGGAGCATCCGAGCCCTTTGCAGCTGCTGCTTTCCACAAGAGCAAGAAACGCCTGTGGTGGCATTTCCAAGTGTCAACATATGTGGATGGCTCTGCGGACACATATTTGTGCTCTTTCCATTTCAGCGTGATTTAAGGCTTTGGGGAAAATACTTAAAAAGCAGGAACAAAACCCAGACTCACAGAGGCTGCTGCGCCTGGCCAGCGTGATTTCATCCTTAGCAGTCACCGTCTGCACAGTGATAATTAGACTCAAAAGGCTCAAGAAAAGAGCCAGATGTTTTCAAACCTGTGCCGCGAGATTCTGCCTTTGATTGGGACAATTTAGCATATGAAATAAATGTGGCTATAGTTGGAAGCAGCATTTAATTTCTGAGGTTTAAAAAAAATCTGCATGGGGGGAAGCTGTCTTGAAAGGGAACAAGTAGTTTGTGAAAACTAACAAGATAAAAGGCACAGTTAAGCCACAAATTAATGAGTTTTACACTGTCTAGACTTTCAGCCCAGTCTATGGCAGGAAGACCATTGGAGTATACAGTATTAATGCACACAGGCATAAAAATAATAATAATAAAAAATCTTGGGCCCTTTTCATCTGTTTCCATAATAACAATAATTCTGAGAGATGAAAGAAGTGTATAGGCCATCCCTGCCCGCTCAAGAATTTGAAAGAAAACATGGGAAAATCATGGTATTTGCAGTTTTTCAGCTCAACTTTCAGACTTTTTTCCTTTAATGTTAATCCTGGGATAGAATGAAGCCATCAACACCACCCTGAGTTTCACCAGCTGAAGGTCTTCCCGCTTTAGATTATTTTTTGCACACCTCAGCTCTTACTTTCAGGAAGCATCAAAGACATTTTAGGAAAATTGATAAAGAAAAATGATTATTATGAGAGAAAAAGCTCCCTAGGACTCCAGGGTATTGGAAAGACCCAGTGCGCACAGAACGTGAAAGGTCAGGCAGCTCGGAAACAGTCAAATTAAATATACTTTCCCCTTCAGCTTTCCAAGAAATCCTCTACAGCCGCAGAATGTTTCAAGGCCTCAGGAAAATCACATGGAAATTTTAGATGCATTTTAGAGAACGGGCTTATTTAAGGGCTTTCTCGAGAGCACTAGAATATTACTCTGATGTAGTTCGGTATCTTTAATCTACTAGAATAGAAAGCAGTAGAAAAGCAGGGCACATGACAGTTATCTGATTATCCATCCTTATGTGAATGCGTGACAGAAACAGAGCAGCGGGGAGCCCATCCTGCGGCCGCCCTTTCCTGTGGTAGGCTTGTAATCCAATAACTTCCCATACTTAATATCAAATGTGTGGTCGGGAACAAAATCTCTCCGGAGTGTCTAGGAAGAGGAACGACTATAACTCTGCCAAAATCAAAGCGGGATCCATGTTCAGAAATCTTTATCACATTATCCAGCAGGCCTGGTACCAATGTTGGGGACAGCCTGACATGCACAAGCACTGGCTTTTCCACAGGGATCTCGCTCTCTGGACAAGCAGCACCGAGCTGGAGGATCTGTGGGATGTTCAGTTGTGTCACTCGCCTTCCAGGTAGGATCTTTGAGTGGAATAATATAACCCAACAATTTGTGGTAATGTCACATATAGTGATGTCATTTTTAATAACATTTGTAATTCAGACATGATTTGTATTTTTTTTTTCTGATAAAGGATACTAGTAGTAGGATACTACTGGACAGTTTTCACATATGGTCCAAATTACCTAGCGGATATTTTTAATAAACCATTGCGCAATAACGTAAAAAAATCTCTTGCAGCTACAATTAACCTGGACAGATGAGAGTCCTCCAGCAATTGTTCCCAAGTGATTCCTGTTCTCCAGCTTCCCTTTCGGAAGGCATGCATAGCTAACCACATTTCTACAAGCATGTCAAAGTCCATCTGAGGGTCAACTCATTCCCTAAGCAAAACTGACCCAAATCTAAATCTGCGCATGTAATATTACTGAAATTTGACTTTTTCCATCTGTCTGGAATATCAAGACCTTTAGTCCCTCTTCTTCTCATCCTTCAGTTACTGTTCTTCTTTTCTCATGGCTTCTTGCCAGGCACAATAGTCTCTCTCATGCATGCTTTCTGCACCCAGGGTCTTCTTCCTGGTGTGCTGCTTAATATCATCATAATCTTTGCTAGTTTTCATGAGCAACACTCCAAACCCAAGTGTCTGACCTTTGTCCCGGGGGTCCTTCATTAGCTAATTGGCCTTGGCTCTCAGATTGAATGTACTAAGCTCATTCCCTCACCACCTGGTTTGCTGCAGCGATGCCAGCTGCATCATCTTATCCATTTCACTCGAGGTGCCTTTGCCTTTCCCTTCACACCAGCATTCACGATGGCATCAGCCTTTATACAATGGCCTTTGCTGTAGAGCCTGGCATTTGCTTCTGCTTCACCAAATGCTTTTTCTACGTGTGTTTTACACCAGTGTCCTGATGCTGTTGCAATTTGGGTGGCCACTGTGGATCCAATTTCTGACCATCTGACCCAAAGGAGGAGTGTTTTATTAGGTGCTAAGAATGGATGGAGAAGCAAGCTCTTGCTAGCTCCACAAAAAACAACCAACAAACCAACCCAAACCCACATACCCAACCCAAACCCACACCAATTTCTTTATTTCATCCTAATAAATTAGAATTGGGAGTTTCTGGGGAACATTATCTTCTGGTACATCTCTGCATTGTCAGTACCATGGAAATCCAAACTTCAGCTGAGCTCTCACCAGCTGCCTGAGCACGAAGCAGAGATGATCCAGTCCATTAAAGACCAAAAATCAATGTGGCACAGATGTATTTATGCTAAATAGGGAGGGGAGAGAAGTGTAATTGCAAACACCGCTAAAAGAGTTTGCTAATATTATCTTGTCTAATGATGGAAATCCCAGATCCCTAGCAAAACTGAGCATTTCTGCTGCTAGAGCAGAATGCAGATGGCACACCCTCCTGATTGCCGCAGCTCCCAGATTAAAAATAGCAGGGAAAGATTGATGGATGCTATTGCTTTGTTCGTATGTAGCTGAATGAAACTGTAAGTAGAACCCACTTACTTTTTTGTACTAGGGAATAAGCCTTTTAAAATGTGACTCATGGAACAAAAAACATCTGCAAAGGGTGATCTCTTTAGATCCTTGAAAAAAGTCAGCATTTTATGAAACTATATGGTTTGCTGATGTATATGCATTTCTCTGCTTTTGCAAAGAGAAACTTGTGTTCTGCATTTCTTAGGTATTGATGCCAACACTGAACTTTGCCAGAATCTGAAGAATGGGATCTACTCTTTTATGAGCATCTCTATAGTGTTTTTGCCAACTGAGATCTGCTCACTTTCCCAGGTAAAGCTTGTAAATTCTCTGAGAAGTAGGAGAGAATTACTTTTTCTAGAGAGAAATCTGCGTTTTGGAGATTCATTTATCTAAGATCACACCATGTGACAGAGCAGGTAAAGAGGCAGATTCAGAGCACTTAATTCTCAGACTCGTGAACTTCTTTCCTGGGCATAGGGAAGGACACTTAGTTGTAGAATATCCTGTTTTATTGTTCACCAATTGACACAGCAGAAAAAAAAATAAAAAGAATAAAAAGAAGAGAGAGAAAAGTAATTAATGAATTAATTAAAACAAAAGTTGATTTAAAAAAAGCTTTACTTGTAATCATAACAGGAGAGGAAGGTAACACACTGGTTTCTCTTGCAGTATTCTCTTTTCCTTTAATTTAAATCACAACAGAATTCACATTCTGCAGGAATATAGCAGAAGATTAGGCATGTCCTATTTATACATTATTTATTATAATAATTTCTTTTTAAACACTCACTAAGACTTGTTTTCATAACCATCTGCTTCCAAACAGAAACACTAATGCAGTTATTTAGGAAAATGTCTATGCTTTCTAGCTTTCACTGGTCTTAGAGGCAAAAAAGAAATAATTGGATGGAAATGCCTCCCAGTTTGATTAGTATGAAAATATAGTCTATTTATACTCTGCTAATCAGAGGATACAGTGAAATAAAGTTCATAGTCAAACACAGAGCAATGTCATCTCTGACAGCCCAAATCTGTCAACAAAATACATTTCTAATTATTTAATAGCAGACTGTGCAGAAAGGTCATCCGCATGCCTGATAGGATGAAAGCTCTGATAACTAGAGGGACAAAGGGACTGAGGGACAAAGTCATCCTTAGGCGTTGGTGGATGGGGACAAAGTAAACCTGATGGGTTACATTCAACTCCTATTTGCGAGGGATGTGCTTCGTACTTAACTTCAGACATCTAAAATTTAGCTATCTGTATTTAAGCTCGTTTTCTAGGTTCCCCGGGGAAATCTATCATCCTTTTCTCCCATTGCCTACAGGACAAAACTCATCCTGCAGCCTTCGGTGGCTGTTGGCCACCTAAACCAGGGAAAAGGGTCACTCTTGACTTTCACTGCTGGATCAGGTTGTCTCAGCGTGACCTTCAGGATCCGCTAAGGGCAAGATCTGGTCCACTTGGGTGTTGTGAGTATTGCAAGGCTTGCAAAAGCAAGACGCAGAGAGCCTTGTGACCCCTCGTGCTTTTGCGTGGGGGCCTCTGTGCTGGTTGGGAGCTTCAGGGAGGTTTTGGGAGGTTTCCCAGTTCTCACCAGGGTTCACAGCCTCAACAGCAGTCACTCACGGGCCACAAGAGGAGGATGTGAGTCATTGGGACAATGGGAGCAGCGCAAACAACGGGTTTCCACGGGTCACGCTGACGGAGCGGCTACATCAGCCGGACGTGACTCGACTGAGATCCGTGGCACAGGAGGGCACGTGTCCAGAGGAGTCAGTGCAGGATGCTTGCGTGGTCCAGCTGAAGGATTCCCTGAAAGGTGTGTGCACAAGGGACAAAAACACCCTGTGAATGCAAAGCCTGGGCCATCTGCTTGGAGCGAGCTGCTGTGGGTGGTGGTGGTCCTCAGCGATGTGTGCATTGGCAGGGACATGAGCAACAGCAAAGTTTAACTTACCACCAAGGAGGCAAAGACAAAAGAAGGAGCTGAAGAACTCCCTGTCCATGCATGTCCACCTCTCTGGTCTCTCTGTGCATTCCCCTTTTGCTCTTGAAAGCCCTGATTTATTGATCTCTAAGCCTTCTAGCACACTGGTATCTTGCACTTTAAGGTGCAGGTCTTTCTGCACCTTTCTCCCAAACCCACATTTGACCTCTTCCTGCAAGACTGCAGTTTGTTCACAGATATTTTTCTTCCTAGCCAGTTCCTTATTCAGGCAGCTGACTCCCCCTTTCTGTCTCTTCTCCATGCTAAATAAAAAAAAAAAAAAGCCCTGACCTTGTGTGATGGCAGAAACCTTCTCACTTCCGCTTTTTGTCCGCAGTGTCTTCTCCAGCAAAGTGAGGAACTGCAGAGCCTCCCAACCTGGTGAGATTGCCAAATGGATCTTTCCATCTGGGGGGATGAAAATTGGACTTCTACCTTGAGAAACTCTGGTTCCCTCTTCCCCCAAGCAGCCCCCAGTGAGGTCCAGCTCTGGAGGATGAGTTTTAAGGGCATCTCTGCTCAGGGTGATGGAGGACAAGGGTCCTCACCAGGTCCCACACAACCCATCAGACCTAGGAGCGAAGTGGGGCAGCACTTCAGGCAAGCAGCAAAGAGAACAGAAAGATTAGTTAAAAACAAAAAGTCCCTGGAAAAGAATTCAGACTTTTTAGACAACCTCAGTTGGATTCTTTAATCTCTCTCTCTTTTTTTTTTTTTTTTTTTTTGTCTATCCTCGAGGAGCAGAGGTGATATTGTTCCTCCAGGATGCACATTATTGCAGCTGCACTGCATGCACATGGATAAGTCGGAGACAGACAGACAGATACCATAGATCTGCAAAGGACGAAGGAAAGCTTTAGTTACAATTTTACAGTTCACTGGCGTGAAATGGAATCCGATAAATAACAACGTTCCCCACAGCCACTTTTTTTTTTTTTTTTTCAGTCTGAAAAATCCCTCAAGTGAGAACCGTGGCTCAGGCAAACAAAATAGTTGCCCACAGCTCTGCTTGCAAGTCTCTGAGAAAGTTGAACGCTGCAGAAATCCGAGCTGTCGCTCTTCCAGGAATTATATTCTACCCTTTTTGAATACCCTCTACTCCACCACAGACACTGCGATCTGTACAAACTGTGTGTGTTTTGGCAAAAATAGAATAATTCCTGCAAAACAGATATTAAGCGCACTTCTCAGCTAACAAAAGAGAGCTATCAGCATGTGTCAAAGTAATAGAGAGGAAAGGCACAAGGAAATGGCACTAAGCCATACAGCATTCTTTGCAGTTAATTGGATAGAGGAACCCAGGCTTGGGGCAGCATCCTTGATTTTTAAAGCGGTGCATGGAGAATTAAGCATTAATTGGAAAGGGAGTCATCACGAAGCAGGAAAAAAAAAGTGTTACACAAAACTATGAAAATGTAAGTTTAAGAATAGTAACTGCCAGCAGAGATATAATTAGATTCACTTGTGGCCTTATCTGTGCCGTACACAGAGTGTTCAAAAGCAATCAAACAGCCAAAGAGAGTGCCTGCCCCATACTAAGCCATTTAAATGCTGTACTGTAATTAGGCTTACAGATGTTTTAAGGATATGCATGCAGGAAAGGGCAGGTCTTTAATTAGAGGTGGGCCTGTGCGTGATGCACTTTGCTGCAATGCGCCTGTGCGGACCGGGCAAAGTCTGCAGCCTTTACCAGGAGCAGGGCTGCAGAGCAAGGATCATGTTCATGCATGGGAGCAAATGTTACGTGTGGATTAAGATGCTTTGGCAATAGCAACATCATTATCCTTAATGGGCCAGTTAAATAAGATCAGAGAGCTAAGAGACTAGGTAAATTATGTCATCTCTTTCTCCAAAACTGGGCAACTCTCAAGCTCAACCCAACCAGCAGATGTCCTGGTGCTTTTTTTGTGTGTCTTTTCACTTCCTTCAGCCTGGCACAGCACACGTAAGTGAGGCAGAAGACCAAATTTTGTTCCATTTAGTGCATTTTTTTCGCAGATTTTTTCTTGCACTAGTGAATGCAGTGCCAGGGCATGGCGGTAGAGAGAAGCACCATGTCAGCTGTGGCATTTCTATGGGTGCTCGTCCCTCCCAGTGTCACAGGAGCACAGAAGGGACCACGCAGAATTGTGCTTTTCACTTTCCTCCAGTTTTGCATTGTAAAATGGGGAACTCAGCACGCAATGAGTTTGTTAAGAGGATTAAGTACTTTTTGTTAAAGCAAAATCTTCGTAAACACCAAATACCATCCAAGTGTCAAGAATTTATTGCTCCCATTAAAATATTTTTTCCCTTGGAAAGCACTATGAGATCATGATTTTCCCCTCTCTGGGGTAGCCATGTGACTCACGGATTTGGCAGGTGCCTCTTTATCTTGCAGAGAAAGAGTTTGACATATGGACACCCCGTCTGACCTTGCAGTTGACTTCCCTATTAGCCAAGTGATCCCTATGGGAGAGGAGCTGCGATGCCAGGTGCTTTCAGGAGCTGGATGCTGTTGCTGCGTGGTTGGGGCTGGCTGCATCCTGGGGATTAGTGATGTTCCTGCAGGGTGAGATGCTGTGGTCTTACAGGACAGGTACTTCTGCGGTCTCAGTGCAAGCACGGCCTTGTAGAATGGATGCTGCTCCAGAGCAAACTTGCTTTCCCAGATTTAAGGCTGGAATTGGAGTTACGAGGCAGGCAAAGGGAAAGCAACTGAGCTGAAGAGATGAATGACATTGCTTTATGAAGAAAGAAGGTTTTGCATTTCTGGGTTTCCTAGACAATAGAAGTCTTGTCTAAGACATGGCCAGCCAGGCTGCAGTGGGGAAGCAGAGCCAGAAACAAGCAAATTCCCAGGCTTGCTCACGGTGTAGAAGACCCAAGCAGCAGAGGTGACACAAGGCTATGTCACACCTATTGAAAACTCAGGTAGCAATCGCCACACCAACACAAGGAGCAGCAGTGGACGGCATTGCGCTCGTGGCAGGTCCATCAGAAGGCAGCTGGAGCTCAGCGTGGTTTCCCCCCACCGCTTTATTGTAAGAAAGTAAACGAATAAACAGGAAGGAGTTGCATGTGGCAAGACCACAGTGGATGGAAAGAAGAGGCAGAAAAGGTTAAAGGATGGTTAGCAAATTTAAATATGAGCGTTTCCAGACTCTCTTGGAACTGGATGAAAGACACTGATCTGCTCTAGGCAACTCTCAGTGTTTTTGGTTCAGGGTTGAGAGGCGCATTATGTAAAATATGCTGTTCTGCAACTGTTTCACCATTTCCTGACCATGGAAATCAGACTTATTTAGCTATTCCAATGGGCTTGCCATAGTGATGCCTGTCGATAATTTGGCACCAAGGCCATATCTGTGCTTTAAAGCTCATCAGCATAGCTTTCTTACTAATACCATACTACATGTTGTTAGTAGAGATGCTTTTAATGGCAAAGAGATGTGCAAAGTGCATGGTATGCGATAGTGCACAGGGACTGATTTGTCCTCAGAGAACTACTGCCTCTGCTGCTTTAGCTTTTTCGGGTGAAACATTCAGAAAAGGCAGAGAAAAATCACATCGGTATCTCTCTCATGGCAAACTGTTTGAGTGTGGCCAGTGTTTCTGTTCCTCATACACTCAGAAATATAAAATCAATATCTAAGCACCTGCAGTTCAAGACTTATTTCCCTTTTTTGGTTCATGTCACCAATAATTTTAACCCTCCGTCCTTTTTGCCAGACGGTGCTGTCTGGTATTTTGTAGCCAGCTGTGACACTCTATACCTAGCATGACTAAATCTTCAGGAAAAATCTGAAATAGAAATACAGAAGATAAATCATTTGTGAACACAACAAAGTCTTGAATGAGGCCCTAAAACCAGTGTCAAACTAGAGGGTCCACTTCTTTCACCACATGAACATGTCTTCTGGCCAGGTGCTGGTAGCAGAATATGCAGAATACAGTTTTGGTTCTCTTATTCCCCAAAATACAAGTTACATGAGAAAAAAACTCTTATGGCTCATGGAAGCAGCTCTGAGATGGAGCCCGTGGAGAATGAGGACTACTGTGAAAAAACAGTTTAAGGACAACAGCTATGATTTTTTCCCTTTCCTACTTATTTGGGAAGATGTTCTTTGGTGTATCACCACACTCATGAGTGACACAGGGTTGTATATGTAAACATAGAAATAGGTGGGCATTTTAGCTATTCTTCTCTTGGAAGATGAGATGTTGTCTTCTAAGTACAGATTTCCTGTGAATTTTCACTGCAAACAGATCTCTCTTTTCCACTTTTTCAAAATCAAGAAGTTAGTCCTATGGGCTTTTTAAATTCAACTCCGTCTCTAATTTTGTCTTCAAATCTCCAAGTTCATAGGATATGAAATGGCAGAGCCATAAAAGGCTTGCAAGGTTTCAAGTCTCAGCCTGTGTTTTTCAAAGCTGTGCCAATTCTGTCTATTCTCACATGACTTTCCATGAAGGTTAATTGAACCCTCACTTGGAAAGTTTCTGTAGGCCTGGGGAAAGAGCCTAAAAGTTCAGGGCCACTGTCAGGTGAGGTGTATGAGCTAGGAGGACTTCAGTGGAAACTTCAGAGCTGAAACAGCTCTTGCAGATCCACCTCATATTGGACTTTTTCTAGAATTTCCCCCCCTTCCTCCCTTAGATGCAGGCTGGAACCAGCTGAATGAAGAGTACAGCCATATTATACAATAGCACTATTAAATTTCTGCTCGTTCCATAAAAAGTTATCTTTCTTTAGTAAAATAGGTTTTCTTTTCCTTGTCACAGCCATCATCTTTGCAGTGGCCATATTATTTTAGCCCTGAAGGTCTAGGGTTTATGTAATGTAATGGCTTTTACGGGAAGAGAGATTATCTTTTATTGGATCACCAAAAGAGGAGAGATAAGCACCCGGTCATGCAATCCCAAAAGCTCAGCAAGGATGTACTTGTCTGGAAGCTTGTCCTTTTTTGTCCAGCTTGGTCAGTTTTTCTGACAAAAGGCATTTCTCCTTGCGAGGTTTGCCATCCCTGAAATACTACCCAAAAGTCAGGGAAAGTCTAGATTACCAGTCAGGAAGCAATTTTGGAAGAGCTGGAATGCCAGGCATAAACAAGACTTATCCTTAGGTCTCACGGACTCGGATGGGAGCAGGTCTGGGGTTGCGGCTGCAGACAGCTCAAGGCCATTCCTTGGCAGAGTTACAGCAGCAATATTTATACAAGGATGAAGCACGACTTTGTCAAAGTGTTTTCACAAATTAAAAACTTTGTTTTTCCTTGCTATTATTTATAATAGCGCCCTGAAAAAAAAAAAAAAAGGCCAACGTCGATTTCGCTATGAAAGAATTTTAATTGGTTTCCATGGCAGGACTGAGTGACACTACGGGTCGTTTCTCATGAACATCGGTCCTGGGTTTCTTCTTGCTCAGACAACCGAATCGCTGTTTTCAGACAGAACTAGCTTATTACAAGGGTTATCAAAGGCAGGGCAACACCAAAAACCTACCGTACTTTACTGTCCAGCCCCAGCTATTAGAGCACCCTTTCCTCTCCATGTTAGTGCAGAGCCTAACAGTTTTTCAGCCCCACAACCAAAGAATACTGCTTTGATAGAAAGCAAAATAAGCTCTTGAGTAACACTCAAGGGGGTAGACCTGCTCCCTGGGCAATGCACTTAAATGCTTGTCCCATTCTCCACTGGGCAGGATGAACTCACAAGTGACTGAATATTGAAATAGGAGAATTTTTAAATGCATGGACTGTACCTCATGTGAGCTGTGAGAACAAAGAGGAGAAGGAAAGAATATTTCTTCTTATTGACAGCTCTGTATTGGTGGCAAGAATCCGAGGAATTAATGAGGAATTTATGCTGAGTAACCTGTCTTCACTGAGCAAAAGAACAAGCCATTTTTCACACATAATATGAAACAAATTCATTTTTGACTTCAGACTGCTCCTTGAATGCACAATAATGTAGATAAAAAACTATTGAATTTAACTTTGGCTTCAAAAGAAAAAGGAAGTGTCTGTGTTTAAAACCTGTGGTCGCATATGGGCCCTGGTTAAAGTCTGTTGATGTTGAATACTTTGCTGGCAGCTGCTCAATGCATGGGAGATACACTTTATGCACCAAAGAACTGAAAGATAACAATGAACTACTAAGTTAACTCCCCTGATTGCTCTGGAAATGAACACAAGAGAAAGAATTTGCAAAGCTCTCTGAAATAAATAGTCTCAGATCTTTCACTCTCAAAAATACATTTGTATGTCTGCATAGACTCATAACAGATGAAAACAGAATATTATTTTCACGTGTCTTGGTAGCTGATTAGAGCTATTTGGAAAACAGAAGTTTCATTTTGTAGGAAAGACTGGAAATTCTTAATTTGTTCTCATTTGATGCTGGAATACAAAGTTAACTCGTGACGATACAATAATCATCAAGGAACACTGCAGTAAAAAAAATAAATGAACCAGTGAAGTTAACATCTTGCTGAAACAAAATATTGACATTATCTTCAGGAAATTAGAAAAGGCAGTTGAGATTGGTGTTGATAGGGCTTCAAATACTGCTGCAGCGCTTTTCCCTGCACTGCTCTCTGTCCGTCTCTGCCAGGACCAAGTCGGTCACTGTAGGCATAGGCATGTGCCCTGCTACTTGCTTTTCTTATGAACAGAAGCATTTTCAAATAATTTTCCAAGACTTTTGGGTCATCTGCTGGTGCCTCTAGCCCCTGATTCATCATATCCCCTCCAAGCAGGGGCTGCTGGCTGAGGCAGGCAAACACTCGTTGTTTCTGCCCTGTCATCTTTTGAGGACTGTGATGTATGGTCAGCTTGATGCTGTTTCAGGAAACTCTCTCTGGATTTGTGCACATCCGATCTGAGCACTTAAATGCTGCCTTGTCCTTGCAATGAAACAGTGGTGGAAACGGTGGGAAGCTTTAGGGAAGGAAGTCTGCTGTAGACAAGGCGGAATCATGTCCCAGAGAGTCCATTTCGCTTCAGAGCTCTTTTGAGAAGCTTCATACATTTATTCTTGCAGACAGAGTTAGAAACGCATGGGCTGTCAAAAAGAAACTCAGATGTAATGCTGTATCTGTCACCATCTTGGTTGAGTTTAGATACGACTGAGAAAAAGAATTTGTTTCCTTGGTTGCAGAAAATTGCTTATTTTACAAGGTGCCACGGAGAGTGTTATCTACTTCAGATTTATGGGTGAAAGACTTTAATAATGCATTTCAGCGGCAGAGGAATATTTGTTTTATGACATACTTTCCAGAGTGGTAGTAAGCTCAAAGACGCGCTGCATCCTGAAAATTAATGATGTGTGCGCTGATGGGCTGGGATATCACTTGCTGCAAGGGCAGGTAGGAATTGCAGAAAAATAGTTGGCAGCTGGTGCAAGCCATCCTGGCAGGAAAAACCTGGCTAAATCCAGGCTAACCCCACCAAAGGAGAGATGCTATGTGAGCACACCTCAGAACAGCATTCATTTGGGTGAGCGGAGCACGTCATGGGCCCTAGGAAAGGACAGGCCTGATCTTCAACTTGCAATCCGTGGTAAATATATTGAATTCTGGCACTCTGCTTAGTGTGAGCAACATCTCTGTGTGCAGAAATGCCATTAGCAGCAGCCATGGGGTTTATGGAAGAAAAAGCTATTCCTGCAGGACAGATGCCAGATAGGGACTTGCCAAGAATTCCGAGCCCCAAAATTGTCAATATCCGACAATAACGGTGAGACAGCAAAAGCCTCTCAAGCACATTCAGCAAGGGTGAAAACAGTGCTGCTATTTTTATAGGGAAGATCAGCAAC
The DNA here is from genome assembly GCF_000705375.1 of Tinamus guttatus. Next base: position 60,341 of record NW_010577435.1, on the reverse strand, counting down.
CACGATAGAGTTTGCTGGAATCTGGAGATATTTGTCACCTAATGAAGAGAGTCTTGAGACTAAAACCCGCGGCCTTGGTTTTGCTGGGATGAGAACAGATCCTGCGGATCCGCGGCTCCAAAGTGCGCTGCAGGCTGGGAGCGTGCGCCAGGAGAGGTCGTCGAGGCCACGCGATGGGGATGGTAATTAGGCCACTAATTAGAGTCTTAAGTGGAGACCAGGGGAAGGAAGAATGTTTCCCAGTGCAAAAAAGGAGGGAGGAAAATCCGCAGCACGCTGTCCGAAAGGCATTAGTGTTTTCCCGAGGCACAGCCCGCCACATGATCCCTGGAACGAGCCAAGTTCTGACTTAGAGGAGAAGAGGTCTGAGCAGCTGGCAAGGAGAGCTGAGGCCCTTGCAGCAACAAGAACGCTCTTTTTACAGGAGAGAAATCCAAGATCTCTTCTCAATATGTGGGTAGCTAAGGTAAATAGTGCTTCTCTCCACGCGAATCTAGCAGAAAATGTTGATAAATATCTCTTCTCTGGAGAAAATGGAATAGTCCCCAGTGGGCTTGGGAAGAGCACTGCATGCACATCACTGGGAGAGCTGGTGGTGAATTCCCAAGGGGGCTGGAAAATGCCTGTGGGATCAGAGCCCCATGGACCTCTGCTTGCATCGTTGTCATCCATTCCCACCCTGGTCACATCTGAGAATTATCCTCCTTTCGTTTCCTAGGCTCAGTGGTCCAGTCACACACCAAGCCAAGTGCCCTTCCTCACCATTCCAGTCGTTATCCTCAAAGGATTCACCCTGAAAAGAGCATTTACCAAAGATCGTTGATTCTGTTGGGAAGGATCAAAGCTAAATCTCCCATGTGACAAGAAGAGAGAATTTAATTGATGAGAAAAAAGTGAAGGCATCTGAGGCATAAAATGGAGGTGTCATTTTTGCCATTTTTTCTTCATCTCTATGCTTTATCGTGTTGGTGTTCTTATTATTTGAAGGAACATCTCATATATAGTTAGACACTTCCTGACATATGAAATAGGCAGCAAAAGCTGCTCAAAGTTTTAAAAGGAAAGGTGGGAGAGTTTAGAAAATGCATAGCAAAGCACTGTTTGCAAGGTGTGTTTGGAAAAGCTGTCACCAGTGACACTGAACAATTGGGATTTGGATGAAAATTGATCATGGGGAAAACTGGTACCTAGGAGGCACTTTTATCTGCTTACCCCTTGAAAAAAGAGCTGTGTACACGCTGGGTTGAATGCACATTCCAAATGTATAACTGTGGGTCCTAGCACACGGCATGTGTGATGTTGGTGGCAACAACCTTGCCATGGGTGACCGTCAGCAAGAGAACCAAGCCACAGTTTATCCTAAGAAAGAAATAGGTCTGGGCGGCAGAGCTGCTCTGGTTGGATCTTCTTGAGAATTCAGCTATTTAGGAGTTTTCACCCAGTCAGGATGATACAAGTGACTAATATATCATAATAGGTGACTTACAATATATCAATATAGGTGACTATGTCATCATTTAGGGTGGGAAAAGGGGACTTTTGGAATAAGCAAGAGGCCTTTGGAGCTGCTAACTGCATAGCCGCACAGAGGGGACCGGAGCTCGCTGCAGGTGGGCTGGAAGAAGCAACATTCCTTATTCCCTGTGCCTGGAAGGAAGTCTCCAGCTGTGCCGCAGGGAACACGGCATCCGTGCTCTGCTCTTTCCCGTGTTTTGAGATTGCTGCATGACGGGGTCCGGGTAAATAGCTCTCCACAGGGAGCAGCCCTGGGACCGCGTCCTCACCGAGACTTGGACACACAACGCTGGCCAACGCAAAGTGCTTGGGACTGGAGAAAAAACAAATGGGATGGAAACGTCATGCTTTGATCAGAGCTGTCACATCAGCTAGGGATCGTTTTGTACCCTTAAGGACAGGAAAAAATGGACAGTGAGGAATTTCTCTTGCAGAAGATGATCGCCATAGCCCAGACTGGGCTTGTGACAACCCAGAGCAGAAAATAATTTGCAGTGGCCAACTCCTTCAAGCAGAAACAGCATGGCAGGTCCAAGCAACCAGGAAAACTGTAATAATTTCCCAGAAATGGGTTCCTCACTTTCTCTTGGAGGATGAATACGCAGAGCACTCCCAAACGCTGATAAGTCTGTTCACATTTTCACTTCTATCTTGCCTTTTTTTTCCTCTTTAACTGTGAAGTTGTTGGGAGGAATAAAAAGCGACGGAAATCTTTATTATTTTTCCTAAGGGATCCCTTGCATTCTGCTTCGCCATGCTCCATCATATTACCAATTTTCACCGTACATGCTTTTAATAAATACTTATTGTTATAAAGATGATAACACTCTTATCACATTAATGACTTTGCAAATGAAAATGAATTTTAATAAACTTAACAGTAACCTTGGTATAGAAGAAAACTGCTAATTGGGAAATTTCTCGCGGCTTTATGGTACAGGAAATCTTTTTTTTCTCTTTTTTATTTTTTTTTAATTTTTTTTGACAACATTAAAAGGCGAAGTATATGAGATAGAAAAGTTGATATTTGTGTAAGAAAAACCCACAGCAAAGCCCAGGGTCAGGTGGTGGGACTGTCCCATCCGTCCCCTGGCCTGTCTGAGGTGACTGTGCCTAGAGAGGGCTGTTCTCCTCATCCCCCCTGCACTGAGAGACACATCCAGGATTTCCAAAGGTCTCTGCAGGTTTCCAAATATTTCCCTTGTTCTTATGGAGGCTGCACTTAGTGGGAGCACAGGAAACTGAGCATCAAAGCTTTTTATTTAATTTTACTACATTGTACACTGTACTGACCTGAAAATTCCCATAGGAGCAATTTGTACTCACTGGTAGTATGTTCTACAACAGAAAGAATAATGCATTATGAGCAAAAAGCTCACAAATAGATGGTGCACTGTTAGACTTGAGCCAAACTGCTCAAGTGCATCAAAGGGAAGATTTCAAATACTAAGCACAGATATTTTAAATTTTAAAGCATAGAGTTTAAGTGAGGTTAAACCTTGAAATTTTTACATCTAAAAAAATATGGTAGTTTAAAATTATTGTCCTTACTACACTGAACTCTGTCACATTGCTCATTTGCTTTTATAGTTGGTGGACATTTTTAGGTACCAAGGCATAAATTTAACAGAATAAACAATCATGTAAAAATCTACAGATGACAGATGCAGAGTATTGGTTCTGATAGTGAATTTAACGTTAGGATTTCCTGGCTTGACAGATGGCAAACCTCAGACCTGACATTGCATTAATGTAGCTTTCCTCAATGTCATTTCTGGGTAGAGATGAGTATGAGGTCAAATTCAGGGAGAATCTGCAGCCCAAATTAATAATATATTTGAGTAGGCATGTAATTTATCTCATCCCAAATATTTGGGGTTGTTTTTTCCATTTAGATGAGGGTGGCTGGTATTACACGGGGTGAAGGGTATCAGCAAGCTCTCGATGACGAAAGTCACGAGGGATCCACAGTGAAGGTGAATTTATTGCACTCGATAGCCTAGAACATGGTTATGGATTCCTCTAACTCTGACTGGTAAATGTAAATCAGATGGTAGACATAAATAAGAAAATGAGCCCCTATTGCTATGGAAATGTGCAGTAAGTAAATGAATGGTTTCAGGAGGGCTTTGTGAATGGTGCAAGAGATTGGCAGGGCTGGAAAACAGCCTTGTTTTCCACACCACTATTCCGGTCTTGTTAGTATTAGTTATAAATGAAATGCAGACTCATTTTACAGGAATATATTGGTTCCAGCATGCACACGCAGCTCTCTGCATCGGCATTGCTAATCCCTCTTCCTCAACCACTCTGATCTACAATAGTCCTCAAAATGCAAACTAAGACCTCGCGCTAGACTTCATGCCACTGTCATTTTTCTCATTTTTGTGCTGCTGTCACGTTCTCAAGCAGCCCAAAGCCACCAGTCATTGTCTTCAGCACAGAAGTGAATGGAATAAATTAGAAACCATCTCAGGGTATCACAGCAACTGAAGGTGTGAAGGAAGGTGGCCGGGTTCCCAGTGTGATTGAGCACGGCAGTGTAACCTTGGCAAGTTAATGCAGCAGCAGTTGCTGCTACCATGATCGTTTTGCTCTCCAGAAACATTCAAGGAAAATGAACCTATCTTTTCCTTGCCAGGAAAGCTGAATTGTTAATGAATGATGATGAAATGAGTGATGGTGAAATGCAGAAAGTCTTGGTTCAGTCTGAGCTCCTGAGGAAAGCATGCTAGTTTATGGGATGTGGAAATCATTTGTAATGTGGATTTAATTCATATAATCAACGAGGGTTTGACCACTGAAGAGGAGATTTTTGGGAATGGACACTGATTTCCGTGCCAGTCCTTCTCTGTGCCACACACTCACAAATTGTGTTTTTGAGCCCAGAAGTGGATATTTAGACCCCCAAATACCCATTTGTGCATAACATTGAAACCTCATCACGGTTCACATCACACCTCAGAGCGAGGCAGGTGCCTTAACGACAGGGAAAATGAGGATGGGAGAAGCAAAGCAACTTGCTGAAGAGCACGTAGTGGAAGTCTGGAGACCCAGGAGCAGAGCTCCGCACTCCTGTCCGCTTGATCCTCGCACTAATGAATACTAATGACTGACCCTGTTGATAATTGATAGCGCTTTTGCCGTGCTTAGCACATTTAAAGTGCAGCTGAAGTCGCAATTCACCAGATCCCTGGGGAAAGGCAAGGTCTTCATCCTGCAGCCAGTTCAGCCCTGCATCCCTGTGAAGTCACTGCAGATAATCCAGTTATTCACCCATGCAACTCTAAGCGTGGACACGAGAAGATGTTCACACTGCCTGACCCTCAGGGTGACTATTTAGGGTCCCCATTTAGTCAGCAGGGAGAAGCAGAGGTTGGGAGCATTTGAACCAGCTGCTCTTTCCTGCTGCTGATCCTCTGGAGAGCCCCAACATGGGAACACCCTCCCTTAAACACTTATTACTGTTGCTGTTTGCAGGTGGGTGAGCTGGCAGGGACAGGACTCTGCTAAATTAAGTGAGCTGCCCGCGGTGGTCAGACTCTCGCTGCCCCCCGGCAAAACCACTGGAAAAGTGCACAGGAAAAACAGAAAGCAACGATGAGTAAATCTCAGGGGAACACACTCAGGCAGTGAAAATACTGAGAAATACTACTGGAATATCTCGAAGCGCTCTGACAATATACTGTGAGTCACAAGCGCTGTATATTAAATGGCCAGCGCTTGTTCAACAAAAGTAATTTTTCATGCGAGACCACAGGAGTCCCAGGAATTGGCTGTGCACCAAAGTGCAGGGTGTTAACTATGTGAGTAGAAAGGCATCGAAAAACAAATATATATATATATATATAAAGAATAGACAACATGGGTATGAAATTCCTGCCTCCCTTGCTATACTGTTAGCCTGAAAGGTAGGGGATGAATTTCAGCTCTCTGCTTTCTGCCATCTCTGCTGCTCTTCCTAAAAATCAAATTTCTCTTGCAACTATGGTGGTCTGAAAATTATCACGTCAGAAAGTGTCGGTCAGCATTGCCATTACGGGGGTGATGGAGGAATGATTGCGAATGGCAACAGCCCTGCAATGAAGCATGAGTTAGCAATAAGTAAATAAATAAATAAATCAAAAGGGGTGGGGAGAGGAATGTTCACTTTTGTTGAACTTTCAGAGAGAGAATAACAGCTGAAGAAAACATTTATCATGATGTCAGATGGACTCGATGTGATTTATCTGTGTATTCATGGCTTGCATAACTTTGCAGGTAAATAGAGTTTGCCTGCCTTCATATTTTCCATATAATGCCTAACAGCACCAAACTGTTTGGAAATGCAGCTCGTCAGGGCCAGGGACCCTGGGGCTAAGCAGCAGAGTGAGCAAGAGTGCATAGAAGCTCCACAACACATATATGGGCTTAATCTGGGATTTTCAACACTGAAGTCCCTGCTGAAGGTTGTGGGAAAGATAGGTGCAAGCAGGACTGAGGAGCAACGGACGGAAAGGAGGGGAAAATGGAGCTCGAAGGGCAAACATCTTAGAAAACAAGGAAAATATGACTTTTTTGAGGTAGTTAGGAGGGTCAGAGTCAGCTAGGGGAGTGAAGGTGTGTGTGTAGTCCAAGCACTTGCCAGAACCCATCCCTGAGCTAATTGTAAATGCTTCATTTTGCATGCAGGCGCTGGAGGGGGAATGATAAACGGCGTGGAAGGGAAAGCTCAGCGCGGCGGAGCGTGTGCGTGGTGGCCCAGTGACCTACAATTCCCTCCCCGTGGCGCGGAGGAGCCATACATTATCATATATAATATATCTGGGGAGCGGAGCCTGCAAGGCACGTCGCCTTGGGGAAGGGCCAAGGGAAACTAAGGGTCTCCGGGAGCTTCCCAAGGGTTTTCCAGGTGTGAAGATGAGGCCGGCTGCGCTGGGAAGGATGGACACGGGCTCTGTCTGCCCCTGGATCACCCCCTTCGGCTGCTGTTAGAGCATCACCCAATGGTGCATGCATCGTTTTTAAGGCTTCAGCCCACCGCTGGAGCTAAACACGGCTGTATTAGGGTAATTCTGAGCCTGGAGCCGTTTAAAATCTATTGCAATTGATTCCTGGCTTGTTGACAATGTTGGTACGTTGTTAAATTGGCAGTAGATAAAAGTAGCAGGAGGTAACATCTTCTTTTGCATCACTGCAAAGTGATCAGGCCGAAAATCTAACACTGAATTTTGGGCAACTCGCTGTCCCTCATGAGATTGTGGCAAACTGGAAGGGATTTGTAGAAGCACAGTGAAGTAATTAAGGGCCTGGAAAGATTGAGTTATGAGTGAAGATTAAAGGAATTTAATAAGTATCGCTTGGCTAACTGGTGACTAAGAGGGAAATGATACCCTTCAACAAGTACTGGGAGGACATAAATAGCACAAATAAAAAGGAATTATTTAGGGGGCAAAGGGATGCATGACTGGGAATAAAGGAATGGTTTTAGGCAAAGAGAAACTGACTGAACATCATTAAAACCTAACAGAGCATTTGCTGGAAGAACATATCCTGGCACATCCATTTCATCCCCTCTCACAATTAATTTTTGGCTTATTCTAGGAAATATCCCACTGTCCTCAATTAAAGAGCAGACAAGGACTCCCAGATGTAGCCCAGCAGCATCAAGCCCGTGGCAAGTGGGAAAACAGCAGGAAATGCTGGTGGTATCGGATGGGCTGGGGTGGGCAGGATGCAAAACGGGAGATCTGTGTTTTGGGAATGTGTCTGTTGCCAGTTACCATGGTGAGAATAAGAGTAATAGTGCGTTTCTCTAAAACATGCACATGCCATTAATTCCGGTGGGAATTATAACATTATTTTACTGGGGAACAGTCTAAGAAAAAGAACATCCCTGTCTCTAGTTTTTTTGCAGTGCTGAACAATACCTCGGGCCCAGCCTTGGCATGGGGAAGGGACAAGGTCTCTTTGGGTGTCTCCAAGCCCCAGCGTCAGCCCGTGTAAACAGTGGCGGTGCCTTCGACAGCACCAAACGCCTTCAAAATGCTCAGCCCAGTGAAGTGCTGGCAGAAGACCCTAACTCGCTGCATCTGACAAGCCTGCTCGGAGCTTACAAACAGGTACCGACTTGTTAAAAAGGTGACACGATCCCTTACACACCGCGGAGCGTGAGCATGGCAACCGTCAGCAATCATATTTATGGAGACAGAGGTCAGGAGCTCACGTGTAATGGGAAGCAATCTAGTTAGAGGCAGCTTGACGACGATTTCTGTACTGAAATCTCCTCATTTCCTCCCTCTCTGAGCAGCCAGGACCGTGAGAATTAAAGCCCAATCTTGGGCTTGATGACTGTTTCTTG
>NW_010577435.1:29390-51137 GCF_000705375.1 Tinamus guttatus | reverse complement strand
ACGGGGGTGTCCTCAGCGCATCTGCTCCCCGCGCGCCCCTCCGCGGAGCTGCAGCCGCGCGCGAGCGTCCCGCTGCACCAGCCGAACTTCGGTGCTGCTGCTTGTTCTTTGCTTTCCCCCCCTTTTTTTTCTCCCTATTTTTTTTTTCCATGCTGCTCGTTGCAATTGCACAGCGGGGCTCCGCAGCGAAGCGGTGTTTTTCTCCCGGTGGCAGCGGGATGTGCACGTTGCGTTTCCAGGAGGGCAGCGCCGAAGGACTCAGCAAACTTTAGTGGCGTGGAAATGTCACCGCGCTCGCCCGAGTGCAGGTGGCGTTAGGAGGGTTTCGCTTCTTGAATTGCTTGCAAAAGAAAAAGCACTAGCATCTCCTGTAGAGCAACCATGTGATTCTTGTAGTTTGTCGCCCCAAAAAGCAGCGTATTCCACTGAGAAAAGCGATGGGCAGAAATTCAAAGTTCACTGGAGCTGCTCATCAAGAGCAAATATTTTTAAGGTCTGTCTGAATATCAAATGCTCACATTTGTTTAGTTAAGTGACTAACTGAATTGCACTTGCTTGATGCTAACTACGGACTACCTGATTTCTCTCAAATAGGTGCATTTCTGTAAATTTGAGGTCATAACGTTTTATTTATATATATATATATATATACCCATGCACACACACATATATTCCATATACTGGTACAAAGGTGTATGTATATAATAAATGCATGCATAAAAGGTATGACCTCACATGCCTACACACATGTAATAATATATATAAAACATATAGCATGTATATGTGTGTGTGTGTGTGTGCGTGTACAGTATCTGCTATGGAGTAGTTTTCTTAGAGGGTTTCTTTTTTTTTTTTTTTTTTTTAAAAATGATCAAACTGATGTCACGTGTCCCTTAGTGCCTTTCTGCTGGTGGTGCCATTTCACACTCTTGGGCATTGAGTCAAAGTATTCATCTGGCTCCTCACATGCCGAAAGAAAGAAAATCAATTTGAACGCAGAAAAGAAGCAACTACTTGTATGAAGGTTTAGTAGAGAAAATAGCCTTTTATTTATTTATTTATTTATTTTTATTTTAATGCCACCTAAATCCTGTGGCTATAAGCGCAGTCAAAACACAGTTTTGCAACTAAGAACAAAATAACTTTATGGTACAGAAATTGCATTAGGAAGACTAGGCTCAGAGTGTTTTATTTGAGGGTTTGTAGCAGGCACTTGTCTAAACAATGGAGATTTACATGACAAAACACTTAATTCTGCTAATGCAATGAGAGACATTAATGGATTTTATCTTCTTTGCTAAACTAAATGCAGATATCTGGAAACCATATAAATGAGAAAGTTAGTGCAGTCTCTCGCATTTCAGTTATTTCATGTGGTTGAAGTGGAAGGATGAAGTTAGATAATCCGCTGACAGCATTAGCCAGCATTGGGCTTTATGGGCATAATCAAAGTGATACAAAAGGATACGGTTTGTCTTTTAATGCTGTTTTAAGCTACACAACACAATCACTGGACCATTCTGTCTGGAAACAGCATAATCTTAAAATGATTTTTTTTTCTCAATTCTTCTGCTTTTTTTTTTTTAATAATTATTATTCAAAGTACTTTTCGGTAGTCACTCAGCGGTAGTGCTTTTTTTTTTTTGAAAAAGGCTGATAATGGTGCTCATACTGCTGCAAGAAGAGCGAAGAAATCGCGCAAGGGTCATAACTGCAGCAAGACAATAAGCAGATACAATTGCTTTTAAAAAATGCAGACTTTTATAAGAGATAAAGCTAATAAAGATATACGTGCAGCCTCAGGGGAAAGAAGAAGCCTGGGAGAAGCAGCGTACTAGGAAAGTGATCATACATTAGATGTGCATATGCAATATAAGATGCTTTTGGACAAAGATGATAATGTAAGGGTATTATGTGCTCCTCGTATCCAGTTAAAATTCAGGTGCTGGAGCAATGTGGGAGAAAACACTTAATTAAAGTACTTAATTCTGGCACCATTTTCATAGTAAAATACAAACAAATAGGAGAAACTGCAGGAAAAAGTAAAGAAAAACAAAACAAAACAAGCCCATTAACAACCCAGAACTCAGGAAGATTTCATATATGATTTGAGAAAAAGTTCAGTGTTAACCTTACTGTCCCTAAGCTAGGATATAATGGCCTCTGAATACCAGAATTTATTAATGCACAGGAGGAGGAATTGGATTGACTGGTACATTATGTGTAAAGATAGAAATGTGTCAAAATTGCGAGGGATAAGTTTAATAGGGTATTAGGAGAATATAGCACATAATGAGGTGTGCTTGCCTGCAGGGCCATCTCTCTGCAGAGGAGCTATGTCCCTTGAACAGCCTCCAAAAGGTCTTAGAAACAACATTTTTTACAAGGCTATGAAATGGGTTATTTAATATTCCTTTCCAACTTCTTGGATTTTAGCTAATTTTTCTTTTGAATTATATAGATACTGCTGTGCATTAAGGTTACCAATAGCAATTAGTGCATGGGATACGTGGTGACGTGCTTAAAAAGCCACAAAAAAAAAAAAAAAGACATTCTTGAGAACTTCAGCACTGAGTGTCACCTCTTTTGGCCCTGGGCAACTCACAGGAGCTGTTCATAAAGTAAATAATGTAGGTGAAAAATTTCATAAATTATAAAACTATGAAAACAGGATCTCGGGCTGAGGATTAACTTGCCTGAGGAGCAGATAAAGATAAATCAGAATGAAACCACCACCAGTCTTGACATTTAGTATTAGAATTACTTTGCAAGACTATTTATATCAGCTTTAAAATGGTTTCAGCAAGAAACGGGCTGTGTGAGGTGAGCAGGAAGGGGCGATGGGAACCCAAGCTGATGCTGCCTCATTATAGGAAAGAAAAATTGGTTTGTTTAAGAGTAACTCGGGTCTTGGTTTTCCCCAACGTAACTGGGACCAGAACCTTCTGCACCCTTCCTCAAAATCATGGCTGCTGAACATATTTTACAGGTGAAAATGGGCAAAAGCTGCCTCTTTCTCTGACACTCCAACTAATTTGCAAAGTTTTGGTCCAGCACCTCAATGCCCTGTTGTAGGTGGAAGGAGTTTACCCCAGAGCTTCCCCTTGGAGCTAGTGCTCAGAATGCAGTTTTGGGGTAGTTTGGGTAAAGTTGTGCTACAGAATAAATGTGGACAAGAGGGGTGGATGTGGTGGCAGTTAAGCGCAAGCAGCAGCTGCTGTAACTCCCCAGCATCTTTAATGCTGCTATTTGCTGCTAATGAGTAGCTTTTAGCTTAAGGCTTTGCTGCTTCCCTTTGTAAAGTCAGATTTCAGTAATTCTTTGGAGTGAAATATCCCTCTTAGATGTTTCTAAACCATTTGCTGCTTGTTTTTGCATACAGCTTTAAAAATTTAGTGTTTTCTTTCAGTGTGTATGCATGAATCTGAAACATCTACTGACTTTTGATATATATATATTTAATGATACCCATGAAATATCTATCTGGTCTTCTAGACTTTTATCTTCTTTTATCAGTACATGGGATAATAAATGAAGAAAGCACTTGAAAATGTCCTGTGAAAATACAAGGAGCTATACAAATAGAAACAATTTGTTTTGTTGGACTATTCTAATTCCTAGGGGCATTGTCAGGGTATTTTTTCTAAGACTTTTTCAGTATTAGAAAATAAAGTGAGATTTAAAGACAATTTATGTCTATGTTACTGAAACACAAATCTTCCAAATGTATTTACTAAAAATTGTTAACTCATGGTATTTTAATAGCCTTTGTATAACTTTAAAGATTACAATAAGCTTCATTTAACCATAAATGCAGGATTTCACCTTAGGTCCTGTTAAGGCTGAGAACCGCAGTTCTCAGGATGAACTTGGTTAAAGAGTGATGAAAGCCCCAAGGCCTAACCCTTCATTTCAAGACTTTCCTCAAAACATTGCAGGAGTTTGGAAAATCTTCAGTATGAAGTACAGCGTGTTGGGTTTCAGTGACATTTTTAGTGCTGTCCTTCTGGCATCAAGGATCTTCATGCCATGATTGAATAGGAGGAAGAAATTAATTTTATTGTGTGATGTCAAACTGAAAATAAAGTTCCTCCTAGCACATCCTTCGAAGAACATTCAATGGCTTCAGGGCTGGGCTGCCATCCGCCTTCTTTCCCAGGGATATTTTTGAACTTCCTCTGCTGATAAATATGTAGAGTCTGTTTATATTTTACTGACTTGCTCTTAGATAATGCAGATTCTTTTTTTCCCTGAGCATTTATTACTGAAGAAACTGATCTCACGAGCCTTGAACTTGCCATGCTAGCAGTTTTGTAATTTTAACCTTAGCTGACAACACGTGTTAATTATCTCAGAGAGGCATCTTGCTTTCCAAAAGAGATTTTAACTTCCATACTGGAGAAGTCTAGCAGGAGATGTCTGCAGCACAGGTTTAGCTATAGAAACCTTGGATGTCTTAGATGGGACTATCGTGGAGGACCTTCAGGGCATGGAAAGTGGAAAGGTTCCTTCACAGCTCTGAAAGTTCTTATCATCACCATGAAAGTCACGGTGCCTTCCCTTCCCTTCCCTTCCCTTCCCTTCCCTTCGCTTTCTCTCTTCCCTTTCTTCTCTTCCTTTTCTTTCTTTCTTTGTACTCTCCTAAGGAAGTACAATTCAGAGAACACTGTGTCGATATTAGTTACTGTCAACACTTTAAGGAATTTCTTTTCAAAGGACATTTCTTGCAGCACTGCTCTCTATGATCTCACCGAGGCTTGGCTACATCTTGGGACTGTCTTGCTCTGCTGGCATTGTTGTTTTTCCTGATGTGGATATGGCAATCCCACTTTAATTAGATAGGAGAAGTCTTCACCAGCCCCAGGGATCGTGGTGCCTTGGAGTTATGGGAGCATCTTTATCAAAACAAACAAAGAAAACATCTCAAAAGCACTTCAAAGTAGCAAAAAAACTTTAAAAAATAGCTGCAGAATCAGTTGCAATAACTTGCCTGCTTATATTAGAGCATTTAGGCAGTGATGTCCATTATTTTGTGCATTTTATGCAGGGGACAAACATGCTGTTGGTGTATAAAAGATAAAAAATAGGAGCGTGTTGTCTGGGGCCTTGTTGCTGGTTGGGGCCTTGTTGCTGTTTGTTGGCATGAGCGATAACCACCTCCTTTCTGTGTTCCCCAGATAAGAGACATTTGTATTTTATATGAATCTGAAATGTCAACAGTAACATTTGGAAATTCAGTCTGTAAAAAAATAATGAACGGGCTTACTAAATCCTCCGACGGGTGAGAGCATGGTTTATGGAAAGGACTATTTTAGTGTTATGAATTGCAGAAGCACTGGAGATACTTTAAGCGATAGCTTAAGTGAACATTCATCTTCAGCTAAAGTTAAAAGCAGAGATGAGCATTTTTCCAGATTTAAAACTGCCAGAAAGTAGTGTTAGGGAGCTTTCCCATGTTACTCAGGCTCTGCACTGCTCAAGCCTGGAGACCAGCAATGAGACCATCATTGTCCTTTAAGAGTATATGGGAGGACATGAGCTGAGAGAAACATACTGTTGATTAAGGCTGGGGGCTTTCTACAGGGAGAGCACCAAAAAAAGGTTATTTATTTGTGTGCAGTTTCCCGACGGGCTCCCTTGGCTGCTTTTGGGGAGGGTTTGTTAGCAATGCTCTTGAGGGTGCAAAGCACTAAAGAAAATTTAGTACCTACCCAGCCATACAATGCCCTATTGCTGAAACCACAAAGCTCCTTTTGTTGCCCATTAAATATAGGTATAGCTCAATAGCATTATTTATAGAACAAGTCAATCTGGAATCCGTTTTTCACATTTCTCTGTACTTGTGAGGCACTTACTAAAACCCACGACATCTCCAGAACCAGTTTGATTCATCAGCTGGCCGTTCCTGGGGAGTGCTCTCCCGCTCACACGTATTTTATAGCAGAGTTGTTGTTCTATACCATTTTCTGCTTAAAACATACATATTTTATTTACTGTTATCTTGCAGTATCTAGGTGTCACTTTTATGAGAAGCAAACCCTCCTTTTCTGGAGTGCTTTCTTTGCTGCTTGTAGGTGGTGCTTTTGGTTTATTTTGGCATTGTTTTCGATATTAATAAAATTGTTGTGCTTAGAAACCATAAAAATACTTGGAAACCATCTATTAAGCTTTTATTTTGATGTAGTCCCTACTGAAGACATATATTAAGGAATTCATAGTTTACCTCTCCTAAGAAATGATCCCCTTCAAATGCATCTGTATGCTCTTGATGCCATCTCAGTCTCCTGGGTGTCTGAAGGCCTTGAATGCATTAGGAAGCAAAAGCAAGTTATTACATTAATCTCATGAAATCAAAGATTCATGTCTTTGGCTCAAGGTAGAATAAACACTATTGGCAACAGAGAAATGTGAGAGACAGAATTTCAATACGTATGTGGTATTTTTACTGGAGATGATTTGCGATTAGATGTCTTTATCTTGCTAAACTTGGAGTTTATAGGTCCTTGCAAAAATATTTTGTAGAGCATTTTCTCAAGGTGTCTGAGTAGCTTTCTATAATGTGAATATTCTGTCTCAAATTTGCTTTCAATAGAAGCTAAGCTTTGAGGGTTTTCATTAATAGTCATAAATGTGTCCTTGAAAAACTGTCTGCCAGCTGTAGTCAAATTTGTGTCACTTTAGGTTTCTTCTGCATATAGTTTCAGGAAGTGGAGCTATAGCTCCAGAAGTGGCACGTACCTCACTGCAGTCACTAGGTCCTGGGAGAAGGGACTAGCTCTTCCTATACTTGTCTAGAACCAAGGTAGGCGTCCATAAGCGCAACTGTTTGCAAACAAAATCCCATCACATCTCCCCTGCTCACTTCTGAGCTGTGGAGAAAATATGTCCCCTGGCTGAGGAAGAGGAAGGTCCCAGCCCTTCTAGGTACCCACCAGGTGGTCTTTGTGCCAAAGGGGATATGGATCACTGGCAGGATCTTTTTTCAGGATGTTTTTTTCAGCTCCTTAAAAGTTGGCTTGGAAAGATGCGTTTTGAGTCATGAAAATTATGCAGAGAAGAGTCTGAGATTTTTATCTTGCTTGTTTGCAGGTTACAGTCTGGCTAAGCATGGCATAAAACATGCACAGATATCCGTGCTTGGAATCCACCAAAGGGAAAAGCAACTTCCCCAAACCTGAACCCAGGCAAAGGCTGTTGGAAGCGCAAAGTCCTGTCCAGGGAGTCAGTGACCTAGGGGCTGAGCAGCAGGTTTATCTTATTCTTATTTTTTGGGAGATTTAAATATTTCTCCACTGGGAGCTGGTCAGTCCCAAGAGCAGCATGGCTTTTCTTTCTTATTACTGCTGTAGTGGGAACTTAATGCAGTTAGGAGATTAGTGGGCTCCATTTTATCATCTTGCAAACAACTTATCGAAAACTGGGGTTACTAGGAGATCAGCATGTTCTAGTTCATGTAATAGTGCAACTTGGTAAATGAAGAATTTGAACTTTCTTTGGAAGTTTTTGGTACAACTGCTGTTTTTTCAGCTGCGATGATCTAAAGAGATCAAAGAGGATGATAATGAGTGTTTAATCCATAATGAAAGGGCATTAGGCCTCATGTCAAATATGTGCTCTGAATATAAAAATATATATTATTAGCAACAGAAAACAAAGCACAGTCATGCAAAAACAGCTTCAGAGTGATGGTATCTTGTAGGCTGCTTAGGAAAGATTTATTGCATTTCTGTGTAGTTAAAGAGCAGATGACAAGGATGAATAGCACAGACCATGACTAAGATTAAATATGTTTGAAGAGGGGTAGGTGACTTTAGAAAAAAATGTGGCTTGATTTATGCAGAATAAATGTCTTTTTTTCCCTAAGATGCTGATAGCCATATATTTGGGTTTGCTTAATTTGTTGTAGATAGAAGTTACCTGCAGAAATTTTGTCTGTTGATTACAGACAATGTTATTACTCTTTCGGGAGGTAACTAATCAGCAATTTTCAGAACACTTGGGCCTTTCTGGGTTCTCCATTCCATGAGCTCCAGGTCTCCTCAGCTATTCTGGAAGTGGTGTATAGTTTCTTGCTACTTTAATGAGCTCAACTTTATCCTCTGTGTTTTTATTTAAAGAATGTAATGTTGTTGAGCATGTATAAAAGTTATTGCTAAACTTGGAACACTTTTTTTTTAAAAAGTATTGAAACAAAACCACAGTTGTGATTTGGCATCAATGAATAGTTTTTGTTGACTAATTTTTGTTTGAATTTACAAGAAACTTTAATGACAGGCTCTAATACTCAAACAGTTTGTCTTTTCAGGATGCAGCTGTGTATGTTTCCTTTCACCCACTCAGCAGCAGATGAAAGATGAAATGCCCTATTCATGCAAAAGTATTTGCACAGGACTTATGTACAGATGAGATACGTTTTTCCATCCATTTTAATGCACATCTTGTGGATGTAAAGTAGGAAATATGAGTCATAAATGAAAAATTTTTGATAATGGGTTTAAGATAGCAAATTTTCAAGAAAATTTCATTTGGAGGTATAGGAAAATCTCTTTCCAATTGCTAAAAATCAGGTGAGCAGATTTTAGTTTGTACGTGACTGTAAAATTGTCCACTGATACTGTGTTTAAAGCAATATAAAATATCACATTGACTGATCCCCTTCAGAAAGACTGCTTATTTATCGAAGCGTGAAGGTATATCAAATGAATTCTAGTAGCTACCATTTTGTTACATTACGGCATGCAAAAACATTTTACTGAACCGTAGGATAAACAGGCACTGCAGGCATTATGTTATGCATATTCTATTTATTCCTTATAATAGTATTCATCCTTCAAAAGCATCCTTAAGTTAGCAGCTGATCTTTCCCAACCCACGACATTTAGCGTTTTGTATTGTATATATATCACTTGCACAGTGGCAGAAAGTATTATGGGAAGACGGTGGGAAGAATTTGCTTCTCACCTAAAATCAGCTTGAGGTAGCAGTTGCTAAAATCAAGTAAAATCAGATGTGTAAAAAGAACAAGATGGTAATCAGAGTAACATAGCTGTTAATGCCCACTGTTTTGTAGCATGCCAAAGCTGAAAATGCTTGGCAAGACTACTAGAAATACCCTTACAGCACTTTTTTTTTTTTTCCTCCCATGTGCTAGTTCTGGACCAAGTAGTCAATGTAAAAGGCAAAGACCCATGCTTGAAATAGCTCCTCAGTGCTGAAGGATGTCTTCCTGCAAATTCAGCTGTGCTACACTAGCTCTGCACGTCTTCTTAGAAAAAGAGCCAGCTTGCAGTATACACACAAGAATTATTTTTCTCAATGCAGTGGTGTTCATCTTGCCTAATGCCAGAAGTGTTGGTGGTGATACCCAGGTCCGTGGCATCACCCTAACCTTGCTATGCAGCCAGTGCAGAGAAGTAGATCCCTCTTTAGACTGGCTCCCTTCGGATGCTCCTCTCTGTTGTCCAAAGTAACATCACCCTCAGACCTCTGGCATCTGGGTTTGGTCAGATGAATTTCAGCTTTGCTGACCTTTTTTTTTAGGTGGATTCTTATGGGTGATTTTCAGCTCAGAGAGGTACTTGTCATCATCCATTTGCAAAAACGCCATGGTGGAGTGGCCAGATGGATCCTCGGATAGTGCTAGCCCAGGGAGTCGAGCAATATATTGATAGCCTGTCATCCAATTAAAATATTATGAATCTGCTAGATGAATTTAGATAGTTTTGTCTGAGCATACCCAGAGAGCTGGAGACATTTTTTTAAGTGAGTTCGGATTGGTGAAGGCAGATACCATCCAGGTTGCTTGAGAATAAACCTGTAGAAGTAAGACAATTCAAAATAGTTAAAGGTTTTCCAGGATGAATAGACTAAACCTCTGAGCAACCTGATTTAATGCGTGGGAGCAGATGCCTCCTGAGGTCCATTCCAACCTGGGTTGCTCTGCAGCTCTGTTATTGTTGAGAAATGGTGCTTTTCTTTTCCCAGGAGCCTTGCAAGGGTTTTCTAAGCAGTGAGGTGCACTCAGAGGACCCATAATTACTATATCCTCTGAATTTCTCCTAGTCTGTACCAAACATGGAGCTTGGACACAGACTGGGAGGATGAGCAAGAAGGGCAGGTTGGTGCAGACCAAACAGAGCAACTTCTTCACTCCTTCCAATGAAGGAGAAAGGAAGGCTGGAAATTAAGCAGGACAGGCAGCTGTCAGGCAGTAATGCGTAATGAAAAATAGTCTGCATTTGATAAGCGAATGCCGTCATTAAGAGATATACTCTTTGCCCCTGGAGTTTTCTCAAGATAAGTACTTATTTTTGGTTACAGCACAACTGTAGGACATATGGGAGCTGTATTTAAATACGAGAGCCCTTCCCACCTGCCAGGCCCCAAACCCTACGGGTTTTGTTAATTAAAAATATCTGGAGTGGAAGCGCTTCATAACAGAGTCACGTTTCATAAAACTGCCTCTCTGTTGCATCAGTTCTTTTAACAGGAGATTTGTACAATTGAGGGGTGATGGTGTTATGTATTCCATAAAAGAGCAGAAGAAAGAATTTTTATTACTGCAAAGTAATGGTGGTACCCTCTGTTGGTAATTAAACTTCAGTGGTTGATCTTATCAAAAAAGGAATAAATAAAATTTAAAAAAAAGAGGTTGTGGCAGGGCTGGTTTTATCATTTCTACTGCCTGCACCTGGGGCTGCATTTTGGACGATTCCTTTGCCCTTACTGCGAGCCCTTCAGTTTGGTACATTCAAAAAATAAAAAAAAAAAACAGGCAAGTTCAGCTTGAAGAATGTTAAATCTTTTAATGTGGGAATTTACCTTCTGTGTCTATTTTTATCTGTAATTTCTGATTTTATTCTGAGTACCAGAACTTTTCAGTCCGTCTCCAGATTTGTGGAAGGAAATCTCTGTGAGCGGGTCCGAAGAGCTCTGGTTTTGTGGGATGAGCTCAAGGGCAGAGTAGGATCTATTGGGAAGCTATTCACAATAACTATGAGAATAGTAATGATAATAATAATAAAAGATATTAAACTTTGACCATGAATAGTATCTTTTGAAACTGCATTCAGAATGGTTTTCCTGTAGGGAGACATGTGCTGGTGTAATTTATGTGAAAATGAAGTTTTTGGAGAGTGTGCAATTTTTTCATATTCCATATAAATCTCTCAGTGTTTCTGTAGCAAGACACTATGTGAGATGAATAGAAACTACGTGGAATGAAAAGATGATTTGCTAGGAATGTTACAGACCACAGACAACAAACTTTTATTAAGAGGTGAAAAACTACTGTACTGGAGGCTAAATTCTGCTCTGAGTTATCCTTAAAAATAAGTGAGAGGAAAATTTCACTGTGTATTTGGAGGGGAGGAAGGACTTAACCACATAGTGTACAGGTGCCACCAGTGAGGAGCTTCTGACTAAACCTCATCATTGCCCTCCCATGTGGAGGAACCAGGCCAGCATCTTCCAAGCTTTGATGCTGGATTAGCCCCACCTGGGAGACCGTAAGGGTCTAATTAAGTGGTGATTCAAGCTCAGAAGCTGTTTCCTGAGTATTGTGGGACATGTGATAAAAGAGGTGGCTTCTGCTTTGATGGAAATTACTGCTGTTGCTCTGGTTTTGGTGGATTTTGCTGTTGGAGGCAGCTGGAGGCTGCTAATTCCTCCATACTTGCATTTCTTCTGCACAGAGCCTGAAGGGTGATGAGTGGAGCTGCTTTGGGTTAGGTTTGGAGAGGGGACTGGCGGTCTTATCAAATAAGCCATGGTTGTGTAGGCAAAATTACTGATTCAAGAGTGATTTGGTAGGTTTTCTTTGGCTGTTGAAGAGTTCAAAACTGGTCTTTTAATAAATTTCTTAGACTTGAGCAACTTTTCAACAGTTGTTCAATAGGCTGAATGTGTACTCATGGATTATAATCACGCTTTCCAGCTTTTAAAATAAAACTTACTGTTTTTTCCAGTGATTTCCTTAAAGCTCTGGGGATTTTTATATCATTTGTTTGGAGCTGTGTTTTACTTTTCATTTAAAGCAAATAGAAGGTGCTTTATGCAACTTCAGTCTGCATGAACTTGCTGGCCTTTGTCATGAGCCATGTGGCTTTGCAAAACCACTGCTATAGCTTTTTGTGTCTGTGTGTATTTGCTTTTTTGTTTTTATTTTTTCTGGAAGGAGTCTGTGGAGGTCAACAATTCTTGTGTTATTGACCCATCTTTTTTTGGCAGCTTCTTGGGTTTATCTGAAGTGAACAGATGTAAGTTCAGGCAAAATTTATTTCCAAAGATTTCAGCCTGATGAACCAATTATGTACAATAAGTTGGAGGAGAGGAAAAAAAAATATAGGATTCTTTCTCTCTTTTCCTGAACTTTTATTTTATTTTATTTTTTTCTTTCTCCAGATGAGGCTTTTATTGCTTACACTGTTTATTTATTGAGCTGGTGTGATGGGCATGTTGGCAAGGGAAACTTCCTCATGCTGCTTGTACAAGTACCTCTGCTTGAGCCGAGAAGACCATGTTTGAGTGTAAAAACATCATTTGGCCTTTAACTCAGCTCAGCCCAGATCCTTTCCAGGAAGCTCCATAGATGCTTTGGAAGCTAGTGATGAAGAGATGAGATCCAGCAATATTATCTTTTACATAACCCCACTTTGGCCACAGTCTTGAGCACAAGATGGATTTGCCTTTATTATATGCAAAACTCTTCCAAGAGTAATAAAAAAACAAGGGCAACAAAATCATATGAAATGACAATATAAGGACTAATATTTTCAGAAGCTGGAATAGAAATTGCTATCTAATATTGTTCCAGTGTAGCCTACCACTTTTCTTTTTTCTTTTTTTTTTTCCCTATGCTGCAGTTTGTGTTATGTCTCATTGGGTGTATAAAGTGGTGATTAATATATAGCAATTTAACATAGTTTGTCAATACAATATATGTTTTGCCCTTCATGATGTGAAGCACCCGGGGCATTTTAGCAGGGATCATGCTGGGATTTGGGACAGTAACGACTCATAGCTCTAATCTCCATTCATCGTCTAATGTCTTTTAAATGCATTTATGGTTCTGGCTTCAGCGAGTCCCACGTTTTAATTATCTTGTGTGAAGAGAGAAAACAGTGAGGTGCCTCTGCTGACATCAAA
The DNA here is from genome assembly GCF_000705375.1 of Tinamus guttatus. The sequence goes on along the minus strand of NW_010577435.1, from coordinate 37,991 downwards.
CAGAGAAACACTGCTGTATGTCAAGCCGAGAAATGTATTACTAGAGTACGCTAAGTGTGTTTATAATAGGCTAACAGCATGATGTGCTTTCATGGGGTAGCAGAAAAAGCTGAATATTTTTAAAAGAAGCAAGGTTTGTATAAAATACAGAACTAGGAGTACCAGTAGAAGTTTCTGTTTTATCTTTAAAATAAAGAATTATGAAAAAGGGGGAAAAAAATTAAATGCTAAGACTGGAGACCTGAGAAATAGGATGTGCCGGAGCCGTGTGCGTGTGTGTATAATCATTTCCATCTGCTTTATCTTTCTCTCCTACATGGAGGAGAAATTTAGTTACATGACTGAGCATATGAAAGCAGTTTCCTTTTGTAGTCACTTTGATTACAATCTTCCCCTGCAATTTTGTAGGAGAAAGGGGAGCAATTATTTGAAGTGTTTATTTAAAAGAAATAAAATAAATTTTCAGATGTTTTCTGGACCGAGTACAGAAATACATGTGACTAATGGCACATCTTGCTTGTTTTCATTTTTGATAAAATTTGCCTTTTTTCCTCAGTGAACTCTCTTGATGGAAGCAAGTAAAATGTGGGGGATATTCCTTTGCCAGCCTCTGCTGGCACTCCAGACTTTGCCATGCCAAGTAGGTGTATGTAAGGGAGAAACTGCATAATGACCCTGGCAGTGAAAAGCCCCACCAGTTGGTCTAATAAGACCTCTGTTGCATATAAATAAAATTGTCAGCTTCAGTTTGCTTCAATTTAAAGCAGTGGTGCAGGTCCCATTGGCTTCGGTGGGAGATTGAAATGCAAGATAGTTGTTGTTCCTTCCCCATTCTGCTCTGAGCATCTCGTTTAGTAGCTAGCCCATGCTTTGACTTTTGAGATTGCTGAAGCTTCTGATTTCACAAGGAGACTGCCTTTTGGCCAAGGAGCCTTGAAAGGTTTATGTTCTTCCCTGCTTGTGGCTAGAGCTGGTATACATTTATGTACAACAGGCAAATACCACACAGGCATGATAATAAATAATTCACTGCGCCTTTTCAACAAGAGGAAATTACATGCTACATTATTCAGGAATATACAAAGATGCTGCTTATTGTGTAAGGCAAGTCATATTCTGCCAATGAACTGACAGCAATTTTGCAACTAAAATAACAAAAAGGACATAAATTTTTTATCAACTCAAGTTTTATCTTTTTTCTTCTGTTCAAAATCTAAATGCTTCTACTTAAGTACTGAGATACAGAAAAGTATGTGTGTGACTGGGATTAGTGAAAACATTGAGTGGAAAAAAAACAAAGATAAGATGCATTTGACTGCTTGATTTAGGTGGGCAAGGCAGGAAAACCTGTACTGCTAACATGGGAAGATCCTGGTCTCCTGCTGTACAGTGCAGCTACCACGTCCTTCATCTCGTAGTAAAAGATTGGGGAATTAACTTGATTAGAACTTCTTGGTGAAGAAAGGGAAAGGAGTGGTGGCAGGGAATTACATCCTGACTTCTATGTGTTTTACAGCTGGGTTTTTATTGCATGAATGTGACAGTAGGAAATAATATAAAATGGTATGTCTGCAACTAGTGGCTTAAAAAACTCTTCTCTATTCTGCTAGCTGAGTAATATGACATTGCCCTGTGGTAGGTCCTCCAACTGCTCACCTAATAAAATAGCCTGTTGCAGCCCATATGCATAAATTGGCAGAGTTACAGGTGCTGGTGGGACTTTAAATCCAGTTTCATGACTGGTGTGATTAAGATCTCAGCTTTACTGTAGGATAAGCATATTTCTCTTTCTTCATGGATCTGCTTCCCATTAAAGCCTTTTTCTCAGCTGTCAAACATGTAGTTAAAGGGATATTTTTTTTTCTCCTTGGGTTTGTGATATTTATACTGGAGTTTCCTGAGAAGTGTCTGCACCTGATAAGAGTTCAAAAAATCCCATTCAATTTTATTAACATACAAATGGACATAAATTTCACAGAACTGGGAAACTTGCACATTTTTTAATGCAGGTCTGGTTCTGGTGTTCTATACCCATTAGTGTATCTTTGATAGCTCTTCTTAAAACTTGGTGAATTACCATTCTTACCTCTGTGTGACTGCCAAGGCCCTCATCTCCCCTTCCCCTTTTGTACAGTCTCCTTTGGGCAACTCTCTGTGGTTTTCATTTCCTCGGGTGGATTGTGTCCGAGTCTGCCCTGGCAGTACTTCAAGCTCCTCCTTTCTCCTTTGCTTCCTCTGTAAAAATCTTTGCTCAAAATCTTTATTGCTACCTGGACATTGTCTTGTCAAAATGGAGCTTTTCACTTGTTTTCAGAACTTCCCTTCATCTGTCTCCTCTGCATGATGTGGTTGGTATCTCTTGGAGATTTTTTTCTGGTTTAAATCTTGGACTCTTTCTCCTTGGCTTTCTGCAGCTGCTGTTTTTCATTTGGACATTCATTTTTTTGGGCTAACTTGTGTATATGAAAGCAAAACCTTTTTAAAATTACATGTATGAGTGATTTAATCTTTCTAGTCTGAGACTTCTGTCAAAACCATTGCACACCCCCTTGCTCAGAGAAGCTCCAAAGACTGGTCTCTTTGAGGAGTGATAGACTGATTTCTTTCCTTTCGATTTAAATATAGTCAATAATAATTGTGCTATGTTTTGTATCTGCCTCAGCTGATTTAGAGAATAAACTTATTAGGGAAAGAAAAAATATCTGTATATATATGCATTGGAAATGCTTTTATCACCTGATAATGGCAGAATTATCTTTTTTTGCATATATGCCCCTTTTGGACATAAAAGAAGTGTTAACACCTATAGGAGGGCATGCCTCACCTTCTGTCCTCTGAGTACTAACTACAATTTTCTGGAGAAAGAAGTTCTCATTTCTCAACTTGTCTTTCCCCTGGCCACTTGGGTATCGCCTGCTTGTACCCACTGCTGTTCTCTACTGTGTAATAGTGTTTGGTGGGGAAAAGCAGCTAGAATATAAATAATTTCATCTTAGGACTTTGGTGTCTCTCATAGAAGTGCAGCTAGAAGAATCATGATTAATGCAGGACCTGACATAAGTGGTATTTAAAGACACTTCTAGAGGAACAAACCAGGAGTTATTGTTCAGGGTCATGACCCTGCTTCTTCAGAATGCCAAAGAAACGTTGAGAGAACTGAAGGCAAAAGAGCAAAATTTTGGAGCTTGTGTTAAAACTGCTAAGGGTGAATTGCCAAACATGTCTTCTTTTTCACATTTTGATTATCGTAGCTTGGAAAATATATTTTCATTTAAATAATAAACAGTGAATGTGGAGATTTAGATGCCCTGTGAAGTAACCAGTTTTTTTAAATTTTAATGCAGCTAATTATGACACAATTTATTTGGCTAAAAAAATACTTTAGTTACCATTTCATTGTCCACAGGCACTAGCTTGACAGAGCCTATTTTGTTTACAAAAATAGCTTTGTGTATATCTCTATATATGTTTTTGTTTCTTTAGGCCTTTGAAGCTAACTCTGAAGATGACGCTTCAAGAAGCAGCAGTCTCATTTGGAACCTGCTTGTTTTAGGACTTTCTGGGAACTTCTACCCCTTTTTTTGCCTATTCCAGCATAAATCAGAGGACAATGAGTTCTTTTTACTTTTTGCATATTTTCACAATACATAATGATTTTTATTCTTTCTCATTTTGTTCAATGGGAAAAACTTGAACCAGTTTTGTGTCTGATTCTTACTTCATTACATTCCTCTTGCTGAGCCAAACTCTTGGAAACCATGTCCATTGTATGTCTATTTTTTATTATTATAATTTTGTTGTATGTTATATAGCACTTTCAGAGTGTTTTTAGCTCTTCTGATTTGAACCTGACCTTTTTCACTGCTGAGTGTTCCTAGAAGCACTCAAGCAATTAAGCAACTTCAGCCTGACAGAAGATGACTCGTGTGCTTCAGAAATATTTTTATGGCTGTGCTTGGGTCATTAATACAGTAGTTTAACAGTATTAATATGAGGCATTGCATTAATTGCTGCATACATTTATTACCAAATGACTTGCACAGAAAGTGTTTCAGATGCCGTGGTCCTAACCACAGTAACCAGAAGTGTCCTCTTTGCAAAGGAGAAAATAAGGTTGCTTCGTACCAGGACAGCAAGCAGATGAAGTTGTTTGCAGTGTTGGAAGTAAGGACTGATCACAGTGAAAGCTGGAACGGACTTTTCTGCCTGAAGAAGGGGAAACTATGCAGCTTGATATTTGGACTGATTATAATGACTCTAGTGATGGCATCCTACGTACTGACTGGAGCCAAGCATGGGCTGCTGTTGCTACCGTCGCCGTTCCATTACGGAGCTTTTACCAGCAATCCGAGCTTAATGGACAATGAAAGCCTCAGTGATATGAAAGACCATTACCAGCCTTCCAAAATTAACGTTTCATATGTAAAGGATTATCCAAGCATTAAATTAATTATTGACACTATTGCCTCAAAGATAGAGTTTATAACGAGACAGCGCCCTGATTTAGAAGAGCTGAGGAAACAGGAGCCCCATGTAAGTATGAACTAAGGCTTGTCTGGCACTGCTGCATATTTATTTATCCAAGAATTCTGGGTCAGTCTTTTACTGAGAAAAAAGCGTGCAGCTTTTCTGATATTCCTGTGTTGATTTATAGCACCTGAAAAGTTGATATTATAGATCTATCCTTCCAAGTCACAGGAAAAATAGATGTATAAATGGTTTTGACACCTGAAACAAGGTCAGCTTGTACAAACACATGGTGTTTTCACCTTGTCCCATTCAAAATCATTCTGACTTGGTCAGATTTTTTAGGCATCTTAAATGATAAATAAGAAAGGAGCTGTCTAATAGCCCATTACTAGAAAGCCTTCCTGAGACCTGATCATTGCACACCTTCCATTTCAGAATGGAAAACTGGAAATTAATATCATCCGTTGTCTAAGTCAGTTGTCCTAATAATTACTTTTAAAATCTTATCTTCAGTGTCTCTTAAATTAGCATTACAGATTTCAGCAGATTGTTGCTGACAGGTTTTACTGCCCTTATAGTGTAAAGTATTAGCTTGGGCACATACCTGCAGTATGCAGTCCCCATCAAGGTGGGGCGAAACCAGAGACTTTTTGTTTTCATTTATTTTATTAAGTTAAGTTGGATCAACTCCAGAAAGAGGGTTGCTGGGTTTTTTTTGGAATTCCTTCTCAGTTTTTTCCTTAACGTTGTTAGTTCAGTGAGCTCTCTAGTAGGATAATAAAATAGAAAATTAGTTTTAGATTTTTTTTAAACAAATCTAAAACTAGAAGAATTAGCTTGGGATTTTTCTTTTCCCTTGTTCCCCATTCTTATCACCTAGATGACCATTGCTAGCTTGCCTAAGCTAACCAGCTCCAGAGGTGCATCTGGAGTCATTCCCAGGCCTCTGGTTTGTTCTTTAATGATTTCAGAGAGAGGTTAAAACTCTTCATGTGAGAAGTCAGCAGAGACCCAGAAAAACTAGCAGTGTGGTTGCATGTTGCTGCCAAAACCCTACTGAAATCACAAGTTGCAGGGGTCGATTTGTATTTATTAACAGGCTAAGAAGATGATATCCCTGGGAACTAGGACTTATTGAATCTGAGGGTTCTAAGGGAGCTAAGGGGTTATGGACGTCCCTTCTGGCCTTGAAATCAAGGGTTTTTATGAATATACTCTCCTTGGCCAAGTCTTTGCATGGGATCTGGTTCCCATGTCATCAGAAGCTCTAAATTAGGTCAACTTTGTATTTAAAAAATAAGGTTAAAACTGTCCATGTACTGTTTCATTGTGATCCGTTTCTGTGATACATATATATATAACAGACCAAGTATTTCAAGTGCATATAAAGAATATAACTAAATATAACATTTTTGCTGCCTTCACTGAAATTGTTGTTCTTTGTTGCAGATGTTTTCAGTAATTCCTAATAAATTCCTTCCAAATAGCAAGAATCCGTGCTGGTATGAAGAGTACCGAGGAAACACAACCACAGATCCGTACACAACAAACTCGTATGCACTGTACTCCAAGCGCTTTCGCACCATCTTTGATTACCTCAGGAAGGTATTTTGGAACCACTTGTATCACTATAAGGACAAACACTATCGGCTGCGTTGCCTTCCCCATTTCTACATTATTGGCCAACCCAAGTGTGGGACAACGGACCTTTATGACCGGCTCCGGTTGCACCCTGATGTTCGCTTCTCGGCCATCAAGGAACCTCACTGGTGGACCAGAAAGCGCTTTGGTGAGTGACCACGTGCCCAAGTGTTCAGAGCTCTTGTGTCTGTTAAACTTTAAAGTTTCTTGTGTATTTGGGATGAAATTTATGGCATTGTTCTATATTGGTCCAGCTTAAAACCCTGGAAGCTAATACTTCTGAAAATTTTGGTTAACTGATACTCAGTATGTTCTAGTCTGCTTTTCTTTAATGCTATTCTGCATTTCACAGTAGTGTGCATTTCCGATGAGGATATACAGGGTCGTTATGGTGACATCTTCCCTTCCTATTCAGAGGGAATGGGCTGGAGCTGAGCTTTCCCACACCGATCTGATCCTTATTAGCCTTGGAGGAGTAGGGAAGGAGCCCTATATCCCTGCTCCACACTTTCAGCTCTGCTCTACCTTAGTTTCCTTCCTCCTGCTGTCCTTGACCTCTCCCTGCTTGAGGAACCCTTCTGTGTTACAGTAAGAAGCAAAAATGCAAGGACGAGCAGAAGATGAGATAGGACTAGAGGCAGGAGGAATGGGAAAAAAAAAAAAAAAAAAAAGGCTCAGAATTGGCTTGAGATGCTGAGAAATGCAGGAAGGAGGCTGCTCCTATTGAAACCCCTGCAGTGCAGGAAAGGATGGAGAGGAGGAAAGTTGGAAATGCGCTGGGAGTTTTGTTTTCATACTTCTGAAGATAAACATATGAATTTCCCAGCTTTCTGATTTGAGTAAGTGCATGGTAATAAGGATATATTTGGCATCAGAGTTTGTTCTGTCTGTAAAATCTAAAATGCGGCTGATATTACTCCACTGTATATTGGTATAAATGAAAATAGAATCTGGTCTTCTATATTAATTCCATAAGCTAAATTTAGAAGTAAATAAATGCAGGCTATTCATGCAGGAACTATAAAGCAGAAGACTTCAAGTTATTTTCTATCAGTGTGAATTTATGGCTTAATCATATAGTATCTTGGATCTCCACTACTTCATTATTGGCACTTTTATCTGAGCGTTACACTCCACGGCTCTAATTTTGTGCTGACGTTAGCTGGCTTAGTGCCACTGGCACCAGCAAAGCTGTCTTGATTTACACCATCTCTTAATCTGGCCCTGCCGTTTTTAACTCCCTTTTCCACCGTTTTTCAGGAATCATTCGTCTGAGGGACGGATTTCACGATCGCTACCCGGTAGAAGATTACCTCGATCTGTTTGACTTGGCAGCGCATCAGATTCAGGGGGTGCTGCAGAGCCAAGCAGCAAAAGAAAGTGGCAAGACGAGCAGAATCGTTATTGGTAGGCAGCGCTGGTCCAGCTGAGCCAGTTTTTATGGTTGTATCCAAGCAGTGCATAAGTGTTGGCCTTGTCACTTAAGTGTGCAATAATAAGAAGGGGAAAAAAAAGACCCCGATGAGTTCTTCAAACATAGTATTTCATTTTGAGAGAGATTTTATTTGAGAGATGTTTGGCTATAGCTGCAGGTTCCTAGTCTGTAGCTTCAGACTGCAGTGCTGCAATGTCCCAAGTGTTTTGTGTTAAGCATAATAAATGAGGACTCCTGTTGCTGCTTGCAGATGGGCACGTAGAAATCTTGTAATGGGATGGAGATGTGACTTTGCTGATTGTTTGCTGGAATCACATCACTGCCTGTGAGAAACACTGACAGGAATTTTCAATTTCTGCTTTTGTTTTTTTGCTAAAAACAGGAAATTGAGGGGTAGCGAGTTTTCGCAGTTTTACCATGCTTATTCTGCCACCTTGAAATCTTCCAAGGAAACCACATCCTTTTTCCATGAAAATCCTGGCTGGGCAAAAGGGACCATTCCCTCTTGAAAGGAGTTTTGAAATAGGCCCAAGTTATTATCCTGCAGAAAATAGAGACAAGATTTTTGCTGCTAGTCCTTAGAGAATGCTCTGCGAATCAGATCCAAGCAAACTTTTAGCCCATCATATTATGTAGCTTAAAGCACCGACTCGGCTATAGTAACATTCATGTGCTAATTCCTCAGCCCCCACTTAGATCAATCACTTTGCTTTATTAAGTATGCAATGTTGAAGAAAATTTGCAGGATGAGGTCTTGCAAAACGTTGCAGTCAAGGACATCTGCATATTTCCCTCATACTTACAGTAATATATCCTGTCCGTTCTTGGGTGAAATGCTTATACTAATTAAATTGGCTAATCTAATTGGCAAAATACATCTTTGATTGCTTACTCCCCATTGCAGCTTTTTCTAGAGTTCATGATTTGCTTTTTCCTTCTCATTTCTTATAATGTTAAGGTTATGTTCACTTTTTTTATTAACTTTACAAGAAAAGTTCTGAATGATTATGCTCATTAAGTCAGATTTTATAACCCTGATTTAAAAAAACAGAAAG
>NW_010577435.1:0-28660 GCF_000705375.1 Tinamus guttatus | reverse complement strand
TGCGGGGCAAAAAATTCTTTGTTCTAAAGTCATCCTTTTTTTTTTTTTTTTTTTTTTTTTTTTAATAGAGATGAGAACATCTGCTTACAGATGCACTATCTTTAGGCTTGGTCATCATTTGCAAGCTAATTAGAGAGAATCTAAAAGCATGGATCAAATATGACCAGAGGTCTACCAAGCAGACGGAAGGCCAAGTGTGAGGGAAGATCAAAAGAACTGTATTCCTTGTCTAGAAAAGAAGAATCTGTATATAAAAGGCTTTGAAGGCCAGGGGCTTGAAGTTACAGCAAGAAACATAGCCTATGAGTGAGGAAAACCTGTCCAGTTAGCAGATTGTGAAACACGGGAATAGGTTTCCTACTGAGATTGCTCCAAATAAATAATTCATTAGAAACTTGCTTCTGTGAGATTAGGAGCATTAAGAACAACTCTTGGATGTAGCCAGGATCCTGCAAAGAGCAGGAGAGTCTTGGAAAGCTGTGTGGCCCTTCTGCCTTGGGGCTAGAGAGGCCAGAAACTCTAGGCAGACAGTTCTAGCCCCAGTAAAATGCATTTCATGTGTTAACCTCCAGCACAATGGTCTCTGGTTAGCGAATAGCAACAGTTTTGGTGAAATTACATAAAACCTGCCATAACTATCACTGCATACACAAAAGTTGCAGGCAGTGAGAGTCTTCCAGCTCTGCAGAACATTATCCAGAGCCATTCATAAGAACAAGCAAGCTATGTTTTACAATAAAATTAATAGTGGCACTTCTAAGTGGTCCACAGCAGTGTGAAGTCTGGATATAGCATATGCATGCATGCCAATGCAAAGAATTAAATGACTTGTTAAAGAGATGTTTTTTTAATTCCAGGGGAGGCCAGTGCCTCAACAATGTGGGACAACAATGCTTGGATTTTCTTTTATGACAACAGTACAAATGGAGAGCCTCCATTCTTAATCCAGGATTTTATCCATGCCTTCCAACCAAATGCCAAACTTATCATCATGCTGAGAGATCCTGTTGAAAGGTGAGCAGGGATTACACTGCTAAATATGTTAGCAAATTTTCTTATTCTTACTTTTATTATCATTACTTTGTTCTCTTGCTCTGAACTGAATATCCATGCAATATTTGACAGAGTTGCCTGGTTGGTAACGTGAGATCTCGGGGGTTTTTGTTCTGCGTGCCTTGAGGTTTTAAATTGGGATATTTTAAATTGTAGTCCATGGGTTGTGTCAAGAGAGTACAATGGGTCCCGTCTGCCTGTCTGTAGCTTCCCTGTTTGCTCCATAGGGACATTTATTGTGAGCAACTCCTGGATCAGGAGATGCATTTCCCAAGTTCTAGCAGTCTGTCCTGACCGCAGGAGGGAGCAGATGGGAATTTTATGCAAGAGAACTGGCTGAAGTGGCTTCCTCCTGCAAATTCCTGACAAATCTCTGGTTGCTTTAACTGCCTGCCACAATGTGGGTATTGCCAACTGTAAGGCAGGGGTCAAAAAGCAAGTTTCTGCTCCCAGCTGGCCTCTCCCTGTCCCTTTGCTTGGTGACACGGCTGCCGTGGTGCAGTTATTCTATTGTAATGGATTATGATCAAGGATAACGGCTTCAGGTAGCAGGAGCAGCTGAAGTCCTAATCAGCAGTGGTTTTATATCCATGCAGATGTCCCCAAAATTAAAAGCAGATGGAAAGCAATAGAGGAAATCTCGGCTGTCCTGTGGAGTGAGAACTTGCCTTCAAGGACATTGCTTTTCTATGTCATCGAGTCTTGAAATTATGAGTTTACTTTAATGGATGATTAGAAATAATAAGTAGACTTTATTGCTGCTACAGCTACTTTTAAGACAGGTGGAAGAACAGAGACACACAACCCCCTGCCTCAGGTTGCTTCTCCTTGGGTACTGCCTTCTCATCTGTTAGTTTTCTATGATCTTCTATTTTATTTTTTTATGCATAAAAACAGAATCAAAAACATCCTACCACAAACATGGGCCTTTTCTTCCTCTTTTTTTTTCTTTTTCTTTTTTTTTTAAATGAACACAGAGTGTTCCTTTATGTCATTTGGGAATTGGTGTCCTGTTCTTGCAAAACACTACCATAAGGAATGAGTGCAGCAGGGCTATTCCCATGCTTAAGTGCTTTGCTGGATTAGGGCCTAAACTTTCTAAATTAAATGATGAATTTTAATGTACCCTTGGAAATGTAGGGCCCAGACTTTTTGGTTTAATAAAATATTGAAAGGACTTTAAAAAATGAAAAAAAGGAGTGGGTGCAACCTGAGAGGTTATTGCAGCAATAAAATGAGACCTTAATTGATTTTTATCAGTCATCTCTTAGATATTTATGTGCTTTGAAAGAGGGTGAGACAGGCAGGATTTCTGGAAATCTGTGGAACATGGCACTGGGCTGTAGCACAATGCAACCTCATACTGAAGTCTGTGTGAACTGTTCACCTAGTTACAGCTTTGAGCTTAAAAAAGACCTAGAACAGTCATGGAAAACTGTAATCTGAGAGCTTTAACTAAAACATGCTATAGAAACGATATGGGATAGGGTATGGAGCTTTCTGAAAAGCCAGGGAATTGGGTCCTTCTTCCAGCTTTGGAGGATGGCCAGTTTGGTAACCTCTTAAATCACTATATCTTTGTCACCCCTCTTCTACGTTCTTCTGTTTTAGATTTAGATAATAAGCTTTTGGGATGAGAACTATTTCTTTCCATGGCAGCGGGGAGCCCCTAATACAATGGGGTCCCAGCGTCAGCCCAAACAAGCTCTGCTCTTCATAGATAATGCAAAATATGTATTTGGCAATATGTTTTTGAAAAGTTTGCCCTTGGGAGATTGGTGTTGGCTCACCATGACTAGGGCCCTCATCTTAAGGGATACTGAGCTTAAAAGAGGGATTGATGTCTAGCAACTCCCAGGAGTGGATGTTGCTCTAAGCTAAAACTCATAAAAATGAAGAGAAAATCTGTCACGGAGGGAACAGACTGGTAGTGGGGTAATACTGCATGTATACATACTGCTCTTCTCAATTAATGTGACTTATTTGTATTGTCATGTAAATAGATCTTCTCTCACTTCCTTACACGTTTCATCTGCAGATTGTACTCCGATTATCTGTACTTTGCAAGTGCTAATAAATCCGCAGAAGATTTTCATGAAAAAGTGGCAGAATCGCTGCAGCTGTTTGAAAATTGCCTGCTGGATTACTCACTGCGAGCCTGTGTCTACAACAACACGCTGAACAACGCCATGCCCGTGCGTATGGCCCTGTGACACTTAATGTATGGTGTGATACACGGGGTCGAGCTTGTAGGTGCAACAAACACAGTGCAAATAAGCACCAAGAAATAGAAATTTCTCCTTTCATCTGCAAAGCGGATGATACATGCACATACATATATATACACATATATATATATATGCAAGCATGTAAAAGCTGATGCACTGGCTCAGCTGTCTCCTCAGTCTGTTCCCTGATGAATGCCAACAGTAATAATGCATTCTTTCTATTGTGCGCCTGTATGGAGAGCACATTTAGTGAAGATTACAGTTGAATGTGTAAGCTTTTTGCAGACCTCTCCAAAAAGTAGCTCTGGCAAGGATTTTTGTGGTACAAAATTGCCTCCAAATCAGCATAAATTACATATTCTTTTGCAAGAAAAGGCTACCAACAACTAGATAAAACCTCTTCTTTAAACTTGTGCATGTCAGGAAATGGAGAGGAAAGAAAGAAAGAATGACAGAAAATCCTGACAGAGGATATGGGGAAGTATTACAAGCTCAGTTTTTCAGAACTCACATTCTAGGGTAGAATGGATTACAAGGTTTGCTTGAGGGGGAGGGAAAAATGCCTTTTGCTGAATAATATGGAAGAGATTGACTTGGAGGATCAAATCTGGTCAGTTTGCCATTGAATCATATTTTATTTCTTAAAGCTGTAAAGGATTCAGGCAGAATGCTTTTCTCTGGGGAGAAGTTAATGCCAGAAGCTCCTCCAGTCAAGAACGTTGAGAGAGAGAGAGGCAGAAGGAAAGGTTTTCTTCCATCTTCTTTATTTGCTCTATATTTAAAAAGTAGGATTGTTTCCTTCCTATCCTGTAAGATCATTGGATTGCTAATTTAGTTGCAAGTAAATTAATTTTCCTTTGTGTGTGTTGCTTGCAGGTGAGGTTGCAGGTTGGTCTTTATGTTGTGTATCTTCTGGACTGGCTAACTGTTTTTGACAAGGACCAGATATTAGTTCTTCGCTTGGAGGATCATGCCTCAAATGTGAAATACACCATGCACATGGTGTTCCAGTTTCTGGATCTAGGTAGGTGGCATCTGGCTGCTTTGGGCGAAGAGCAAAAAGTCATATTATCCCTTTTCTAGATAGTTAGTGCTTTTATTAGAAGAGAAAGCAGAAGCATGTGGGTCTATTTTTGAAAGATGCATTAATCTTTTTTTGAGCAAAATTAAATTTCCTAAATTCTCATAGAAGGTTTATGAGAGAAAGATTGGTGTTAGAAAGTCTAATAAGATGCTATTTAAAAAAAAAAAATCAAAGCCACTTATATGGGAGGCATATATTTTACTATACGGAATGAGGTCCTGCTTCTGAAGGCAACCAGAGCATGTTTGCTGTGGACTTGCACAGATGCAGAGCAATACCCTGTATTTTCATCTCCCCAAAATGTGCTTACGGGATCCATGAGTGAGACTTGTGGAGTTTCACTGTAGCAGGTGATAGGCAGCTCATGCCATAAAATAATTGCGACTCCAAAAGGCATAAAGTCATATTGAATGTCATAGCTGATTTCTGAAAACAAATATTTTCCTTCAGAAATGATTCATGCTGTTTGTTGTAGAGATGATTAATATGAAAGGAAGACATATTATTTCTATATTTTTAACTGTGATTTATTTTACAAACTGAAGCTTGTATTCAATATTCTGAAACATCACCCCTGCTATCACACGATTCCATTTGTTTTCTCTTGGCAGATGTATTTATTTAGTCATTTATCTTTTTTAGCATAGGCCTTTTTTTGAAAATATACTAAGATAACATTCTATTTTATCCCAGGACCTCTAAGTGAGAAACAAGAAGCCCTGATTACCAAGAGCCCTGCATCAAACACTCGACGACCTGAAGACCGAAGTCTGGGACCTATGCTACCAACAACAAAGGCGATTTTAAGAGATTTCTATAGGCCTTTTAATACAAAACTGGCACAAGTTCTTTTTGATGACGCTTTTTTATGGAAGAGGACATAATATGTAAATTTAGTGCCACAAATACAGTGTTTAAAGGAGTTTTTATTTTTTTAAATTCTATTTTTGTGTGTGGATATTTACATTTTTTTCCCATTCCAAAGAGAAGCCGATTGAGATGAGACTTTCACCTTCAGTCAGCACACATCACAACAGCTATATCACATTTTCCTTGAGAGAATGTAAAGCATCTTGCTGATCAGTTCCTTTTACCCCAGCAAAAAAAAATGGAAGAGCGTTAGTACGAAGGAGAAATCTTGCACTCTGCTGGGTTGTGAAGATTAACCTTCTCTAAGGTGCTGCAACAAAAAATTAGCATCAGTCTCCTGCAGTTACACTTATAATCTCACTCTCAGTATATGTTAATCATCCATTCTTTCAAACTATCAATGTCATTTAGTCATTAAAATTTTTAATCAAATTCAACCTAAAATTCTGTCTTTTTATCAGCATAATCATCAATGCAGTCTTAGCTTGCACTATTTTTTTTCTGTTTTTCTGAAAGTTTTTCTGAAACAAAGGCAAAGGTAAATGGCTTTAACAGAATTGTATTTGCATAAATATTTCTGGCCTAATTTATGCGTTCAATTTGAATGAACTTTCCTAACCACAGTTCTCATAAAAGAAGAGTTTCGTATTCCAGGTAAGAATGAATGAATGAGATTCAAATAGCAGGCCTCTTACAATGTTTAGTGTAACAAATCCATTTGTCTCCTCTATTTTGCTGATGGAAATACAGATATATAACATGTATTCATCCTACTCTCACATTTTCTGAGAAAACCAATAAGGGGCCTAAAGCAGGGTCCATTGCTGGCCAGGGAGAGCTTTTATTTCATGGTGTTTTCTGCTGGGTCCTACACACTCTGAAGCATTCAATTGCCATTCAATTGCATTTTAAAATCCCTATGACATCTTGTCCTTAACTGCATCAATGTAATGTGCAGGGCGATAGTAGTGTGCATCCTGATAGCAAGTAAGATGGGATACATCAACTAATGAATTAATTGCATGTGCACCTTTTTTTTTTTTTTTTTTTCCCCTCTTCACAGAAGATGTAGGTGTCTAACTAAAAATCATTTCAGAGGCTGAATTGAGAAGAAGCCCAAAACCCATGGGAGAATTTTGGGCTATGTGGAAGCTGTAATTAGACCAAATTCCTAGAAATGGGAATGCTTGCTCCGGGTAACCTCCTTTCAGGGATTGTCTGCAGTATGGCTCTCCAGCAGATTCACAAACATATTTACAAATGTTAAGGGGGAAATTTCTCTATTCTCCTCCACAGGGATATATTATTTTGCCTATCTTTGCTAAACTGAGAAATGATACTGGAAAGGTTCTGACTCCTGAACATTTCACAAATGTTAATATGATTGATAACAGGTGACATTTGTAACAGAAGTCCTATATCGGCTCCTTTTCTGCTTGGAAATGTGCTGTTTAAAAAACACTTGGAAAGCCTGGAATAAGAGGCCCAGCTCTGATTAGTTCTAGTTCAGAAATGGTGACTGACCAAAGCAGTTTTACCAGTATAAAAACATGTGGCAGCGTGACTCAGAATTAACTTGGTATTATTCATAGATGTTAAATTTTCAATCATCACTTTATTTATGCTAAAATGTTATGACAAATATGTTCTGAATTAGAATAAACGTTCCATGGTTGGGAAAAGTAGGTTCAGGGGCTTCTTTCTGCCTCTACAAGAAAGCCCTGTGTATGATAGTTTTGACTCACTTCTGAGACGTGAAGGAATTCATTATTATTGTTATCATTCACGAGAGCTGAGCTGCCTCAGGAGCAGTAATCTGCTAGGAAATTGTACTTATTATCAAGATAACATATTTTCATGTTTGCCAAAACCCAGCAGTGGCTCCTTGCAAAGCAGTCGGCAACTGAACGTTTTGTTCTCCCATTACTCTTATCTCTGCTCAACAAAAACTAACCCGGTGCAGACGCTGCCTCCCCAGGTCCAAGTGCCCCGGGGACAGGAGGGTCTTTTCCAAATGTTCTCTCTGAATGTGCGACGTGTTTGCTGCAAGACCTTGGGCAGGAAGGCCGAGACCGTTGGCTGGTTGGAAGAGGCGCAGGGGAAACAAGGTCTGCAGCTCAGACGAGCAGACTTAGCCCCTTGCACAGAAGCAGGGTGTTGTTATCTGTGCAACCCAGGGCTGGCCTGTGGCTGTACAATAAACCAAAGATAAACGTTTGGGATGTGATAGCTCTGAGTGCATCTTTCTGCCCTCCCAAAGTATCTGCCTTTCACCTAAACCAAGCGCTGCTACGGTGGCAACGCGGAGCCGAGCGCGGTGCTGCACCACCGCCCCGTGGCGAGCTCGGGCAGAGCGCGAGGAGCCCGCGCTGAGGCTGAAAACCTTCTCCCATTGCCCTCCCAAGTGGCCTGAAGGATGTGCGAGGGTCCTGGGGCACTTCCCTTGCTGCCCGCCCTAAGGAAATTTTGGGGAGCCACGGCATTACCTCATTAGTGCATTCATTACTTCATTAGTGCATCTTTCATTAGCCCCCTGCCTGTGTCCCGGGCATCCTGGGGCTTAGGCCTCACCAGGAGCAGAGGGCTGGGGGTGTCCCCATCGCCCTTGTGCCACCAGGTCTCGTTCCTCACAGGCTGGTCAGACGAGTTGGGTATTCCCCCTACCTCAATTTTGGATATTTTTTAAAAAAATAAGAATGAGAAAAAAACTGTGTTCCGGACTCCAGTATTTATTTGTCTTGGTTTGCAGACTTGTCATCCGACATGTCTAAGGCAGACAAGTGCACTGTGTCATTTAGGTCACACTCAGCTTTTCCATGGTGATATGCAGCGTGTATATATTTATTTATACAGATTATTCTGGGCCTGAACTGACTAAATTTAAGCGACTGCTGCTCTCTCAAGTCCTTTTTGGGAACAGCAATTACCAAAACCGTGTTCAGGAAAGTTTTGTGGTGCTATTAAATAGATATGAGGCAGAAGCACAATCAGCCCCATCAACATGGGAAATCTTGGCTAATGCACGGAGGAGCTACTGAAGTGATGTTCTCTGCATGAAATGTCCTGCAATGCTGATACTGTCCTGCAGTATCAGTCACTGTTCTCTGCATGAAATGTCCTGCAATGCTTGGCCGTGTATCACTCACTATAAACAGGGCTCAGTGCAGGGTATCTCCATTCAAGCACTCGGGCTAAGCTCATCTCTGCAGAGAAGGCAGCAAGGGAGATGCAAAGACTGCAGTACAGCAGCTCCGGACAGGTAGAAAGGTTGAGAGAAAATAATAAAAGAAAGAAATCTTGTGAAAAAAATGTAATTGAGTCAAATGAAATCCTGGAACGGTGACGAAGATCGATGGGGCAAAATTGCACTGAAGAAAATAAAATCAAATGAGGTAGCCAAAAAATGAAAAAAGTCAAATGGAGGAATAAGAAGAAAGAAAAGCGACAGACATCTGCCATATGGAAAGGAAAATCAATTTTTGACCACCTAGAAGGGCTGGGGAAAGGAAAATAATGATATAATCTGGGGAAACTATAATGGTTTAAGAGGACAGGTGTTAGCTGAGGCGAAGGGGACTAAAGTTTGGGGGCACCTTGTGCTGGGTCTCTGTCCTATGAATTAGAGCTGTGGCGAAGGGATCCACAAAACCTGGCCTGCTCTAACACATCCCAGCACTAACCTTAGGGGAAGGAGCAAACCGTCCCAAAAGAGTAAAAGAAATTGGATTAAGGTGGGAGAGAGGTTACAATAAAAGCAAGAGCCAGATTAAGAAATGGAAGTAGAGGATAAATGTTGCATGTGGAGGAAAAGGGTGGCATTAAGACATTTTTTAATGAATTTTCTCCTGGGTATTTTACTGCATGCTTGGAGAATCTCAAGAGCAGAGGCGAGTAAATGAGCAGCAGTGTAAGCGAGCAGGTCCCCGCACACTTGCCCGTGGGCTGGGGCTCCTGGTTCACGTGCTGGGTGCTGGCAGCAGCAGCGATGCCAGGGGGCTAGTGCCTGTCCTGGCAACCGCATCCCTTCCCGGGGATGCAGCAGCAGAGCCAGGAACGCGTCGGGGACCACAAGAGGGCAGGGCATGGCCGGGATTCGGCATCCGCTGCTGCCAGGGATGCAGCACTGCATCTCCCATCCGGGCTATAGGATGAGCACCGGGTCCCGGGCAAGCGGCGAGTGCTGCTCTTGCCTCCCCAGGGCATCCTTGCTCATCACTAAGACGTGTTGCTCGTCCACCTGCAGCTCCACGCCGCTGGAGAAGGATGCAGGAAGGAGCTGATCCCGCTACGGTCGCGTGCTAAGAGGTCAGCTCAGTATCTGTGGGACTGTTTGAAAAGTTTGCTAAATCCAACGCTGCCTCGTGGCACAAGCAAGGTGAAGCACCACTCTGCTATTCACCTGCAGCGTCAAAATGTGAGAAATGTGTATTGGACCGAAAATCCTTTGCTTAAGCAACACCTTCTCAACAGGCACATGTGGACCAGGCCTTCAGCCCAGCGGTGTTGGCCCAGGTGGAGCCAGTCCAAAGCAGGTGTCCGGGCTGGCACGGGTGCTGCTGACAGAATTTTTGCCATTGGACCACAAGGAAAAAGCGCCGAGTTTCACTAGATGGTGCCACAGAGCAGTCCTGGCCTTCCAGCTGCAAAGACGGTGCTTGCACATTCCTACCGAGCTGGTTTGCAACAGTTTTAAGTTCCTTCTGGGTGTGCTGCAGAAGGCTGTGGTGCCCAATGAGCACACCAGTAACGACAGCTCATAGGGCCTGAAGGGAGCTGTGACAGGGATTTGCAGAAGAATGGAGCAAACTCTCAAAATCCCAAGCTCTGGAAGGCAGCAGGTTCAGAGCCTTTGCAGGGAAAGGATGATAAACTTCGGAAGGAGAAGCCACAGGTGCCTAGAACTGCAGGATTTGCAGCAACTTAAACTGCTGGAAGAGTCTGGAAAAGGGGATTGCTGCAAAGTTCAGGAACTGAAAAGATTCCAGTTGGAGGGGGATGGAGATCTCCAAGTGCAGCCTTAACGTGGGTAGGTGCCAGCTCATTTGTTTTAGTGAACCTGTAGTTTGGGCCACGGTGACTTGGCCCTCCAGGGAACCAAATAACAAGAACTGTTCAATATTCCCTGTTGTTGCAGCAGCCTTTAGTAAACTTAGATTGTACATGGTTACAATTCAAAGTGCCCTCAGATGTGGGTCTTTAAAAACCTGTCCCTACTCTCAGGAGTTCCTTTTTAATGAATTACATATTCTCAGTTGTTCGCATTGGTTTTTGATTACATATATCCCAGTTCTCCCAGAGCTCCCAAATTCTGGACCTGAACTGTA
The DNA here is from genome assembly GCF_000705375.1 of Tinamus guttatus. The sequence continues at coordinate 18,101 of NW_010577435.1, read as the reverse complement.
CATTTTCTGCTCTGCAGCCCACGCCAGTCCCCAGAATAACCCAAGCAGTTTTTTAGTTAACTTTGAGGTATTTTCGCACTAACCCATTTTAACGAACAGAGGTAACACAAATAACAAGGGATCAGGTTTGCAGGTTAGCCTGGTGCAAATATTTGCAGATGCCACTCAAAGAAATCATCAGAAAAATGAGTATCCCTAAATAAAGTGTAAAATAATTTTGAACTAGGGCTCCTCCTCTGAGATGTCTCCACAACTGATCATGGATTGAGTGTTTTAAACTAAATTCCTTGCATTACTAAGTGCACTTTGTAGTTTTTGCTCTCTTTTACTGCAGCGCGACATCCCAATGTACGCTTGGTAATCGTCTCTTCAGGCCCAGCTGGCCTTTCTCTCATAAAAATAGCCTGAACTCAAGTTTCTTCAGAATCAGGACATTTTCACTCATAAATATTAGATGCATCAGGAAGTGAAATTCCCTGTTGAAAGATAAGTCTTCAAGTTTGCTTCACTCACCCTCACACACCGTATGCATGCATGAAACCCCAGGGAGAGAAGGCACGTGGCAGCCCTCCTGCAAAGTGAACCCGCGCTGCTGTCCTCCCATGCTAAAGTCATTTCCTCTCAACAAGAATGCTGAAATATAAACATTTTTGCCTGGTTTATAATCCTTCAAAGTTCTTCCATATTTAGAACATGGAAAGTGTATACAATGCAATAGAAACACGAAGAATCTTGCTCAAGGATTACATCTTCTATGAGCAAGTCACAAGAGGAAATGTAAATGCCTAAAGCACACATATAGTTATGTTCATAGCCATTTGAAAATCATTTAACATGCTTAAAGTCAATTTGAATTGCACTATAAGGGACAGCAACACTTATGTCTAGTGTCTGTTATCCTGCACTTATGATTTAATGAATATATTTGCAAAATAAATTGCTTTCAGGTTGTTCTGGCATAAAAATTAAGTGAAAATCACAGCTTGAGCAGTGGAAAGCACCGCATTACCTTCCACACTCATGTGGTGTGGTTGGCACATGGGAATTTTTAAGCATTTTGAAGTATGCAAGACAACTTTAGAGAAATATCAAATCAGGTTGCATCTTGCACCAGGCTCCTCTGCAAGGAAAAGGAGATAAGAATCCCCTAATGCAAACAGCTCCTTTATCCTAGGATCCTAGGCTAAATCCCAGGACATCCCGGACTACCCACTCATCTCCCAAAGCCAAAACTGGAGCAGAGAGTCTCTCCTGAGCTATCCGGTATATAGCAGTAATGCAATTAATGCAATTCCTACTTCTTACTGCATTCTCCCTGCATAGTTCTGTTACTTCCGAATACCTTTTTTTTTTTTTTTCCTTCAATAATGGTTAATTAAGCAAAAATGAAATCAAAATCCCAAGATGGTGGTACAACTGCACAAAATGATACTGTAGACCTAGCACTTTAAAATGTCATATGGTCACAGCAAAATAAGTGAGAGCAACTTTCCTCCACATGCCAGCCCTGCAAATATAGCCAGGAGCAAAGACCTGGCTCTGCAGAGTCAGGAAATAGAAATTTATACCTATGTTTGGGAATTTCTCCACAGCAACACCACTGCTCTTGCAGGAACCAAGAGCAATGGCATTTTCCTGCATCTTTCCTTCTGTCCTCCTGAAGTACATGAAAACATTTTGAGTTCAGGTACCAACTGCCTTGTTGGACTATGAGTCTGGGGAGTATTTGCCACCTGGGATGGCTTAAGGTTAGGGATTCTAGGGACACTTCTGGACCAACTCTCCAAGTATATTGTTAACTAATAGTGGCCTTGAGGATCCAAGTGGTTTCCTTACGGTTTCATGTGAAAGAAAACCAGTGAAAGGAAAGTTCGTTGCTTTGAGGCTTTCTTTTCTTTAGTTTTAATTGCCATGAGGAAGCTCTGATTTGGTAAAGTAACAATTTTTATCCCCTACGACACTCTGATGCTTAAAAAAAACCCCACCTCTTTGTATTTATTTGCTCCCTCCTGGTTGGAAATGTGCTTTTCTTTTAAAAGCAAAATAAAACAAAGTCAAAGCTACTATTTGCACTGGATTTTTTCCAGTCTGACTATTAAAAAGGTTATTTATAATATGCAAGCTCCTCCGTAGGTTATTGCAGTCTCTGCTGTGGCTACGCTCAGCACCTGTGGGCACCCATGCACACAGGGCACACAGTGATATTTCGCTCCTGCAGAAGATGCTGGATCCCAGCTTCTTGTCACTTATCTATTCGGTACCGAACATGATTTTCATCAGGTTTTCTCTGCTTCTTGGAAGCTCCAGTTCTGGTAGACGGCTTTCATATGCTTTCAGTCTGAATTATTCTTATTTTAGGCCAAAGTAAAAGAGCGAAAAATAGTTTCCATAAGAAGGCTTGACAAGGGCTGGAGTAGCTTGAAGAATAAACCAGATGCTGCCTCCAGAAATATGCAAGTGCATAAAACAACGTGCACGATCACTTCACTTTTCTTCCTCTGTGTATTGTTAAACTGTTGCTCACGCATGGGCCTAAAGAATGTCATGATAATGATCCTTACCAAAAGATCACTGGAACCTCTGGAAGAATTTTTTTTTGTTTTAGAAGGAGATTCTCTTTTCCTTCAGAGAACCCAACTCTCCTAGGGCCTGGTGAGGGACTGCTCCCCATTTTGTCTCAGTTCTTCTACTAGTTGCCAGCTGTGGCTGCTCTGCTTGTTTATTTATTTTTTAAGAATACCCTTTTATATGATACTAGTGGATGGGGCATCACTTAAACTGAGACACCTTGACATGTTAACCCAAGGTTATTGAAGTCAGGAGGAATATAAGGTATGATGAGAGAGAGGTTTGTGTGCATTGGCTTGGCTGTAGATTTGGATCCTTCTATACCAGCAACTGGTTGGATCCTTTGGATATGTAAAGGCTTCAAATCTTTATGAATGTCACATAGAATGAGAAGTGACAATGGAAGAAACTGCTGAGCTCTGCTTATTCTGGCATTTTATCACTAAATTTAAACTATGTTGCTCTGTGTTTATAAGGTATTCTCTTTTTTGGCTCTTCAAACCGTTATACTAACTGCTATATAAACTATTATACTAAAACTGTTTATGAATTTCATTATGAAACTGATATTAGATCTGGGAAAAGTGTGTTTTTTTCAAGTCTAAGGACTCTGTTGAAATATCAGCGTTTGGAGAAATCTGTCACTGTTTCTGTCTTTGTAAGAGACACAGACAGGTTTTGTTTTTCCATTTACAAGGAAGCAGCTTTATATCATTAGGTTAATATTGCCTCATTTAGATTTGGTCTTGCTTTTATTGAACTCTGAAGTCTCCTCAGCTTATTCAAGACCCATGATGGTTTTAGCTTAATTGTGATTGAGTAGTTCTTGGTATCATTTCCAAATACCATCTTCATTATTATAATTTTGCCTATCGCCTTCAATGTACAGGTCATTAGTGAGAGGAACTAGACATAATTAGGGCACCAAACAAATATTTTTCAGATGTCAGACAGAAGAGCAATAGGTCTGCAAAGCACCTCTGAGCAATACCTGAATGGAAGTGCCTGCAAACTCCTGGGTCTTCTGAGGGCGTTGGAATAGAGCACTTTCCCCAGAACCATGGACTTTCTGCACCTCAAGATATTTATAGATTCAGCTTTCTCATTCAGTCATCCTGTTTTTCATCCACTGAGTGCTGTGTCTTTTCAGCTAAGGAAGAGACATGTTCTGCATTTGTTCTCTTCTGACTATTGTTGCCATTAAAAAGAGACTTGTGCTTTTATTTTCAAGGACAATTTATTGTGCTATATCTCCCTGCTACGTGGCTGATAGGAAATCCAGTTTAATCAGCTGCTCATGGAGTAAAATCTGTCTAGAATTTAAACTAGATTAAGCAAATGTGAATTATCTCACTGCTTTTAAGTGGAATACAAACACCCAAATTAAAAAATGACTTTGCGGGTTTATTAGGAACTGCTGACACTAGACTGATTTCGTTCATCCATCCACACTATTGGATTTTAGTGACGTTTGCAAGTACAAGGCTAATGAGTCTTGCTAATCCTCAGCTTTTAGCAGTCTTTAGCATCGTACATCACCTCTGGGTTTGTCAGTGCAAATCAAGGAAGGTGTCTTAACTTTTACCAAAGGTGAGCTTCAGGCAATCAGCTGGACATCTCTTTTGGTAAAGGTGATACTTCAGACCCCCAATAGCAAGAAGTCATATTTCAAATGACTTTTTTTTTTTTTCCTGAAGAATCAATCGAGAAGAGATCCATGCTCTGGTCTGGGGTGGGAGATGTCGGTTTTGCTGAACACTGAATGCAGTGGGGGACTTCCCTGCTTGGACTCTGGTGTATCTCACACTTACCCATGAAAGAAAACAGAGAAACTCTAGAGAGTCACACAAGAAAACCTATGCCTTTGATTGATTCAGGTTTAATTAGAAGAAAAAATGTTATACATTGCACGTGCACTGCTGCTAATAATCCCATGTATCGAAAAATGGGAGTCCATTCCTGTGAAATGTGAGATTAATTAAAATAAAATATTTAGGCTTTCTCTGAATCTTGGAATTTGATCCTTTAAGACACCAGAGGTTTCCTATTTCATTTTCATATTTGCCTTCCCAGTCATGTGGGCTAGAAACTACCTTTTTTTAAAAAACAAAGTTGAGATTCTTGCACATTAAACAAATTGAGCTGACAGGCTTCTAAAGAAAATATTCATTACCATGCGACTCGTAACAAAATCTTTCCGTGGTGGCTTGCATATGTAGCCTTGGTCATGGTGGGCTGGCTCGAGGGTTTGGAGGACGTTGCTTTTGGGTGGCATCTGCTCTCTGTCCTCTGCCTGGGGCAGGGGAGCGCTGGAGGCCGGTGCATTTAACACAATCCAGTGGATTTCCTCATTATTGCTGCAGATGTATAGTTTAGTTGGTTCCTCAATGGGTCAACTTATGTTCTTCGGAAGGGAAGCATCTGCATTCATCGATTTTTGAAAGATATCCTGTTTATCCTTTTGACCCTAAAATTATGCTTTGCTTTGCTTTTACAAAACACTATACAAATCAAATACAGTTTTCTCTAACACCTGAGAGACTTAGGAAATACCAAAGCTTTGCCGAGCTAAACAAGAAGGAACTGCCAGCGTAGGAGAATGAAACAGACCTTGAACAGCTTAGCACCACATGTTTTCATTTCATCTATTTAGAATGGTTTCTATTAAAAAGCTAGCATTTGCCCAGTTATATAATACTATCATTTTGTGGAGATCAGTACTGTAGCTGTCCTTACAAAATATGATATTATTTTGGCTCGCTCTTCCAAGAACAACTGTTTCATTTTACCTCTGAAAAGCCTAAGCAAGCAGAATGAAGTTGGCAATTAGTTCTGAAAGAAGCAGGTACAAATTCTTATAAAACAGTACTTTGGTGCAGATGGGGTGAAATGTATAGAAAAATCTTAGCATAGGTAGAGTTGCCATCATATTTCACTGGACCCCATTACTAGGGAAGGTAAAGCAATACTGTGACTCAAAGTACACCCTTGCACAGGGTCTGTGACACGACCTGGCGGGGTCCAGGGCTTAAATCATCTAAATCAACATTGCTGGGCTGATTTCAATGGACACACACGGGTTTGGGTCTTCTGAAGATCAAGGCTTGGAGGCGTTCCCATCTCTTATGAAAAAAGCACAGCTCACTGTGTTCTTTTCCTTCTATCCCTCTTTTCTTCCCCACTTCTTTAATTGTCTCTCCTCCTCTTTGATACCATTTTTGCCAATCAATTACATGGCCTTTATTTTTGATTTTGTACTGCTACTTGAAGATGTACGAGAAGGATGAAGTCAGTCGTGTGGATAAAATTTTCCATCTACATGCAAAAATTAAAGTAGATAAAAAAAAAGTGGAAGAAATGACATTTCAGCAAATAACTGAAATCTCCCATCTCTTTACTCTGATTCACACAACCATTTGTCAAATCCATCTTCAAAATAGTCTCCTATGGAACCCCCCGGTTTGCAGAAGTGTCATTTTTTTATCTGAAAATAAAGGCAGGCCCTGGAGTTCATGTTTCTGTTGAGCCAATTGCACTGATTTCAGTGGTAATACTTGAGAAAAAAACAAAACAAACAAACAAACCAAGAAAGCCCCAAAAAACACACCATTTGTTACACATTAAAAGAAGAAATGAAAATTCGCATATAAAATCTGAATTAAGATCTATTTAGTACTTATAATGTCTGATTGGAGACTTGCTTATGGCCTGATAGTGCTATGGAATAGTCTTTACTATTCCATACCAGTAATTTAACTCAACTTGAAGCAGCAAATGTCTACAAACTGATGACTTAAGACCTTATACTATTTAAGACAAAAACGATATCATGATGACCTGAGTTTTTAATACATGAGGGGTATTAAAGGGTTCTGAGGATATTGTCACTGGGAATTTTATATAGTTACTGTGCTGATAATCACAGTATTACTAAGCGTTAATTGTTTTAAAATGTGACATAAAGATTATATTCCTGACACATAGCCAACTACCAAATTACCTCTTTTTAATGCTCTAGTCTGTGAAGAAAGAAAAGATTATTTGGGACTCATTAATACATTAAGAAATATAATAGGATTTTTCCTTCTTTTGCATATTTTTGCTTCTTCCGTCTCATTATTCTCAGGATTAAAAGTAATAATAATAATAACCACAGAGTCATTTTACTGTCATTTATAATATTGAGGATCTTTTTGTGATCGCAATATAATGACTGTACTTATTTTTCCTGGAGACGACATGGCATTTGCTTCTGTAAATTTTCGTGAGAGAAGAGCCACATTTAAGATTAATCATCTTAGGTTTTTTCTTCAATAATCATAATGAGTTTTGATTTTTTTTCCCTATATGAGAATGAGATTTCTGTCCCAATGAACATGATGGGAGATCTGTCATTGACCGTAAAGCTGGCACCATGAATTCAAGACGCTTGGCCCTTCTCGCATATGTCTCAGTCCATGAGGACCTGATATGAGGCATGGGGCCATGGGACCACCACCATGTCCATGCTTGCACCTCAATAACTGAGACCTTGCCAGCAGCACAGAGGCATTTCCTCACCTGGGATGGATGAAGCAACCAGCCACCACAAGTCAAAGCTGTGAAGAATTACGAGCACCCCTGAAATCCCTCTGCCGAACCCATCATGTCTGTTTTTCTTCACTTAAAGAGAATGTTTGGATGTGCTGTTGTTCCTGGAACAACCTCTGGAAAGCATATGGTGACTCCAAGCAACAAAACATATTTTATTAATGTACTGTGGGTGATTACCAAGACATGGTTGCAAATTTGGAAAAATCTGTTCTTATTTAAATTTAACAAATGAGACTTTAGGAATGACTCAGTTCTGCAAAAATCGATTTAAAATATTTCTAAGTGTGTGTTTTTTCATGCTGATGGAGATGAAGAATAACATCATGGAAGCTGCACTGGAGAGAAAATGAGTGTAGGAGGGAAAATAAAGAAATCTGAAGCAGAAACCACAGTCTCATGGCTAAGGGAAAACAGGAAGCATTTGCTGCAAGTTGTAAGGGAAATATAACTGTTGCATTGACATTTTAAAGGAGTCGTTGGGGTGCTTGAGAAGTAAATCTTATTATAGGAAGAAAGAGAGACTATAAGGTCCTGACAAAACTAGATGCCGGAGACTTGATTCATTGCCTCGAGTAATTTTTAGATGTAAACCGAAGCCCCCCAGCCTGCCCCTATGAACTACTGAAAACTTTCACTGTTTTGTTTTGTCAGCTGGATGAAAGTTTTATCACAGTTTGTTTAAATAAAAAGCTCTTTATGTCAGAAATCATATTCCCCAGGAAGTCATAAGAGTCTGTATAGCAGAAAAAGCAATGAATTGAGACCAAGGGTAATCCTTACGTTGAGAATACCATGGTAAATAAAGTATGTTTTCTAACGTAGAAAATCTCTGGCTTTCTCAGATATATTGAGCGGTGAGGCCGCAGAACTTTTACGTTTTAAAACAGGAAGAGGATCCTTTAAGAAAATATAAAGAAATGGTTCCATGAATTTGGTTATTTTGGGTCAGGGTGTTATTTACTTGTGCTTTACTTTATTTGGCTCAGGGTGTTATTTACTTGTGCTGCTGCAGCCACAGAAGCAACATTTGAATTTAGTGATGTTCATGAACAAAATGTATCTGTGATCCTGAAAGCTCTGAATATCTTTCACAAATGTTCTGATGACATTTTTTCCTGAGATTTGTGATATTTTGCTTTTAGCCCTTCCCTCATCCCCCCAAATATTCAAGTGCTCTTTGGGATCTCTTGCAGATATATTTCAGATGCTTGATGGGAACAGTAGAGAAGACGATGTAGTTCAGCCAAAAAAGTGCAGCTCCTCAAAGAGAGTGGTAAATAAGACAACCCAGCTTCAATTACCCTTATGCGCCTTGGCAACATTCTGAATACTTCTGGCTTGGCATTTTCCCCCAAAGTCAAAATTGTCAAAAAAACAACCACAATCCATTTCATTTCTAACTAGAGCAGATCAGACAGCACTCTTGCATTAATTTTTCTTCTCTAAGCGTCAAGTGCCTCAACTCTGTATTTTCATTTTCGTGAGACTGAAGTCAAGTGAAGAAAGAAGAGGAGCCAAATATTGAATAAAAGTTTCTCGAGGAAGATGTGAGTGGAGTAATCAATTGGTAAGTCCGTTCAAGGTACTCCCTGGATTATTCACTTTCTTTTTTTTTTTTTTTTTGTAGTAAGGGAGAAATCAAAACACAGTAATTTTTTAGAGATTAAAAAAAAAGTTAAAAAAAATGCAATCCGTGTTCACTTTTTACAATTCTACCCAAACTCAGTAATTGTTAAAAATGACTTATATCTTGTTCACCCAAGCTAGGCCATGACCAGCAGCCCTGTCTTTGCTCCCTGTTTCAGCATGGCTGAGCTGTGGCTTGACCCTGTGGGTACCTCTTGCAGAGCTGCAGCTCCCCTTCTTGCTGTAAGATCCTGGATGTTCCCAAAATTGGGTAAAGTGAGGAAAAAAGAATGGACAGAAATATTGCTAGCTGATGATGACAACTGTGGCAGCACAAAGTAGATGGGGGATGAACAGGAAGATTTCCCTCAACTGCAAGAACTGGGACTACTTGAAGAAAAGTTGCTATTTTCTTTCACACTGGCTGATGCTCGAGAGTCCCTCAGGCTTCCTGAGGCTCAGGGCTGACGAGCCAGTGATACTGACGCTTCTAATAATGCAGAGTTATTCCCGTGTGGATGGGCTGATAGACAGACTGACAGAATCTACCTGCAGGGCAGAAATTGCTGTGAAGCTCTAGCAGCAGCACACAGGGAGGATTTAGTGAGGAGCTGGGTTTTTCTTGACTCCCCCGGCATCTGCAGGGATCCGATTATGCTGTGCTGGTGCAGAAAAAGATGTGGGCTGAGACACTGAGCTACAAATGAGCCACTTCTTTTTTTTCCCATGGAAGTTGGAAGGACTCACCTGGCTCCTGTAGCTGGAGCTAAAGTGTTCTTAGCAGATTATTTAAGTCCTTGGTATGAGTCCATGGACTTCTGGTGGTTTAAGTCGCTGGCCCACATTCCTGGTCATTACAGCCATGAAATGTCTTGGCATTAGGAACTGTCATAAAGACGGTCACCAAGGGTATCCCAGCAGTGTCCTTTGGTGGTCTACATACATCGCCCAGGCTGCTGGAAGCAATTATTTTCTTTTCCTCAATTTATTCCTTGCAATTTCCCCCATTTTCAGCACATGATGTTATTGTTCATCCTATTTCGTCTTCAGCTTGCTTTTTATCCCCCCAATTCCCTTGGGTTTCGCATCCCAGGGGCAGCTGTATGCTGGTAAATTTAAATTATATTTATAACTTCATTTGTATGGAAGATTAGTAGAAAAGCAGGCTGAGGGGACGCAGTAAGTCAATCAACGAATTAACCTCCTGGTTAAATGCCATAGCATGTGACATAGCAAATGCATCACGATCCTTCTTTGTTTTGGAAATGTAAATTTGCATCGGAGAGATTAGTGCATTTTGTAATGGCCTCCAATGTTTGCCTTAAAAATGACAGCCCAGATGTTGGCCAGCAGACAAGGAGCAGCCTCGAGAGGCTCAGCAATATGCTTGCAATATGAGAAATGTGCTCTTCGCAAGGAGTGGAGGCTCCGTGCTCAGTATTGATTTAAATTTATGAGTGTATTTCAAAGGCAGCAGAGGGTTTATTTAGTGCAGACGACTGGCGATAAACAATATTTAGCTCACTCCTCAGGGCTGGACAGCGGTGTGGTGCCGCAAGCACCAGCTCTGAAACCTCCTTTGGCATCTGCGCAAAGCTGAACGTGTGTAAAATTGTTCTATAAGGGAGAAAACCCAAACCCATCTGAATGACAGACCAGACAGATAATCCTCATCGCTGGCCCAGGAGTGGCCCCTGGGGACAACTCGAGGTGTCAGGAAATTAGCTGTGGTAGCAGCTGTTATCTGGACAACGTCCAGTTCAGTGTCTGGGATCAGAGAGGTCCCTGCTCCCTGCAGAGCTCGACACTCTGCCCGCTCATTAGCAAGGGCTGTAGAGGATCCTCACACTTTCCTGGCCTTCTTGGAGAAGTGACATTTTTGACAAGGACTAGTTTTGATGAGAACTTTGCTGTAAAAGTCCTTTTCTCCTTGAGGACTAGTTTTGACAGGGAACTTTTTCTGAAGGCACCTTCTTCTATAACTGCCCGTCATCTATTGCACCCACTGCCATCCTCTAATTCTATAGTGACTGTGGGGGGCTCATACCTCTTTACTGTAGCTGCATATATATCATCTGACAGGTTAATGTAGCAAGAAACAACTAGGCAAAAACACCAGTTCAGCTGCCCTATTTTTTTTTTTTTAATATTTGTTGACTGTCTTAGCCTTCTGATTTCTATTTTAAGCCAAAGATTATGTATTTTGTGGGAATGAATCCTAGGCTTAAATGCTACCTGAAGTTTGTACATCCTTATATGCATTCATAAATTTTTAAGAGAAATATTTTCATTTTTCTTTAAAATTTGAACCTTTTCTTCTATTTTTCATGACCTTCAGCTACTGCTTTCTCCAAACTTTCTACATGTGCCTTATTTTTCTCCTTTAGATCACAGACAGATTTAACCATGATAAAATGCTGGAGTTAAGTTCTCTCAATAATTAATCTGAGCAGTTTTTTTTTTTGCATTCCCAGATTTGCATTTTTAATGAAGATATATAACCTTATGATAGTTTTTAAACATGAAAAGCATCATATATGTTTAAAAATGTACAAAGCTCTGTACTTTGTTACATATGATGACTAGAAGTTCAGTTGTCTTAAATTCAGCTTTTTATACAATTAATACTGGACAAAATTTAGAAAAGTGACCTTGATATCTGAGCTTATCTTGGCCAGACAAATCTAAAAGGGGTCTAATAATAGCATCAGAAGTCTTCCTCCTTTATCAAGATAGCAAGCAGGAAGAACGAGAAAAAAAAAAAATGGAAACAACTGAGGATATCGTATATAACTCTTCCAAAAAGAGAGAGAAACTCTCTTTAATAAATTAATAAAACAAATTAATGAGGGAAAGACCATGGGAAAAATGACATGGTCCTTTGAAACCCAGAGAGGGTTTGCAGGTATGAATATTGACACCTTTCCGAATGAGATGACTGCTGCGTTTAAGTAAGATGGAAGTAGTTATGGTGTCAAACTGGGGATAAGTAAAAAGAGATAATAACTTGAAAGAATTCAATTTCTAACAGACCCTTCCTAGATAAAGCATCTGACAAAACAATGTAAATAAAAACTTCTGGAAAAAACAGAACTTTTGAAGTAAAAGGGCCATGGCTTTGCTAGATTACTGTACATTGTTTGAGTACTATTAAAAGTATTATTTCCATCATTTCAGTGAAGAAAAGAATTTGGCATCTTTTTAAAGGCATAATTTCTTTGTTGTAGGTACATCTGTAGTTAATATCAACCAAGCCCTTGCCCCCCTCAAGTTCTCTGTGGCAATCCAAGGGAGATTTAGAGGAGAACACAAATGAAATTAAAAACATGGCATAAACCATTAAACTTCTCGCTTAACAACTTCATAGCAGAGGCCTTTGCTGCTCTTATGGGGGTTCATATGCATGACAGGAAAACTAAAAATTTCTGTTGAACTGGTATGTGCCTTTTGGATGGGACCATTCTTCTAACCTGACAAAATTTACAGCATAAAGATTGCCCAAGCTGAACTATGCAAAAATGTGTATATTGCATATTAGAATATGTTTAGCAGATAGACCCTGAAGAAAGAATTTCTCCCTTAAAGAGAGACCAATTATATAACCTTTGTATTTTGAAGATCCATTTGGAGAATTTTAATCACTCAGACAGCATGAATGATTCACGTCAGCTCAGTTTACAATCAATTGCAGTGTGGAAGCAATTTTATCAGCACGGACCAGCAAAAAAAGCACCTTGATAGAAACAGGGCTGCTTTCAGTGTATCTATAACGCATATTCATATTTCTGTTTTCCCTGATCTTCATCAGGAAATCAGGATACCAATCCTAACAACATGTACAGCAGAGACAACTTAAGCACAAGCTGAGACTGAGAAAGAGCATAATATATTTTCCACTCTAGTAACACTGGCTTCTATTGATTGTTTTTTTAAAGCATTTTGTGCAACAAGCTGTGCTCTTTTATGCAGCAGACCGCTGCTATAAAACTCTTCAGCATCTTTAGTGAAACCACCATGTTAATCAATGCAGGCCACAAAACCCAAAAGAACCCTAAGGAGCCAGTGCTGGCTGGAGCAAGGAGGCAAATGCATTCCTTGGGGATTGCTCTGCAGGGGCTAGAATAAAGGTATTTTAGCGTCATCTGTCGTATAAGATAGATTCTGGCATCCTCCAGGCTCTAAATTGTAGAGAAGCAATGCCTTTTGCTCCTTTTTGGACAGAAAAACAGAGTCAGATGAGGAAGGTAAAGAAGGAGATGATATGTAAAGGAGCGAGGCATTGGAGGGAGAAATTGCAGTTTGGATGGAAATGGAAAAGGAAAAAGAAGATGAAAGGCATTAGTAAAAGTGTTATTGAACTCAAGTGCTCTCGCTGCTCTTTGGAGATTTTATATGTAGCTGCGTATTTTTCACTGTTATTAATAGTCACCAGACATGGAGAAAAGCTTTGTTTTTTCATAGATTTGCCACCTAAAGAGGACAGTCAGATCTCCTTTGTAAACATAGAAAAAAATCAGAAGTAACATGATTACCGTGTAAAATATGCTAGGATGGTGTCACTGTAAACAAGTGACTTCATTTTGTTAAGCAGATCATATCCAAAGTTCCTCATTATAAAACATCACCTCTAGGCTTTGAATTATTATATATATCTTGTTTGCATTTGATTTTCTTTTTAAAAAGCTTTGCTTCTTTCCCTTTTCTTTGCTGAACTTCAATTTTGCCCCATGAGCTGAAATTAAAACCAATGACTCCCAATCCCTATTAAAACAGGACTTTGCTCTACCTTTGAAGATCCCAGTTTAAGACCTCCCGGTTTAAGAGCTTTCATTTTTTTACCAGTGATTATTGTTCTGCTTTGGCTCACTCACCATTCTCTTCACATTTCCTATTTATAGAAGAGTGATAACATCCTTACCTAAGCAAGGTGTTCTCAGCATCATCCAGACAAACTACTGCATTAACATTGCACTAATGATGAATTTGGGTTTCAGGAAGCACAAGAGAGGCAGGGCTCTAACTGCAACATGATTAGACAACTTATCAAAATACTTCAATTGAGGTCACCTCTACAGTTATCTCAGCTTCCACACATAGCAGATCCTTTGATGCCTTTTGTTCCAGGATGTATCTAAGACCAAAGCGAACATATTGCCCAATTCTGCTTGGACCATGGGTCAAGAATCAAATGAATTTTTCATTAAAAGATTATTTTTATACTTTATATTCCCTTCTGATTTTACAAGAAATCCTTTGTAGTGTTCTTAAATGTCATTTTGGCCTGAAGAAACAACAAGAAAGTATTTTATGAACTATATCATCATTTCTAGACTTAATTTTGATCCTAATATAGCTGAACAGAAATATTTCCCTTAATTTTAACACTATGCAAGAATATACTCTTATTTTATAGATGAAATAAACCAACGTAAAACCAAAGAGACTTCTTTACTTCTGCAGGTCTCTTCTGTTTTTTGCTTTTTTATACGAACATTGTAAGGCAGGACACTAACAAAAGATACGTCTCCAAATACCTGCAGACGATCTCTGAATATTTATGTCAGCGTGATCTAAAAGGCTATTTCTTTACAGGTCTGCCCCATGGCCCCTATTTTATATGACCTTTATCTCATATAAAATAGGGCACAGATTTTGCCAGCTCTGCTATGATGACAGTGGTCAGTCATGGCTGAGGATTTAAGTGCTCTCCAGCATCAGCTGCTCAGGTCCAGAGCAGGCGAGTGCTTACCACTGCTCAACCAGCTGATTTCTGATCCAGACTTCAAAACTTGCTATGGAGTTAGAAATAGCTCTAACAATAGTAAAAATAGGAACCTGATGCCAATTGGAAACACACTGTCATTCCAATGGCAATAGACATGAGGGAAGCTGGTGGGAGGTTCAAAGCAGCTTGTGTAGCAAAAGCATAACCCAGGCTTTATGCCCTTTTTTTGTTGATAAAGTTGGAAGGCTTGCTAGTATAGCTGGAAGCCTTATAGAAATTTGAGTCCTCTGTTCCAATAGAGAAAATTTAAATAAATAATTTTTTATTTCAACAGCTGTAGTAAGCCTTGGTGTACCCTTTAATTACTCTCATCAGTCACTTTGGATTGTTTTAAATGGTCATAGGAGAACCATATGCTTGAAGATATTCTCAACACATTGTTCAGCCTAAGAGAACTGAATTTGCTCTTTAGGAGGTTAATTTTTCACAGTAATGTACTCTGAATGAATTTCCTAGCAGCAGGTTGCCTGTTGCATTGTATGACAAGGGCCACTCAACGAGCAGATAAAGATGCAGAACAATTCTTGTCTCGCTTTCTCCTAAGTGCTTCATCTTAGTATGCGAATGAGAGCACAAAGTTTTGTTTAAAGCAAAAAACAGTGGTAAAGGTAGATGGTTAGATAGAGCACATCTTGATGTGGTGAGATACTGAATTCATTATCTGAAAAAAAAAGGTTTTTGTCATATAGACTCAGAGTCAAATATGTAAAACCTGCCTTTCACTCTTGGATCTACGTTCCTTTGAAAAAGTTTACTAATATCAGAAGGACTTCAAACTCGTGAATATCAATACCTCTAAGCAAGCTAAATAGTCTCAAACATTCCTTGGCTGCTGACTATCCAAAAAATAGAGTAAGTGAGCCCAAAAACTCATACTGAATGAATCAGCTATAAGATTATGTCTTATGTCCTAACTTAAAATTAATACAGTATTCGTTGTTAGAGACAGGCAGTCTCAATCTGTTGCATATGGATGGTTGTTCAGGGGGGAAGAACAACCACTCGCTTGCACTTGTTTTTGAAAGGCAACAGGCTTCCAGGCAGAGCTCAGTTCAATAAGCAAGAGCCGAAAGCTCTCACATCACATAGGAGGAAGAGAAGAATTAGGAGTCTCAGGGCTAATGGGAATTTTCATATTGGGCATAACATAAGCTTGGTTCTTTCACAGCAGTGTAAATCAGGATCAAATACATTCTATGTGGGCATTGAAGGAACGCCACCCCCCAGGAACACTCTTTACTGCTAACTACATATGCTCTTTGCAGCCTCTGGTAACAGCTCTCAGCATGGGAGTTATTTTATATAATAGCATCTGGCAACACAGTGCAAACAAAGCATCGATTTATCCAAGGGCATGTGAGAAAGCTTGACATGCAGTATTTATTTATGAATTTCAAAGAGGTGCCTGTGTCTAGTTTTCATTCGCACAGTCTGTGTGTCCCCTTCATGCACGGGCTGTTGGACTACCAGCCCATGTTGGTGCATTTAAGGATGATATAACTATAGCTAAGGAGATGTCGCATTGGCAGACTCAGATTAAGCAGAAAGTAATAACAATTTCTGTATCATAGAAAGAGATATGGCAATATTTTTGCCCATAAATATCATTAGCATACTCATCAATGAAAAAAAAAAGAATTCTAATTGTTAGAAGAGGGTTATGCAATAGATATATACTGTATAATGTATTGGAAGAAGCATCTTGACATAACATTAAGTATCAAGTATATATCGTATATTCTGATCTAGGAGTAGTGTGGAATCTCCCATTGAGTAGGTCCACATTTATTATTTAGATGGAACATATCTCAAAATATTTCCTAATGCCTTTCTTGATAATAGAAGACCAAGCACGCTTAGTAATACAGAAATCATATCTCTGCCAGTCATTTGATTGAGATTACAATGACCTCAAGAGTACTAAAGTATAAACCTTGTATATCTAAATGTGTATCTTCTCATTTCCTTTCCTCTCTTCTAAGGTACTGAGTACATGAATAAAATATACATGACTAGATAACTAAGTTGTTACTAAATTATAGATCTGTAACGCCAACTCCATGCCCCTTGCAGAATACTAGTATGATTTTACAATGATCTATAATCTTTAGGCACCTTATTTTGCCTAATGTAAGATTCCTGCAGTAAGATTTTGTGGTCAATCAGATTTCTTTCAAGATTTTAAATTCAAGCCTCTGGGAGAATTTCCAGACACTGCAAACATACCAAGCTGGGGAATTTGCATGGCTCCAATTTAAATACCAACCAAATGTGAAAATACTGTGGACAACATTTGCATGAAAGCAAGTTTCTAGAATATCAAGATATAAAACCTAAAAATTAGAATCACGTTATTCCCACATACTGAACTCATGACATTTTCCATAGCTGGAATGAG
The DNA here is from genome assembly GCF_000705375.1 of Tinamus guttatus. The sequence goes on along the minus strand of NW_010577435.1, from coordinate 1,131 downwards.
AAGTTATAAAGCTGGAAGGGATTTTTATGGTCATGCAGTTTGACACAATACAGACAGAAAGATAATTATGCTAGGCTATTTCTAGGCCAAAATTTGTAACTTTTAAAGGCATGCTCAGTTCTCTATCACATCTGTCACCAATGAAGTTGTTCCAATAAAATTCAGCCTTGCCATTAAAATTTTGTAGCTCATTCCTATCCTGCATTTTATTTGTGTTATAACTAGGTTTCAGCTACTAGAGTTGATTATTCTTTTATTTATTGAGCCAAAAGAGCCCTCTGCTGTTAGAAGCTTATTTTCACTGAGGGAACGTCTAGTCTACAGTCAAGTGTTGTGTTGCATGAGTGTGGAAAAACAGTTTGTTTTAGTTTTTGGAAGTCAGCATTGTTTACGCTGGCATCACTCTTGTAGCTCTCTTCTGAAGCCTTCCTAAACTGCTAACAGTTGTTCGAGTTGTCATTATAAACACTGGCATTTCAATTGTGGTGAAATTCAAACTACTTTCTCCCCTGTGCTTCTCATTTGCAAATTTTTAAATCTCAGGTTTTGCTTTGAAGTAGTTATTCTTCAATGCAGCTCAACTAAAAAAGCCTAAGTTAGGCAATTTTTCTAGGGTTAATGAAGCAACCACAAGTAAAGACATGTGAGTGACTCCATTCCTATGGAGGAGACCACTGCCTATAGTATTGTTTTGGACTGTGTGTTATAGTCTAACCACTTCATCCAGAGCATGCAAAGAGAGGAGTCAAGGTTTTACAAAAGTAAGATGACAGTGCTTGCAAACCAAATCAGTTTCCAACAGCTCAAAGACTCAAACTTTCTAAAAGAATAATTTATTTTCATGGCCATCAGTAAAACTACAACCCTTAAAGACTCAGCACCTTTACCAGAAAGCCTCCTCTTCTGCAGAACAAAATAAATTTCCCCCTGAAACCCATGGTTTTCATTCCCTGAAAGCTCATTATGGGAGTTACTAGTATTCTACCTGCTACTATGCGGCTGGACAGGAGGACGTGGATTTTTCTGCACTGGGTTTGCATCTGTTAATCGCTCCATGTGCCTCTCATCATGCCTTGCCCAAGTGAACACGTATGCTTCCTTCAGCTGCCTTTGTTATTAGTGATAATTGGC